>VWZT01000370.1:146162-232940 GCA_013397055.1 Pachycephala philippinensis
CCGCAGCCCGGGCTGCGGCCGGAGGGGCCGTCGCTTTCCAGGCACATCATGGGCTGCGGGAGGGAATCTCGGCGTGCGGGAGCCCGGGCGGGGTGACGGACGGACGGACGGACACACGGACAGAGAGAGCGACCGGAGAGCGCTCAGCGCCGCATCCCGCGGTCGCCCCGAGCCTGCCCGGGACAGGCCGGCTCTGACNGGCGGCCCAGCGGTGCGGCCCTTCAGCCGCCCTTGAACCGGCCCTTACAGGTGCCCCCTCCGCCCTGCTCTACAGCGGCCCCTCAGCCGTCGACGGAGCAGCCCGTAGGGGTGTCCTCTCAGCCCGCCTCAGGGCGGCTCCTCATCCCTCCTCAGACCGGCCCCGAGAGGTCCGTCAGCCGCCTCAGGTCGGCACCTCATCTGTTTTCAGTGTCGCCCAGAGGATGTCCCTTCAGCCCCCTCCATGTGCCCTGAGGGGATCTCTCAGCCCAGCCAGGAGCGGGTCCTCCCTCAGCCCTCCTCAGACCGGCCATGATAGGCGGTTCCTCAGAAATCTCAGGTCGGCCCTGAGGGGTTCCCCCCTCAGCCCAGCCCAGCCCAACCCAGCCCGGGCGTGAGGAGGTTTTCCCTCTGCCCACCTCAGCTTGGCCCTCAGGTGGTCCCCTTAGCCCGGGTATGAGGGGGTTCCCCCTCAGCTCACCTCAGCACTGCCGGGAGAGGGTTCCCCCTCAGATCACCTTGGCCGCGCCCCTCAGCCCGGGAGAGGCCGTGTCTTACCTACTCAGCATCACCAGCGCGGTGGGACCAAGTAATGAATTCCCTTTCTCTACCTTTATTATTCTTCAGCACTGCACAATGGGCTTCAAACACACGGGTGGGTGGAACTGTGGAGGTAACTAGGAAAAAAAAACAAACCCACCAAACAAAACCAATGGCTCCAGCACTACCGGCTTGTACCCAACAGTGAACTCCACATGGGCTGTGCAGGCCCACCCTCAGATGTGAGTTTTAAGAATAAATCTGTACAAAATTTCTCCTTGCCTATCCCATCCTCAGATGTGAGTTTTAAGAATAAATCTATACAAAAGTTCTCCTTGCCTATCCTGAGTGCCCAGAGCTGTCTCCAGTCACACAGGGAAGGGACAGTGTGATGCAGGGCGAGGGCACACTGGGATGTGCCACCGACCTCGCAACTTCCTGCTTGGCCCCAGATGATTTTCCTACTGCACAGAAGTAGCTTCACGAACAACACACATCTTCAAAGGAAGTAAAATTGCTCTGGAGTTCCCCCCACTGCAAACAGTTCCACCCCGCTCCCTATAAAGTTCCACCTTTGAGCTAAGAACGGCCAACAAACATTTCATTTCAAAAGGAGAATCTTCAAAGAGATAAAAGTGTTCACAACCAGAGTGGCTCCAGCCTGTCATACCTGTCATAAAACTACAAAAGGTAACTAAAACCAGAGAAATAAAAAGAGTGTTGGAGAGCCGATGCATGTCCAAGAACAGCATGTTACAATTTCAGATTTCTCTCAGTTTGTTGATCTTACCTAAGAAAATGTGTCATGATTAAAGCCTTTGTCTCTGGGGTATTTAAACAAATCCCCGCTGCCTTTCTCTGAGGAACACAGAGCTGCTCGCAGCACAGCCCGTGTGTGTGCTCGGCATACCTGGCTGTGTCACACCCTACCCACTGATGACACCAGGTTCAGACTATGCCAGAAATCTGGTGAGATACCACCAATGTAACCCTCAGGATGCCACCGGAGAAAAGGGCACTTTTTGATGAGTCAGCTGCAATTCAGGGCTGTTTGTGCAACACCGCTGAGGAAAGCAGCAAACACCGTTTCCGGTGATACTTGGCACTCCCAAATAGTGAGAGGTGACATTTTAACACTGGGAATGGGTCTGCACACATATTCCAGAGTTCATTTCAGTAACAGAAACAACATATCTGGTTTAATGATAATGTTCAGGTTGACTTGTTGAAGTCTAGGGAATCGTTTTCTGCTCCATAGCAGCATCTGCAGTTCAGATGTGACTACATGGGAACAGTTATAGTGACAAAAGTGCTTATTCACATCCCAACAAATGTCAGAATTCTAGTGGTGTACTTAACTTGGTTAAGTGACAGTGCTCACACGTTATATAGCCCAAAAGGAAACACAAAAACCAAACCAACCAACCAACCAAAAAACAAACCAACCAAAACCAACAGAAAATGGTACAGCTGAAAAGGANGTCTTCACAAGGACCACCCAGCTTGCCAAGCAGTGGAGGCAAAACTCATAGGTTTTTGAGCATATCAGACATATCAGGCACTAAACATAGCTGAACTGCAGGTTCAAGGAGTTCCAGAGAGAGCAGCCAAAGTGTCCAGGAGCCCTGAGATGTGAATGGTCTTCTCCACAGTCTATTCTACTCTATTTTTCTCACTGCTTGGTCTACCCCAGGCTCTGGGCACAGAAAACCATGTTCAGAAGATGTCAATGAGACTAAAAGGTAAGGTAAAATTAAAGACCTTAGTCTTTTGGATCAGATGGTTCTCCTGAAGGCACCTAAGAAAGCACAGTTTTAAGGAACAGGTGTTTAATTTTTTCTTTTCATTTAACCACTATCAGGCACACAAACACAGCTAACACTGAAGCCAAGGTGGCTTAATGCACATTAGAATAACTGCCTAAAAAGACTGGGGAGTGACTTCTCCAAATCTCCTCAATCCATCAAATCCCCAAGAAAAGAATAAACCATCCCAAACACCAACTTCCTATTAAAGGTCAACATATATGTTGCAAAGTTCAGGCAGACTTCTGATGGCCATTGAACATGGAGCAATGCAGGACCATTGCAAGCTGAAGGAGCTTGCAAGAGCGTCCTTTTGTTTCTGGTGCAGAGATAAGTTTCAGCTCAGAGACAATCACAAGACACAGCACAAAGACATTGGTTGGGCAGTGAGTTACGTGGACACACAGGGTCTTGCAGCCAACCCTAACACCTTCAACTGTACATGGAAAACTCACAGACAAACACAGAAGATGCCAGTGCATCCATGTCATGAGATTTATGTAAAGGGAAAGCAGAGGGAACGGAAAAAGTGTGATAGAATGGTCTTTACTGGCAGGATGAATCATATAACTGAACTGCTTTTAAGAGGAACAGCACAGATTCTAGCTCAGAGACGTTGCTGGGCTTGGCTGTTACAGGGTGTTGAGAGGCAGTTTGATTACATAGTGCAAGTTCCTACATGGGGAGAAAAATGCCAGTTTTAAGAGCTCTAATCAAGGGGGAAAAGGCATAGCAAGAACCAGAACAATGGTGAGAGCTGGAGTTAGAAAAATTCTAATGAATCATCTGGTTCACATTTGTTACAGACTGAATATTTTCTGGAACAAAATGCTAAAGAAGGAGTGTATTCTCTATCCCTTCATGTCCTTTCATCCAGGTTTGATTGCCTTTCTAGAAAGTGCATTATTGAATTCAGCATAAGCTATTGCACTCCCTGCAGAGAGAATGGGCTGTAATTTGATGATACAGGAGGTCAGGCTAGGTGGGTTAAAGACCTAGCCCTGAAGATACAAGTTCTTATTCTGCTTACCAAGCACGCTTTTTCTGCACCTACCTCAGTCATTAGACTGAGCTGAGAACAGCCCCTAGGAAATCACATGACAACAACCTGGTCTTGAAATGGTGACTGCAGACCAGGAATGTCCACATAGCCCAGGTGATAAAGATGGACAGCATCTTCCTAGGTGCTGGGAATACTATGTTTTGTCTAAAAGCTAGGAATCTCCTTCATACTGGGATCACTACCAAGAGGTGTGTGGGTACATTGAAAAGCAAGTCTGAACTCAGCTAGCTCATCTTTCTGCTTCTTCCACATTATGCATGTCATCTCTGCTCCAGAATGAGCTCTGGCCAGTTCCTGCAGAATGGAGCTAACAGGCATCAGTAGGACTGAGGGAATCAGCAGCCTTCCTGGTCTCTGAGAGCCCCTCAGCCCATACCCCATCTCTGTCTGGTCCCAGTGGCCACAAACACAGAGTGGTCTGGGTGAGACCAAAGCAAACCAGGCACTAGTCCTGTGCTGAGGGAACCTGTAGGCATCTGGCTGTGTATTCAGTGCTGAAAGAACAGACTCACTTGTTAGTAGCTCTCTCCCAGTGCAGTCAAGAGAGCTTATCCCTTCAGGGATTATTTTCTTCCTTTCAGTATTTTGTTAGTATCTTAAAAGCTTGAAAATGTTTATTTTAGTTTATCCTAGTCTGCACTTATTGATTTTTCCTCATCTCCAGAGTTCTAGAGAGGGTCAGTACGAGCAGAAGCGCTTCTGTTTGACAACAGCTATAACTTATCTTTGAGGAAACAAACCCACGTTTGCCAGTGCACCAATATTAACCTCAGTGACATAGTCCAGTAGCTGGGCCAGGGGCCATGCCTGACCTGCAGGAAGCTCACGACCAGACTCCCACCTTCTCTCCCAAGGGAATATGGCTGTTTGCAGAGAGGAATGGGGGCCTGGACCATCTGTGGAAGGCAAAACCCAGATGTGATCTCTGTTGATAAGCAAGCTGGACCTTACCTAGTTTAAACAGTTACTACAGGCTGAGGAACTGGACCATCAGGAGAATATCACATTGCCCTGTTAGAAATAATGGAAATTATCTCTAGCCCAGCTTGTTTAAAATCCAGATTTCTTCTTCAGTTAATAAAAATCTTGGAAAAAACCCCACTTTTTTGTCTTTGGAAAGTCACAACAATCTCTAAACCAGAACTGTCAAAGGGCTGGAGTCTTCCTGAAGTAATGCTTTGCCAAAATGTACACCAGTGTAGCCACTACCATTATCAGAAGCAGTAACTGTCTACAACAGTCTAACATGTTCAACTGTAAATAGTTATGACTCAATGCTATTATTGTCCTTTTCCTGTGTTTTGTTTTATCTGATTCAAAATCAGAACTCAAACACAGACACACAGACACACAGCTTCTCACTTAAGAAAAATAGAGCTACACAGAATACCACACTACAGGATCACAAACTCCAGATTTTGGGTTATCCAGATATAAGCCTTAAACTGACCAAATTCCATGAAAAGTTGCATCATCAGGTGGTCATCAAGGCTGTGAGAACAAAACACAGGACAATGACACAACTGTCTCTAGCACTGTGCATTCTTGGGCTTCAAACAGATTGCAGCTCTGTAGAACAAGAATCACAACCCTGCAATTACACACCTACATTCCCATTATGCCCATGGTTATCTCTTGCCTTCATTTTTCTTCACAAATTTCTCAGCTGAATGAACCTGTGATACTGACACTTGATATTACACAGTAGCATTTACAAGCTCGTCCAGCTCTGAGGTTTCTTGTGAGAGATGCTGTACCAGGGAGGTGTGACAAGGATAAAGCAGCTCTCCAAAAGCAGTGAAGGGGGATATACATTAGCACGTATCTCCATGTTTTCCAGCAGTCACTCTCTTAGACAGACTCTCTACTCTAAATTACCTCTGGAGACCACCCTCTGGATCTAGCTATTTAATGCATTCAGTACTCATTGATGTGAATAACCTTCTGGTCATCATCCATTTCCCTCCTCATTCACATATGACACGTCTCACTGAGGAGAGCTCTGGACACTGACCATGGCACCTCCAGAACAATTTAATTAAGCAAAGAAGATACGAGCAGTGCCCCAAGATGCACAGAAGTTTTAAAATCTCTCAGAAGCCAAATTAGGCTTAATATTGAAAATGTAGCAGGGTTTTAATTCCTTGAATTCAACAGAAACATGAGGGAGGCAAAGACAGTGAATCAAAAGAAAAATCCATGAACAGAAGCTGGCATCCCCAGGCCCAGTTATTTTCTGATCCTCACACTGTTGTGCTTGAAAAGATAAGTTGGATGCAGAAGAAGCTGTATTTCCATGAAAACATTTAGCTTTTGCAACAATACAAACAGCTGCTCTCACCCTCCACTACAATCCTACATAAATGCTGGAATATTTGTTTGTGAATTTTTCAGTTACAACATTTGTATAGTGTTCCAGGCTGCCTGGCATAGAATAGCTCATGCCAACCACAACCAAATTAAAAGGAAAAAAAAACCCACACCAAAAAAACCCCAAGCACTCCAAACAACCCTGTTCTCTCCACTCCCAGAGGCAGTTGGTACAGGAGGCGAACACTGCCACTGTCCTTTGTGATTTCTTAGCGAATGGCCTTTGATGTTCACGTTTGTTGAATGCCATGATCCATCTCTAGAAGTCCTGGCCTTCATTACACTCAGAGGAATCTTAATGCTCCAAATAAACGGAGTTCGTGGTCTTACCTCAGGTCCCAGCAGGGACTACAATTACTAGTATGCCACATTTTTGGCAAGTTTTGTCCCATTTGAATGAAGGATGTAGGCTCTGAACTTCTGCCTCTGCCTGCTGGAGGAGTCGGATTCTGCAGATGGTAAGATGCATCTTTGCCGTTAGTCCCACTTCTCAGAACAGCCAAATACTTGAGGTCTGATTAACTAGCGTTTAAGAACCCAGTGTGGAATGGATAGCTACAGAAATAGCATTCTTGCACTACCCCAGCATTTTAGGAAGGGACTGCCAGATCCGTGTGGGAGCAGAGGAATCCCAAAACAATAAGGACAGACCCAGCAGTTACCAATTCATAAACAGCTTCCTGGCATCTTACAAAAGGGCTCAAGCCATGAGAAGGGGATCCTTGGAAAAACAACATTGACAGAAATGGTTCCACTGCTTTGCTTTGCCCACATGAGGACAGGTAAAAGATGAGGTCACACAAAGTGGAACAGGCTGGAACTGTACAGCTCTGTGTTGTTTACTCAATCAAATTGACTTAACTCATTTCAAGACCAAATTTCCTCGAGCAACTTTGAAAATTCTGGATTAATACTAGCAGCTGTAATTAGGGCTGAGCATTCATTGTCCCAGGCATTGTCCCCAAAATTACAGGCCCAGTCTCATAACATCATATGCTTTATGTTACTACATCATCAGGGTCACTTGAATTTATAGGGCTCTAAGCGGACTGAAGCATTTTCAGTTAAACAAAATACATCTGTCACCCAAAGGGTCAATCTGGGCTTTCCGAAGAGGGCATTGTTTTATTTCACACTTAGTAACTTTCATGCCTTTTCAGCATTTACAGTGAAGCCATTTGGTTTACAATAGGATATTGGGAATGAAGCCTTCTAGACTAGCAGCAATCACACCCTAGGACTGAATGGTTGCCTACAATTCTGTGGGACGGGATTTGACAACCAGGTAGATAGGATGGAAGGAACCAGCAGTTATTCCTAGTGGTTCAACACTTAGTTCAACAGTTTCAAGCTCTGAAGTCTGCACTGGTGACTGATTCACTTGATCAAACAGAACAGAACACGCAGGGGTTGCTTCACTGGTGGATTGCCCTGCCCAGCTTGTAAAGAGACCAAGAATATCTGTCAAAGAGCTCTTTGTGTATCACAGCAAATTCTATACCATGAGCATTAAAATAAAAAAGAAAGCAAAAGAAAGGCAGTCCTCCTTCCAAGCCAAAGTGCTACTCCAAATTTAGAAAGCTGAGTTAGGTTTCTACCCAAGGTAGCAGTGGTTGCAGGTGCTAGTGAGATGCTTGCTTTGAAGGGATCGCGGTATGAATGTAGTCAGGATCAGGGAATTTAAGGACAATTTGAGAAAGAACATCCAAATTATTCTCAGATCATTCATGTCTTAAAAGTAAAGAATGAGGTTCTCAATCCACTGCCTAGGTAAAGTAGCATAGGGTAAGGGGTAAGTAGATGTGAACTTACTTCTTATAGAACGGAGAGATAAGGGAAAGAAAAAAAAAATAGATGCTAAGTAAAGGGATGTGTGCTGCCAATTACAAAGTTACCTGCAACTCTGGACATTATTAGCAATTTCTATTTCTTAGTGCAAATAATCATGTATCCTAATAAGAGAAGCTTTGAATTAGGCTTCATTTTTGACACCAAAGGGAACTGACCCCATAACAAAACGTTGGTTGTGATTTGTTCAGGTGTGCTTACACCTGAGTCATATTTCTTGTATGCAAACAGAATATAGCCAGTGAGTGCTTGGTGTTTTAACGGGGTTTGTTTCACAAAGCTGAAACAATCATGAGTCCAATTAGTCAAGAGAAGGGTTAGAGAATGGTAACAGTCTAGAAAGCCACTCACTGAGAAAGAGGCTACAAAAACCATTCTATTACCATAGAAAGGACAAATTTTGATAACTTGGAATATAAAAATAAAACAAGTTGATAACAAAGCAAAAGGACACAGAATATTCTGTAAGCAATATTTTCCTTTTCCAGTCTGTTTTAACATCAGAGCAGTGCTGACAGCATACTGCCTCCTCATTAGCTCATGGGATAGAGCTGCCTGCAGCAGACCAGGCTGCAGGCTGAAGCTACGGAGGCCCAGACAGAACTTCACAGGTTATAAAAAAAGCTGGATGAGGGTGCTCTGATCTGCTGACATGAGACTTGCTGATAACTGGTCACCGAGACAACTTCCAGGAGCCTGGAAGGATGCTTATGTTGTGCATCATTATTTTAAACAGAAATAGTGGCCTGCCAGCCAGGCATCAGTCCTGAGTAAAAGAGTGTAAGGGTTGACTTGATTAATAGAAAAACAGGGGGATAACATAGTTAGTACCAACAAACAAGTGTTTGTTAGAAGGTAGAACTTGCCAAATGGATTTGATTTTTATTTTAATGGAATCAAAAGCTTCCTTGCCTGCTGAAAGGTATCAGTGTCACTGGACTGGACTCTTGCACACTTCACTTGTATGTGACATGCTGATCAGGGAACTATGGCAGCTGAGACTTACCACGACACATTAAATGAGTTAAACCTGGCTATACAACAAGTCACACAAAAGAAGTGGGGATATTTTACTAAGCATAATTCTGAAATTCTGAAGAAGTTCCTCAGGAATTTCAGCTCTGTTCTCTTTAATACATTGTTAGCAACAAGGGAGGACACAATCAACAACCACGTCCTAATGCTACAGCTTTTAGTAAATGAGGACAGCAGAGCTCACTGCTGGAATGATGTGGGTTGCTTGGCAAGTTGGAATGTTTCAGTGTCTAAGAACACAGATCTGAGTCTTACAGCCAAAGGATCCTGCTTTGGGAAGCAATCCCTTTGGAAAGGTGGCTGGGCTGACAGCAAGAAGCCCAAAGGAACAGAAGTTCCCAGCACAGAGCTGTAGGGAAACAGGCTCTCAGCACTGTACTGGAACAGGCTGTGAGTGCTGTCACTGTTCAGCTGCAGCGTCACATCTACCCCAGACACAGCAAGTGCAGCTTTGTTGACTGCCACTCAGGAAGGCTGTTGATAAACAGAAGAGCACTCAGGAAACAGCTGCAAGAAAGATGAAGGGGCTGGGAATGATGTTTGATAACAACAGATTCAAGAAGCACACACGGGTTTGGATTTTTAGGCCAACGGCTGATTTGCACAGGGTTTTGTGCATGTACGTAGGAAGACTAATTCAATTGTTACAGTTGTCTGTGTGACAAAACTGTAAAAAAGCCCTGACCAGCTGGATACAAACAGCAAAAAAGGCACATGTTTATTAGTAACAAGGATAATTAGCTGGAGTTATTCACCAGCAATTATAGCAATTCTACTTTACAAAAAATTATTCAAGTCAAAAAGAGATATTTTTCTAAAACCTGTGCAGTTCAAACAGGAATAAAATTTACATAAGTCTGCAGCTAAAACATACAGGTTATCAGATTAAATAGGCAGAAATAGTCTCATCTGCTCTAATCATGTTTTTAAATAGAGACAAATTCAAATATATATATATACATATGCATATGTATGTGTATGTACATACACACACACATATATATAAAATAAGAATAAATCTTAAGGCAAGTGTTTCTGTTAGTTCAAATGTGGTTTTTTTGTTGGTGCAAAGATAGAGAAAATGGCTTTAACTGCAGTGGCAAGTGGTGCTACTGAGGAGCATAAATGCCAACTGTTCTTATCACTTGTCTGTTTCTATGCTCATTGCTGCAAAGCATAATGAACCACAAGTGATATGTGGGAAGAGGGCAAGGTTTGTAAGCTTTGCTAAATAACAGAGAGTTACAAAGTCAGAACAAAGCTAGAGGGCATTGCTTAAGTGCTTAATTCTCAAGAATAGAACAAACCTCTCAGGATTGCAGTTTCAAACGAGCTCTTTTTAGCAGCTAATTCTTCTAAGATGTATATCACTGTAGCTACTGCTCATTTGAGCTGCTGGAGCAGCTCAAACCTCATCCTGGAGTGTAACCTGCAGCAAGACCAGTCACACAACAACACAAGCCAGGTAAAAGGAACAAGGTAAACTACATCTGCATGTATAGCACTGGAAACTGTCACTCTCCTGCTGTTCAGGGACATCTGCCTGAACACCTGCAAAACCCTACTGCCCTTCAAAGCACCAGATCCCAGACACAGTTAGGGTAATGTAGCCTCTGACAGATCAATTCTTGCCACATTTCAGTTTACTACTGGGCATTCACTAGCAGACCACCTCACTGTAAAGAGGGCTGGGCTGTATGTTTGAAATACCCACTCCAGCAGGAAGAATATTGTAAAGTTTCCAACCTGCATCATTTCCTAAAATGACTCAAGCAGCAATATTCACACAGATGTATCCTATGGCATATTTTACAAATTCCACATATTCATCAGTATAGTTGTAAAAAATATTAAAAATAAAACCTTGGCAAGTAAGGTCCATGTCTTGCAATGGAGGATCTGGTTCAGTGCAACTGTAGCTCAAGTTTTCCTGCCATTCATAAACTGCACAAACTGCCATCAGCAGTTCCTTTAACGGAATTAGAGCCAAGTTGTAGAATCAGGAAACATATTATCTACTCCAAGGGGATGACGATGTAGGTACGTGTTCTTTCAGAATGCCTATGTTCAACATTGGTTCCCAGGCAGGTCTGAAAGCATTGTAGCAAAATGTGTATTGGCCTGAAAGTTGCCCTGTTGTCCGAAAAAAGAGGTGAATGGCCTTTGGCAAACACTGGTGGAGATAACCAGATTCCACCTGAATGCTTATTCTAAAAAAATAGTTCCATTTCCTGCCACCTAGAACAAAATTCTTATCTCCTGATGGCACCTGGTGCTTTTAATGTCAACTTATTCAGCTGTATCTGCATTATCCTTTCCATAAAACATGGGGCTGGAAAGGCCTTCCAGACCTCCATTTTCTAGAATAAGTTTCTTCTCTCCACAGCACCAGTTTGGAGACTCTTTTAAAGTCTCCCTATTCTGAGGGTTATAGGTATTTATCTTGTTTCATGACCAAGTTTATGCCTGGCCCAGTCACACACTTTTGCTCTTTGACTTATACTATCCTTTGGTTTAAAAATGTTTCTCTTCCTGTTGTTCATTCCTGCAGTGTATTTATAGATGGTAGACTCTTTCCTTCTCTCATCAAAGGGGTTTCTATATTCCAGTTCTTTCGGAATGCTGGAGTGAAAAGTGCTATACTTGGGCAAGATCCTGGTAATAATTGTACAACAGCTGACAGAGAAACTCCAGACCTTTATCCATATTCAAGTATGTTGGTTTCCCTAATCAGTTCTCCCTTTGAAACGGAAAATCTGAATCGCAAACCTACTTTTGTTTATCCTTGGAGTTAATTTAAATAGAATCAATCTTTGATCACCCCAGCTAGCATAATGTTTTTCAGCAACCTCTTTATCATATCATTAACACTTGGAAGAATCATATTTGAAGCCATATCATCCCTTGTTGATTCAGGCATATTTTGATGAGGAAAATCTATTAGATATTATATCCAGGGCTATATGACCTCGCATTGATGAGCATTTGATCTCTAGTCTATTATCAGGGAGGCTTGTCTTTGTGTGATAGCCCCTAGTAATATATGGCTCTTTAATAACACCACAAAGGTTTTGCCCAGATATCATTCTGGTAGAAGAGAGAAGCCTTCCAGCACCAACAGACAGAACGTTTTATCCATGCAGTCCTTCATGGTTCCTTGCTGCCTGCCTTGTCCTGAGCAAAAGACAGAAAGGGGAGCAGTTGTCATGCTTGGAATTTTCTGGATAATACAGATGGATTTCAGAGAAGTAATTTAGACAAAAGGCGGGTTACAAGGAAGATTGAGAAGTTTGAAACCACACCACAGAGTCAACTTTTTATGCTGGAACAAACAAATGACAGGGTGCCTGCCATTAGTTCTGTTTGCACAAGTGTTAGACTGTGCCCCAGCCAGAAGGGGATAGCTGGGAAAGCTGATTTTATTATTCATTCACGAAACATTTTCTACCATTGTGAAAAAGTAGGCTCAGTGATACCCTTGAGCCTGAATCTCCAGCTTTTGCTTATAAAAGCAAAACCAAGGCCTTGGAAATATCGCTGTTGAAAAAAGCTGCCACAACTTTCTCTCTGAAGAAGCCACAACTTGTTGAACTGTGAAGTCCTTCACAATAGACAAGCCACAGCACTTTCATTACCACAAAGCAGCTGGCCCTTGATAGCACATGAATGTGTTGTGGGTTTTCTCTTCCATAAAAATATTTTTAGCATTTGGGTTTTCCCTGATTTTTGGTGGACTGCACTCCCTGAGGAATAGGTGGTGGAATGAAATGAGCTTTCTCACATCTGAGCACCATGGGAATAGCTCTGCCCTCTGCATCCAGCCCATGGAGAAGCGTGCCATAAAAACAACATCGCTGAGTAACTGACTTAAATTGCAGCTTTCCTCCCAAGCACTTGGAAACATCCTCCTCCCACACAAACATGGTAGAGCTGATTTACAGCTTGTTTGGATCTCACAGGTAGGAGCTGATTTACTTTTGTCAGTTATCAGCAAGAGGGTGAGAAAAACTAGTTTTATAGGAGGCAAAACCCGAGCTGACTCCAGGCCATAAGAATGCTCTGCTCCATCTAACCAGCTCACTGGAGAGGTGTGGTTTTGGCACAGCATCGGGAAAAATGATACCAGATAAATAAATGCAGTTCTGACAGATTCCATGCCTGTCCCTGGACAAGCTGCTTCACTTCCTTTGTTTCTCCATTCAGTAGGCACCCAGCCAAAGTGTCCTCGAAGAGATTAGACTGACCATTTTGGTGGAAACAAGGCAAAAAATGAGGCCAAATGAGTGCAAGGCTTTGCACAGATAAACCCACTGGAAGGCTCACTTGTTCACAGGCACTTTAAAAATAGATTAGTAGTGTCCATTTCAAGGTCCAGTCAAACATCTGTAGGTCCAAACAAACATCTGTAGGTTATACCTATACAACTCTGTCATGCTGACAATTTCCAGCTTATCTATGAGCATTTCCAAGGGGAACTCAATGTCTGTAATCATCTTTAAAGTGATGCAGAAATACTCAAGCATCCAGTCAGTCCCAGTAAGATTCTAGGTGGGCAGTGAGTTACTCTGCTGGGCTCCAGTGAACCTGAGCAGCTGGAAAGGAAGTGACTAGGAAAGCTCCCACCACAAATTGATATAACAGGAGCTCCCTCAGATACTATATAATGGCTATGGAGACATCCCAGTGGTATTTTAATTCCTTATTTAGGAAATCCAAGGCTCGAGGACAATTTCTTCCAGAATCATCACCTAAGGTTGTAGATGCAGAAAGAAGGGATCCCTTCAGAAAGGGTGTACCAGCAACCTGACTTGTCCTTCTGGTCCTTGTGAGTGGGAAAGGTCAGGTGTTCTGCAATGGGAATGTATCTACTCATTGTCAGGCCTCAAACAAACAGATACAGCTACAGTGACACCATCTGCTCTGGGGGGAGGCAAAACCCTGGGGACAAATCAAAGCAAGCGACTTCCATGGGACTTGTTGCAAGGACAAAACATTTTATAGCTACTGATTTATATGCAGGAGCAGAGAAGTAAACAGGAGTTTTAGTTAAACTGTTTGAATGCTTCATAAAAGAAATTGCAGGAGTCACACAGTGTTTTGGATGAAGCAGTATCCCCTCAGGAAATGATCCATGAGAGCTGCTCCAGGGTCCCAGTGGAGGAGTGCCATTGTCCTGGCATGTGGAGGAAGGGGCAGGGTCCTGCCCTGTGGGTGTTTGAGGTAGAACAAGCCCAGGAGCACAAATACTTCTGTCACTGCAGCATTTTTACCTCACTGAGCAGTCTGGTAGCACTTCCAGATTCTTCAAATTGCCGTGAGGCATCCAGCTAATTTTCTATGCTCATAACTGAGTTCATAGTGCAAGCCTGGAAACAGAGCTAGACTCCACCAGGTCCATGCTGCCCAGGGTCAAGTCTTCTCCTCACACCTCATATTAAGCACATTACGAGAAAGCACAAGAATGTGCTCCTGTTTCCTAGTGGCAGCAGGACTTCAGCATAGCTTGCAAAACACTTTTCATGTTTCCGATAGCAGGTGCAATAGAAACATTATTTACCACTATATTTTCCTGGCATTTTTCCTAGATCTTCCACGGAGCAGATGGAGATTGAGCAGCACTAATGCTGAGCATGGTGCAATCATTCACACATGCCTAATACTCCTCTGAGTAGCAATCACTACTTTCAGTATGGAAAAGTGTGCTTACCATCACTACAAGAGCCAGAGTCCTTCCCTTGCTCAGCAACCCAGAAAACACTGTTCACAAGTGCTCCCTGGTCACTTGGAAGGGGCTCCTCGCTGCTGTGAGCTCAGAGAGACCAGGGCTGAGAGTTACAACACAGGAGCAGTGATGAGGAAAAATATGTGAAGTATTTTCCTGCACCCCCAGGGGACATGTCACAGTTCTATTAGCATGAAGCAAGAGAAAGGGGGGGAGAAGGTATTTGAGTATTGTAATCAAACCAACCTCGTAGGACAAAGGAAATGCTCTGTTTCTTGCAGAACAGTGTGAGCAAGCAGATGCATTAGAAGTGACAAATCTCACATCCCCTGCGATGCTTCCTCACCTTCTGTTTCCCAGCTCCCAGGAGGCCAAGAGCGTGTGCCCTGTACACGATCCAGGAGATGTGTGCTCAGCCTGGGAGGGCAGCAGCAGGTGCAGAGCACACCTTGGCGGGGAATGTTCCGCTGGGTGTAACCGTGCGCTGCCCTCGTGGCTGTGCTCAGCCTGGAACACAAGCAAGGTTTTCCTGGATCGGCCCAAATGTCTTGTGAAAAGTGTCAGAACAAACACGAGGGGAAAAATACACAAAGAAATTTGAAAGTGTTTGTATAGTGAGTTTGTATAGTGAAGCTGTTACACCAGCTCAGTCACAGCAGTTGAAATGCATATCCTGGTGAATGCTGGCATTCCTTTCCCGTGTTTACTGGGTTCCCAAAGCTAATACCCTGCAGTATTCTGGACCCACTGATTTTGCTGTGGCCATCCCAACCAGGCAGGCAAAGAGAATACCAGTCACTTCCAGCTGAGCCTTGTTGTCTCTAAGGACAATTGTGGGAACAATCACCTATCTGGCCTTGCGAAAGGCCACTGCAAGACCTGTTCATATTCTCTGCTTCCCTTCCCTCTTTTCCTCCTTCCAGCCCTTGAAGGCTCAGGTGACAAAGTGACCTTCAGCAGGGAGTGGTGGGACAGGGCACTGCCAGGGCCCGCATTCCCGTGCAACCACATCACCGTGCCTGCTCCTTCCAAGGGCAGGCAGCCCCCTCTCCTGGTGAAGGGCTACCTGTACCTCCAGCTCACCTATGGATACAGTTCCGTAAGGACCAAGTTTCCCACTCCCATGGGAGTTCATGTGCCAAGCACAGACTGATTTCTCTGCATATAACCAACAAGCTCCAGACGAAAAGCAAAAATAGGAAAAAATTAGAGGACAGCATGCAGTAAATCTTTCCTCAAAACCAGATAGCCCTCACCCTGCCGTTCAGCCAGGTTAGTTTACAAATATTCCTTCTAGGTGAAGGAAATGCTTGGAGATAAAAGAGGTGATGAGTTATCTGAATTTCAATCAGCCCTGCTGCATGGTGGGGCCCCATTCTTCACACACACACAGTGAAAAACTATCACTGCCACACGTGGCTCTGTGTGAATTGGGAGAACACGAGGTGCAGTCGGAATCCTCACACGGCAGATGGGGGCTGTGACACAGAGCAAGTAGATGACATGCTAAAGGTGTCACTGTAAGTCTGTAGCACAGCCAAGGACTGAATAAAGATGTCAAATACTAGTGACATTCCTGTGCTTTCCTTGAGGGACTACCTAAAAATCAAGGCTATAAAAATTCACCTAGGTGATACAGGCATGGATGAAAATACATTCCCTGGCAAATTCTATCCTTACCTCCATTTTTCAGGAGCTCTCCCCATCCATCCCTCCCCTGACCTCTAGTGGCTTGGGCTCTGTTCAGAGAGAAGACTGACTGAGCTAAAGTGAC
This sequence comes from Pachycephala philippinensis, assembly GCA_013397055.1. Classification (NCBI taxonomy): domain Eukaryota; kingdom Metazoa; phylum Chordata; class Aves; order Passeriformes; genus Pachycephala; species Pachycephala philippinensis. The sequence continues at coordinate 162,518 of VWZT01000370.1, forward strand.
AAGTGACTGTGCGAGTTCTGGCCCAGTAAAATGCAGTTCTTCTCTACTGAGATTAAGTGTATAAATAGGAACTGAATCCTTACAACCTCCAAATGACATCTGGAACTTGTAGGGTTTGAGCTAGACAAGCCTGGTTTGCTTTTACTATTTGTAAGCCTGTTCCTGCATAAAGCAAAGAAGGCTTTTCGGAGGAAATATTAACCTTGGCTTAGCCCTTCCTAAGCTCAAGCATGTGCAGGTTTCTGAGGGATTGGTCTGTTCCTCCTGCAGACTAAACCTGGGAGGGAAAGAATAGAGAAGGTGCCTTACAAACCCAGATAACACAGGGACAGAAGCTGGGACAGTCTCCCCAGAGACACACACCAGCACAGCACAGTTAAAACATTCATGTTCCTGTAATCCAGACATGGTTGCCTATGAAATATTCTTGCTCAGGTGAATGGATGAAAACATGGCATGCTTTAATTCTGGGCTTTGGGTGGAGGGTGCCATAGACACACAAAGTCCTCTTGGCTTCTGCAGGGGTGTGTAGGACACTTTATGAAGCCTGGATACTTTATGAAGTACTAAGACTTGAACCAGAACATGCCCAATATCCAGTTTCTTTGCTCAGTTAATGCACTGCTTATAAATACAACTACAAGGTCATTGTGCCTTAGCAATCAAAACTATGTGGCACAAATACGGACATGCCGATGTGTGGGAAAGATTACAGAACAAATTGACTCTCTGCATTTTCTAACCAGGAATAATTCCAGGTAGTCAATGGCTCATAAATTGCTATTGACTTAGAAATGGATTTCCCATAATCTCCTTGTACAGAGGATGTAGTAATAGCAAGAGAAAAGTGGGAAAAGGAATCTGGAAAAGATGTGTTATTGCTCAGTGAAAGACGAAGGAGGTCTTCCCTGTTATTTTTAACTCCAAGGACCTGCTCTCCTTCCCACCTTCAAGTCTGGAATTTCAGCCAAAAAACAGATCCCAGACTACCTTCAGAGCTGTTCCAGGTGATGTCTAAAACATTAAGATACCAGCAGGAGTCCCTGCGTGCACTTGTCGGTAATGCTAAGAATAAAACCATTGGCAGGATTAAGATCCGCCTGTGAATGGAAAGAGAACAAAAATTTCCCCCTAAATTTATTTGCAATCAGTTTTTCAAACTGTCCCTGTTCCTGGCTTCACACAGGGTTCCTTGAGGTAAGTAGAAATTATCTTCCACTATAAAATACATTTTTTGATGTAAGAATAAAAGAGACATGGGTGGAAGCTGATGCAACGGACATCCAGTTTGCTTTGAGCAGAACATCCAGGTGTCGCACAGGACATGGCAGGTACCACTGAACATCACATATGTAAAAAATAAATCATCCAAGCTGTGGGCAGAGGGTGCATGGAGGAGTACAAAGTATTCCAGCTTTCCTACAGCAATTACAAAAATAGAAGTGTTGGTTAAAACTGCTAGTTTTACAGCAATGCAATTTATTAGTCTGCCTTCATCCATGAACATTCCCAGAAGAGATTGCTATTTTCAACTTTCTTCTACCCAGCCCCTTGAGATGGGTGAGAGCAACCATATTCTCCTCAAAGCTAAAGTTTCTTCCTCAGAAATTGATCCTCAGCCCAGGTTTGCAGAGTGGAAGCTGAGCCAGGGCCGTTCAGGCATTTCCAGCTGACATTGTTCAGATCTGTCTTTATGCTGTGACCATCCTGGAACTTTCCCCAGCTCTTGGATTCAGATCTACAGAAACTGGCAGCAGCCAGTCCCCATTCCCTCTCAGAACTGCCCTGTATCACATGCACAAATTCTGAGGTTCACTTCCCTGTTCCTAAAACTTATCCTGCCCTGGTTTGTTGTTGCAGGGCTGGTTTGGCCATAGGTGCCTTTTGAAAAGGAAAGACTTGTATTTAAGATCAAATTAGATTTTGACATGTGTCCGGTTTTCTGCTACTATTTTTTCTCAAGACACTGCTTTGAAGCAACTAAAATTATTCCTTTGGGCTAAAGGTAACATCAGTTGATTATATTTCTTTTTAGGTATCTGTGACTCTAGTGAGGGATGGATAGAAATGTCACCACTCCAAGGGCCACTCACTGACACATGGCCCCACTGCCACATCCATTCCCTGCCGTATGCACGGCACTCACATCACACACCCCTCCAGGGCAGGCCCAAAATTTGACCACAAACCACAACTGTCGTGTCTCCCTAAGAACAAAGGCAAAGTCAGGTCACTGCTGAACAAGCAGTCCTAGGACAGACCAAGGACATTTTGTGCTATGAGGGAGACAAGCTTCAATGGTACCAGTTAACGGGAACATCAACATTTGTTTCTAACTTGAAACTGATAATCAGTTTAACCTTGAATATTCAGGATACATCACCCACACCTACAAGAGTTTAGCATCACTCACAGCAGTGGCCTTTGCAGGAGATTTAGGGTGTGTCTGTATACATTTAACTAGCAGAAGATATCTTGATTTCACAAAGAGGATCAACAGAATTAGATCAGTTAATGCTGCCAGTAAGATTTCACTGCTACAAATTACCATAGAGACCGAAGTCTGATCCAATCATCACTTCTACAAAAAGACTCCCACTGGTCTCATTCCTTAAAATCAGAGAGGTTCCCTGAGACTTTAGCTAGGGATTTTCCTAAGTGCTCCTAATGGGAGCACGTGTGTCAGTCATTAATGCTTTAGAAAATACCATTTCTCACATGCCATTGCATTTTGTTACTAAACCTCAGCCTAATTTTCTTATTGGTATTTACACAGGGTTCATTACCTTTGCCACTAAAGATAAACAGAAACATTGCCATCACAGAGCCTTACTCTGAAAGAAAGTGTGCAGACAGCTGCTGGTATGACCGCAGATTTCTCCTGGCATTTTGTTTTGATATCTTCTGTGTACTTAGTGACAGATCTGACAGCCCTTCCTCAAGAAGTTTTCACATAACAATGCAAAAAGAAAGAGTAAAACTTAACTGTTTGTTACAGATTTCTATTTTGGGGGTTTTTTGTTTGTTTTTTTCTGCTTACAATAAGAAGCTATATAGCAAAGCCAGCTGCATGCCATAAAGCCCATGCATTTAACTCCAAAAAGCACAGTTAGTATTGCAAGGCCCTTAATTCTTTCGTGGGAAGTCACAGCGAGGATGCAACTGCCTTGTATGGGTGACAATGATACCTTACCCTCAACAGTCACAGCATTCCAGACTTCCAAACCCCTCTCCACTGCCCAGCAATAGGATTCTCTTAACATCGGTGCAGTTTTGCTATAAAGTGAAAAGCACAATTTACACAGCAAGAAATATTCATCTTTCTTAGGAAAATCCTTCAAGTCTAGTAAATGACATTTAATTAGATGCACAGAGGGAAGACAGAAGTAGTAGTCTGCACTGAGAGAAGAGAACAGAGAATTCTGCCTGGCACCAAAAATGAGAACAGTATGAGGACAGTTGTTGTCTTTTTGCTATTCAAATGGAAAGAGGAGTGGGCAGTAGGGAAAAATGTCAGTGAAGAGGAACTGCCTGGCAGACAAAAGCTCTAGAGCCTGTGCTGGGGCTACGTGTGGTTCCCTGGTCAGAAGGACTCTGCCCTTCTCAGAAGTGAATTAGGAAAAAAGTAGAAAGGGAAGCCGTAGTTTGCTCTGAAGGCTAAGGCAGGAATGATTCTCTCTTGCTCCACAAGGAGCACAGGACTTGCAAGAGTTCCTCACCCAGGCACAATGCAAAGATTTACAGAAGACATGCTGTGGGAGCTAATCAGGGGTTTGTTAAAATATTTATGTGCACTAAATAAAATATCAAGTGGTATAAATACATCTCTGTCCCAGTTCATTCTGCCCTCTCAGGAAGGCACCACAGTCTATACAGCTTCACAAGGGCTTTCTTCTGCATGGCACTGAGCTTCAGCCCTCAGCTCTTTGACTCCTGACAGCCACACGTCAGACATCAACCACATTTTGGTGTTTCTTTGCCCATCTGTCCCTGTTAAAGTCCTAGGATTGCCTCTGAGTTTATACTATTTTGTAGCTCTTTGCTTTCAAATTCACCATTATGAGCCAAACGTGCAGACTCTAACTGTAAAAATCTCTCCAGTTCTCTGGTTTCCACACAAAAGGACCATAACACAGCTCTGCTGATGCCAAGTGTTTTGAGCTGTCACAATCTCCCACCCCATTTAGACCAGTTGGAAGGGTATTTTATTTCTTTGCACCTTTGTCCCTAAACATCTGAACCCAGAGCCACAACCTGCATTATATGAATGAAAAAGGTGCCTTGAGTTCATCAGTACTGGCTCAAGTTGGCTTTTAGGGGAGATTTAAATACAAGCTCACCATCAGCTGCCCAGCTGAGTCTTCTTCTGAGCTCTGGGGCTAATTTCTGAAACCACTGAGAGGATTTTATCCAAGGTCTATTAGCCACTGTGCAGCAGGAGGTACATTATCATGGAACAACAACTTGCAAGGAAATAGCTCAGATTTACAGTGCAAGTGAACAGAGTGGGAAATTAAGTAGTCCCAGGTGTAGCCTGAGTAAGTTCCTTGCAACAGGAAGAAAAAAAAACAAAAAAAAAAACCCCAAAAAAAACAACTGAGTGAAAACTAAGCAGGAATGGCTCCAGGAAGGTGTGCAGGCCTTTCACTCATTTTCCTATTTAAGATTAAGAATTTTATATTTTATCCAGATTTTTACCCTAGTCCTATGGGTATACAACAAATAGGCTTTAACACACTGTATACATGGATAGAAATGTAAATGCATTTGCAACTGATATTGTACAGATATAGAAAATTACAACCCTCTAAGTGAACAGTTCTTTACCAAAATATTTATGTGCTGTAAGTTTTTACTCCTGTGAAATACTCCTTAGTCTAGAATACACACAGAAGTATCACTCTGTGTGTGGATCATAGCCCTGCAGTGTCATGAGGATGTGATGCTAAATGCTTCTGAGTGTTGAAAACTCAGTGAATTGAGAGGTCTGGGTGACAAAACTCTGGAGCAAAAACCAGCAGGGAAAAAAAGAGAGGGGAAGAGGGGAGAAAACCAACCAACCAAAAAACCAAAAAGACACACCCACAAGCTCTAGTGTAGCAGTCAACATAAAATAAATATAAAATAGGAACGATACCAAGCATGTACGGCATTGGGCACTAAAGATTGCTTTACCTGGCTGAGCAAACACTGTGAAATGCTGCCAAGAGCTCTTCCCCCTTCCTGTAGTGCCATCAGCATCCCTGAGTAAGGTTCAGGTGGAGATCCCTGCCACAGGAGGAAGCAGCAGGAGCACCTCTATTGTGACACTGCTTTGGGGAGCTGCTGCTCTCAGCCCAGGCAGGGAGGGGAAATCTCTGGGTGTTGCTTTCCTTTTCCACCTCACAGAGCTCACTGGTGATTCCCAAACTGGTGCAGATCTGGGAGTACCCTGCACTGACAGGAGAGCCAGCAGCACTTACCTCTGCTTGCCTAGAGTCACCCAAAACAAGTCTCTCTGCTGTATAACATCAGAGTTTTTAGGGCTGCAGCTATGAAAAAAATACCCTCCAGGACAAAGCAGACTGACTTAAACCCAGGTGAATGTAACCAAAGTGCCTCGGTGCAAAGGCATAATCCCTTGACTTCTTGGTACAAGGCAAACTGTGGCCCAAATGTCTCTTTCTATAGAGGAGATCTGGGAACTGGGCAAACCTGCTGTGTCCGTGTCCATGGGAGACCCTGCACGGGGCCAGGGGAGCCAGGCACAAACACACAGTGCCTCTTCACTCAATCCTGTGTTCTGCCATCAGGGATGAAGGCTCCCACCATGGGAAGATGCAGCTTCAAAGCATGGAATGGCATGAGTCAAGACCACAGCAGCTGTGTGTGACAGTCACAGAGGTGCCAGAAAGGGCCCCAGTGCTCCCAGTGAATTTGTGGAGATGCCCATGGAGGGATGAGGTGGTATCACACCTGCTTTAGGTCACAAATTTTTCCTCAGGGTCTCTGCATTTCTAAAGCCAAGTTCTGTAAATGGGCAAGTGCTCGCTGTTGCTATTACAATAAAATTTGCATACAAATCATTAAAAACAAACCCATTACAAGCTATTAACATACATAATATATGAAATTCCTCCCTTGCATCTTCACGACCTTGACTGTTATCTGTCCTGCTTCTCTTAGATAATTTGAATTTGTACAGGAATATTTTTCATCCTCCAACTGTTTTTCCTGCCTAATACTAAAGCACTAATGCATCTGGGGTCCCAACATGGAGTTGACATGTGCATTGAAACAAATTTACCCAAGGCAAAATCAAAATTTTTGATCTGCACATCATGTAGAATATCATCTGCAATGCCTAGTACATAACAAAGTTAAATACAACAGATATTCCTTTTCCAAGTCTGTGTTCCAAACCTCACTGCACTCACTGCTCCAATTCCAAGTTCTGTGCAAGGCAGCAAGCAAACCCTGCACAATTATCCTCTGGAAATAAGCTCAGTTGTATTTAGAGCAAAGGAAAGTACCTCTGGGATGAGCATCCTTAGCTGGATGGAGGAGCAATGCCTCTGTGTATTGGTAGTGAGGCTGGTTGTGAAAAGAAGCCTGATTTGTAATGTGATTGTGTTTGTGAAAATGTTCACTGCAAATGCTGCTTATGTGTGCTGACCCCTTAAATGCAATTATTGACTATGATTACAGCTCAGATTGGTAATTTTTTGTGTTTAGCCTTCAGGGAAATAGTCAAGAACAGAAAACTAGATGGAATTGTGTCTTCTTACCAAAACTGAGAGGTAGGCTGCTTTGGGCTGACATAAATTCTTCTTTACATCCACTAACTCAGCAAGGGAATTTTGGGTTGCAAAAGACTTAATAGGCATTAAGGAAAAACAGTGGCTCTATATAGGCTAAAATAAATCCCTCCTGAGTAACCAGAACAGTGTCTAGGCCAGACAGACCCACCATAGTTTTCCTTTTCACTGGGGCAAAATTAGATTCTTTGGCAGAAGAGCTGAGCAAGTCGGTTCACACCGAGGGTTCCCTCCTGGATGGAGCATTGTTTGGATCCCAGCGCTGGCACCTGCTCTTCTGCTTCATCAGGGCTCCAGCAGAGAGTGTGGGGAGAACATCCACATCTGTCACTGGGGCATAGCAGTCTCTTGGAGAAGCCATCCTTTGGGTGGAGTTCCAGATGGAGCCTGTTCCCTGCCAGCCTGGAACGAGCTGTGGTGATGCAAACAGCGTTACACACACGGGGCTGCACCTCGCAGGAGTGGTGATGAACGTGAACATTGCAGATTTACACGTAGGGACATCCCAGAGAGCCTCTGGGATGAAACCCCCTGTGATGTCACTATTATCGTGGGGACGGAGAGAAATAATGACACAGAGTCCAAGTCCAGGAAGAAGTGGAGACAATGGAATTATTTATTAATAATTGATGGGTTTATATGGGTTAGTTCGCCTAAAGTTTACTTGAATGGCAAAAGGCTATTGGACCTCTAGCTAGCTGCCTACCAGAGCGATTGGTCAATTCTCACAACACCCATTTCAAAATATTTCTCTAGTCAATACCATAACAATCCTACATAACAATTTGCAGGTGCAAGATAGCAAAGTTGGTTTACAAAACCCACAGTGTTGTTTTTAATAGTTTGCATGGGAAAGACAGAGCTCTCACAGAATGCTGCAGAGAGCTGGAAAATTTCTTTGCTAAAGCTTTTCAGCATCCATACTGTGTCTCTACTGAGACTGTTTTGCTTTAACTGTGATACACCCAACAGTCTCCTGCCTTGCATCTGCCAATTGGGATGCTCCAGGGATGCCAAAATTTAAAGCAACAGTAAGCAGACAAAAAAGCAGAAAGCCCGATTCAAAGACATGCCCTTATGATAGCACAGATGTTTTACTCTCATGCCATTCTGATGCTTTTGGAAGTCACAGAACTTCCTCATCACAAGGAAGACAAAGGCCTTGCTCAGGAGTCTGATAACAGCTCCTCACATGTGGCTCCCAGTGCTGTAATGCTGTTCAGTCGAAGTCTGAAGTGTTTCTGTGTCACAACATTTAGCCTGTCACATTAACGACACATTTAATGCTCTGAAACTCTTGGGAGACAGCAAGGACTAACTTACAAATAAGCACAATGGGAGTTAATTTCTGCAGCACAAAAATACCACCTCAAATTGTAGTTTCATACACAATGCAGGTATTCTCAAATGCTTGGGATTGCTCATCATGGCACAGTATCTACATATGGCAGATAAGAGGCAGCTTAAAGGAAAGAACTTGGCTGCTCATGGGCTTTGCACGTCAGGGCAGTGGTACGAAATGAGGATACCTAGATAATGAATTTCCTGTTCACAGTTCAGAGCAGCCCAATTCCAAAGAAAGAATCCCTCCTGCAGAACTGCTGCCAAGAAACCTTGAGTGAATCAGCCTCAGACACATCCTGTCCAGGGTATAAGACATATTCTGACAGAAGCTCTAAAACCCACATTGTTAATGACAGAAAATGAGGCTTTATTGAAGTCTTTTTCCATTGGTCTCTCCCTGTGAGACTTTATCCTGGGTCCCAAGGCATTTCCTATTAGATGACCATTTAAGCACTGCAAAAATCACTGAGAAAACCCAGCAGGAACTCCTTGGACCACATCTTTCAGATGTTTAAAACAGCCTAGCTTACCTTGGAATCCAATATTCACTATGCCCTGGAAGGATGGATGGGGCCACTCTAAAACATCAATAGCACAGTCTCTCTGTCATTTAAGCAATTACTTCATTTCTCTTGCTACTGTCTGGAAAACAAATCCTTCAGCAACAATGGACCTGAGCTTTGTGCTGTATCAGTCAGGACTTTAATCCTGTTGTATCCTCACTCAGACTTTACCTTGCTGCTCTGTATATCGCAGCCAAGGTTTATCCCAGAGGTCATTGTTTTAATCAGCATTTTAAAATCTCTGTGAATGGAAAACACTACATCAAGTGTGAGGGCTTTTATCTCTCTTGTTTATTTTTTTTCTCTTTTTTAATAAACTGATGTTCTGTTTCTTTAATAGGTTTAGTTCTCACCAGTGCTCAATTCTTACTCATTTGTTAAGTCTAATTAGTCAGTATTCAAATGTGCCATGCATTAATTTGGCCACTGCTCAAATACCACACAGATTTCATAGGAAAATGGATTATTTGAATTTTAAACACAGTCTGTTCCACCAATTCTGACATATTAAGCAAGCTCACAAGCCATTAGGGCTATAAAATGCCAGTTGACCTAACAGCCCGCAACAGTAGGGAGTGAACAAAGCTATTTATGTTATTAACTGATGCTCTGAAGTGAGAGCTACACACACTGATCCTGTATCCTTTGGTTTCTCCAAGATTTGGGTGAAGCCCAGATACTTGGCTTCTTCAGCCTCAGCACAGAACTGTTGGCCATTAGACACAAAAGCAGAGCCTCGACATTCCCCAGAGCCAGGACTCACTCCTCTGGCTGCAGCCACAGATCATCTTGCCTGCTTCACCTGTTTAATATGATAATTACGTAATTTTAGCTAATAGGCTTTAAATACATCTTTTAGGGCAGTCTAGACAACTCCTTAGCATTGTCATCAGAGCAAGGAGGGATCTTCTGTACTTCTGTGCCAATTTGTGTTGGAGAAAAGGCAGAGGCTGATCAGAGCTTGAGGTGATCAGTTAAAGACAAGCCCAGGCCCCCACTCCTGCTCTCACTGACTGCTGCTGTCAGGTTTACCAAGGGTTTGGCCTTCACTTAGAACACTCAAATTCTCCTTTTAGAGCTGAGGGAACAGTTGGACACACAAAGCTTTCCAGGTTCCCCCACTGCCTCTGGCACACAGATCTGTGGCCATTAGCTTGTCTAGACAGGGATGTTGAGGTGGTAGCCGGGCTATTGACGTTAGCATAGGAAAAGGAAAGTGCATTTGAACACAAGCATTAAAGTCTGCTCTGCCTCTGCTAATGCAGTTCAGCACAGCCACTGTCCCTTCAGCCAGCCAAGACAAGGCCACGGGGACTCTGGCATCTGGGCTGAGCACTCAGCTTACATCTCCTAGAACTGCAATGGCTTTGTTGTAATTCAGCACGACAGCACCTTCCAAACACAGCAACCTCTGAAATAAATGTTTCAGGGTTCAAGTCAGGGTTAGCCTGACTCCTTTGGCAACACTTCCTCCTCCAAATAAGCGCAGAAGTTACAGGAGAAAAGCAAATCCACCCAAACCATGGCAACAATCCAGGACAGGGATGATTAATAAAATCACCTTAAGGTGAAAAAAAGCAGGACTGCTGAGATCTTGGTAAATAACAAGCTCTGTAATTCTGCCGCTGAAGCTTCCATAAGGCAGCAGTGCTCAGAAATGTGATGGCATCCTCACACTCGGCAACAGCAAATAAAAGGGAACCTTCCAGCTCTGCCTCTCTACACAGGGTCAGAAAAAAACAAAGAACAAGAGCAAAGTGGGGTTGTTTTGGCTGCCATCGTTTTTAAGCATCACTGACTTGGTAGTTCATCTCAAAATGAACATGGGACCAGGCAGAGAAGGGTCTTGGCAATTCACCCACAAAACCTTCTGCAGCACTGACCAGGCCATGGGATCAGTTCCCATTCCATCCATCAGCATGATGTGAAAACTGATGAACTTCTTCAGGTTCTACAGACCCAGAAATGAGAAAATAAAGGATTTCTGTTTTAGTCCAATAGTGAAATTGCACATACATGTGAGAAATTGGAGGGTGGGAGAGACAAATTTTCAGAGTGGAGAGGTGGAGATACAGGTTTGCTTTGGGATAAATGAGGTTTTTCAGATGCATAGAAAGAGCCTGTAGCTTTTGACTGAAGACCTTTCCAGCCCAAATGAAGTATTTTAGTTTGCCTTTGTAATATGCAAGACTTATATAATTCTTTAATTTTTTTTCCCCATTTCAAACTTTATATTTCTTAAGTAAAAGTCAGTTTTTCAACTGGCAGTCTTAGGGAAAAATGCTTTGGTATTTTAAAAGTGCTGTCCTTTATCCTCTTGAGTTAAAATTATTTGCAAACTGCTTCAAAGGCCAGCATAGCTGGTCAGGCATGTAGTGCTGAGCACAGCCACGGTGTTTCTTATTGCAGTCCCAGTTGTCTGGGAGTAAGGCACAATGTAGTACAGACTCATCCTTTGTATTTGTGTCTGATTACATTTTTAAGTTATCAAGGACTTTGAACACTCAATATCTAAGGACACCCTTGCAATTTCTGGTTTGGTCTGTTTTAAAATTTCTGGTCAGCACAACAGGATTAAGAAACCTGAAGAGGAATGACAGAGGATGGCTGAACCTCCCTGTGTTTGAATACACCCCGTTGTGACTTTACTGTCCAGGATTTTCCACAAGTGTCCTTCCAGCACGGTCTTTATCTGGATATAATTGAGCTGGTGAGTGGCAAAGAAGAACCTGAAGAGCTCTGTCTGATCACTGCAGCAGAGATTAAACTAAAGCTATTGTCTCACAGGCCACTGGGCTTTCTTCCCTCAGGTGCTGGATGCAAACACTTCACTGAGTGAAAGCCCAGTTTCTGTTCACAAGGAGAGAAGACGCCAAGGGTTTGGTGGTTATTTCCAAGAAATGGACAATGACAAGAAAGCAGAGCCATCACTTCGTTGTGCTGCTGTGCCTGACTGAGAGCAGCTTTGCCCTGCCCCAGAAGATGGGACTGGGAGTGTCACTGAGTTACTGCACCTCCCAGAGCTCTGTGTTCACTCCTCTGTGCATGGCTGAGGCACAACCCACAGCTTTCCCCCCAGCACCACTCTCAGCTGCTCCAGGATCAATGTCCCCATGAACTGGAGGGAAAAATGCACCTTTCAGGGCAGAAGAGAGACTTGCGAGGAGTCATTGGGAGGCTGTGCAGTGCACAGAAGGCAATGGCTGTAACCACTGCTCAGGCAGCCCCTCCAGCCCTTGATGGACACCTCATTAGCCATGGGCTGACCCACGGCCTCTCTGCTGCTGCTGCCTGCAGGAGCCAACCCTGCGGTGCCACCCACCTGTGCCCGAGGAGCAGCTCATCAGAACCACAACCACACCAACCTTCAGAAATGCTGGGTTTTCCTTTCACTCTCTGCCTATCAAGAAGCGTTTGGGAATGCTGATAGAAGCAAAAGGAAAAAAATCTTTCTCTTCAGAACAATCCCAGCAGCAGTTTTCTGTGTCTCCCTCTGAGAAGAATTTTGTGGTACACTTAACAGCTGGGGAACCACACAGTGAACAGGCACGAGGCAACAAGCAACACTCTCCACAACTCAGACACCTCCAAGCTTCCGTGCTGTTCCCAGTGCTGCAGAAGATCTGCCTCTTAAAGCATCCACCATCCACACCCCATCTGGGAAGCCTGTGGGAAGCAAAGTCAATTTGACTGTCACTCACTCAGACAAATCAGTGCCAAAAAGAGTCCAGAGCTTAGATTTCTAAACTGCTTTCTCCATTGTCACCAAAACCTACTTTTCAAGCAAGACTTGCCAAGGCTTCAAATCTTAACCAAACTAATTAATCTAAATGATGAAATCGGAAAAAATAGAAACTGAAGAAGTCTTATCAAGCACAAAACTATCCTACCACACAGGCAGATGAGGCCACAGGCATAGGAAATACACTTTGCTGTCTGAAGGGGAAAAATGATGAGCTATGGGATGTGTTTTTCAATGGAAGATCAAGTTTCCATTACCCTTGTCTTTCATAGGTCAAAGTCATTGAAACTCTACAGCAAAAAGGAAAGAGATGCACCTGTGCTACCAGAGAGTGAAGGATGAGGACAAAGATAGAAAACCAGAGGCAGAGAGGCCTTTGACATTCCTCAGGAGAAAAAGGCTTTTTCGTGGATTTGAATTAAAACTGTGCAGAGAGAGCACTTTGCTGGTAAGCAAAGACGGACTGCTGCCATTAGCATGAACAAACTTGTCTGACACATTTTGTCTGCAACCCTTTGCTGTGACAGGGAAGGCAGAACCTCGCCAGATTGTTGTGGCTAAAAAATTATAAATCACCAGAAGAGTGGTGAAAAGAAGTCATTTAAAACAATTTTTTCTTTTTAAATCCACTTACCATTAAGGATTCAACACCAACACATATTTCCTTTATAGAAACAGGGAAAAGTTTCTTTTTGCCCAACTCAATGTATTGGGTTTGTGTAGGAAGGTTTTGGTAGCAGGGGTACAGGATGGCTTCTGTGAGAAGCTGCCAGGGAGTTACTGTGTCTGATGGAGCCAGCACCAGCTGGCACCAAGATGGACCCAGTGCTGGCCAAGGCTTAGGCAAACAGCCTCACATTCAGCACAGCATTTGACCCAACACATTTGATACCAGCAAAGGGCATCGGATGTCCCTGATCCATGTTGCTTCCACACTGAGCAGCAGAGCAGGCAGAAGCAGGACAGGGTTGGGTGCAGGCCTGGCCAGGAACAATGACTCCTCTGCATGTTCCATGACCTTCTCACCCTTTGGACTCCAGCCACTGCCAGGGTTGAACACTGCCAGGTACCAGAAGGATTTACACTCTCAAGCTAGTTGCTTCTCTCTTCCATAACAACAGCAGTATTTCCCAAACTGAATTTGCCCAGCAATCCAGCCTGGATCTAACACTGTATCCTGTATGTGACAGTAACACCATTCCATTGCCAAACACCCCCTAACCCCCCCAGCGTGCTTCATGATGAATGAAGCACTAAATTTGTTCTCAGTGGTTAAACACTCGAGGCAGATACTGCATGACATGAGGGATGAGAGTGTATTGAACTTGTACCAGGCCACGGCTTTCCCCTGTTGGCATGGCCAGGTGTGATAGAGGTGTCCAGCACACACCTCATCAGCGGGATTTAAGGGTGATTTCATGGAGTTCCCATCAGTGTGGTGCAATCCTGGAGCATAGCCTTTCCCGCAGAGAGGAGAGCAGAGACAGGCTCAGATAAGCATGTTTCACAAGGAAACAGGAGTATTTCCACCTAACTTTGTTCTTTAAATGTATGTGAAGACATAAACACTTGGTGTTCTGGAGGAGGACAGCTGTTCCTCCCGTGCCACAAGCGACCGTTCCTTAGGGAGTCAGCAGCTCTCCAGAGCACCCTGGTACCTCTCCAGCTTTCAGCCTGCTTCCTGCTGGGCAGTCTGCTCCATTCATATGTGATTCTGTTCCCTTCAGGGCAGCACTCAGAATATTCCCTCTGGAGTGAGGGAGCACAAGCACTGGGTACAGGGGGCACCCTTGGAGAGGGGCTCGGCTGGAGAACGATCCTGACCATCACTACCAGAGTCTCGTGCAAACCCCTCAGGATCACAGCCACAGAGTCTGAGGAGGGCAGAAGTTTAACAGTAACGGGAGAAAAGCTCAGGACTATCCAGATGTTCCAGTGCTCTGGAAGCCACAGATCAAAAAAAAAATAATTGCCATGTATTAGAAGTGTTAGTTCATCTGGGTCTTCTGTGACACTGAAGTCAGTCATCGGTGTTAGCATGACAAATTACCAGCAACTCTAGATTGTTAATTCTCCTTAGGGTCTCAAATGTCCATGGGTGATGGATTTGACCCCAGATCCACTTTATGCAGGGGCTGAGACCAGCTTTCACCCATAAACTAATCTCAGAAACCTAAACCAAAAAACTATAGAAAAAAGTTTTGATTAGATCCAACAGACAAATCCACAAGAATGATGTGCTGAGCTGTGCTCTACAATGAGCCCCTCCCTTCCCGAGCAGAGCTTTTCAATAACAGTGAAGATTCCTGAAATCTAATTTATTTTTTTTATTATTAAGATGCTGTCCAGGAAATAACATTTAAAGCTGATGTCAGTCACTGGAGTTGTTTGGATTGCTTCCGAAACAGCCTCATACAGCAGAGTCCAGTATTTTGGCAGTCAGCAGTAACAGGTATTACATGAGAGCTCAGAAATCAGTTCTTTCCTGTGATCTCATCCCCCTGATGAACAAACCCTTTAATTAACCAAGCAGTGCAGTTGGCTCACTCCTGTAGCAGCACCACTCACTGACTGTGAAGAGAAGCTGCTTCAGAGAGGATGAGTCCATTAAAGAAAGACAAAACCACCCTACAACCTTTCAGGGAGATTATACAACTGCATCAAAGTTAAATTGACATTAATCCAATTCTCATTTCACTGTTTGCCAACAAAAGCTCGTGTGTGACATGGAACAGTCTCTTCACTTTTTAACCAAAGTCTGGAATGCAAATTCAATTTTTATTTTGTCTTTGGTCTAACCTTAGAGGAAGTCTGCAAACGTCATTCTTGCAGGTTTTAATTCACTAGTGGTCTCCAGAGGCACCAGCCTGAGTTGATCCCCTTCCCTGCCAGGTACTGGGGTCACTCCTTACAAACGGGATGGGGCTACTGCTCTGCTCCCCAAAACTTCACCAACAGAGAGCCATCGGTTTCCTCCCCGTGCCCTGGGATCACTGCGAGACCTCCCAGCTCCCTTCCCTAGCGCCAGGTGTGTGTCAGCAGGGATTTTAGCGATTCCTAAAGCTGAACAAACACCGCACCCGAGAGCACCGCGGCTGCGGCCGGAGCTCCCCGCACACACGGCAGCGGCCTGTGCTGTTCTCCGCAGCTTCTCCCCGCTTGCTCTGGGGTTCAGAGCACAGCCTGGGCAGCGAGAAGCAGCACCGACAGCTCCATCAGCGTGCCAGGAACCCAGCGAGGTCGGCAGCAGCCCTTCAGCCCGGCTGGATGGAGGTGCCAGCGCAGCCAGCCCTGGGGAGAACGACACCCACCCAGCCAGCTCCTGTTTCGCCCCGTTTTTGAAACCAATGCGAATGTGACCACTAGGGAGTTGTCAAACCTTCAATATCTAATTTGGGGCAATCTGATAAAACTCAAAATTAAGCTGGATCCAGGGCAAAGTAATTAAAAACATGACTGGGGAATGGTCCTACTCGCATCAGCCTCAGGCACCTTAATCTGCCGCAGAAACACGTCAGCGTCCTCCCTGCGGGATTCACAGGATGAGCGACCCTCCTCAGCAGCGCATGATTAGAGACTTTGAAGTTGCAAAAGCTACATGAATGCCAGAGGGAATCTTTTTGTTCGTCCCGATGGCATTCACTGCAGGGATTATCGCTAGGAAGGCAAATGAGGCGAGAATGGGTGCAGCGAGAGTTTGTAATCTATTCTGATGTCTTTACATCGCCTTCCTGCTCGGAACAGCCCCGCTGCCCGTATCCACTGCCTGACAACAGCAGCAGCTTCCAGTCTTCTGTTTTAACCTACACAGTCGTTGAAATTCACTTTTCAGCAATTACCTGACATAAGTTTCAGGAGAAGTTTGGGGTTGCTGTAGCCAGCCAGCTGATGAAAGCTGCAGAGTCAGAGCCCCAAAGTGCTCTGGGCTCCTGTTGGACTCGGAACGATCTTTCCCTTCAGTAGCCTGAGCAATGGTAGAATATTCATGTAGGTTGTCCGGACAAAACCAAAACTGAAAATTCATTCCTGGTAATTCTATCTGGAGAGGACCTGCCTCACAGAAACCATAAGAGACTCCACAGCTGAAGCCCTTTCTACCAAAGCAGTATCAGACCCGTTTGCAAACTCTGGACAAGTGCAATGATTTGAGCAGGGAGCATTGTCTATCTCCACTAAGCAAGAAAAACACAATAAACTTGGCAGCTTGTCTTAAAAAAATCCAGGAATGCTGGATTCTAGCACATTTCCCAGCCAGCAGCATCTCCCCTCCTGCTGTTCAGTGACAGCACACACAGAGCAGTGTCCATCAGCTGGTGCACGGGGGAATTGTTGGGGAAAAGCTGTTTCAAGGGCGGTTTCAAGCTGAAGTAGAGCACCATGTAATCTCCAGTTATCTGTTATTATTCCTTATTAGAGAAAGAGGAGCCTCTCAGTGATCACTTACACAGCGAGATGTAACAGAACTGAAGGGCTGGCTCTCAGTGCAGTCAGCAGAGCAGAGCACATGCAGCAGCCCCTTCATGGTGCTCCTCAGTGGGAAAGCACATCCCAGCTCCCTGTCCACGTGTACGGGGGACCCAGAGCTTATGGGACTGGGAAAAGTCCTATTTTGTTTTTATGTTACCCAGTTCATGCCCTGCCCACACTTCAAGGACCTTGCTGTCATTCAGAAACGAAAGCATTTTGATGTGTGTGTGCTTCATTACAGAAAATCATGCTCAGAGCAAGTCTATGGTAAACCACATGGAAAAAAAAAAATCTGCAGGAGAAGAGATTCCCAAAGCACCCCAGCCAGCCCTGCAGTTATTCTACAGCTGCTTTGGGGAGAAAATGGAGCTAAACAAAGGCTGCAGCACGTGCAGTGCTCTCACTTACAGCACAAGTTAAACATGTTACAGAAAATGGGCCTGTCAGCCAAACAGGCAATAGCTTAATTCCCAAAAAACAGTCTATTGACAGTGATTTACATGTGACAGGAAGGCTCCCAAGCAGATGGGAAGCTGGCAGGCTCTTTGGATAGCTGCAGTCCAAGGAAGATTGCCACTGAATGCTCCAACAGCTCTATAGAGCAGAGACAAACTAAATATGCAAACTGTAAATGTAATTAAAAGGAGTGGAGGGATTGGTTAGGAAGGGAGAACGAGAAGGGCTTGAAAGGTAGGTATATGTGGAAATATTTAGGCTAACACGTGGGATTTGTATGACAACATTAAGAAGGATGAGTATCAGACAAAGAATAAATTTATGGGGAAATCCACAAGGCTGTTTACTAATGCTACCGATACACTTAACTAAGATAATTAAAAGCTATAGGCTGACACACCGTTTAAGAAAAAAATATTATAGGAAATAGCCTGGCATCAGCAAAGAATAAATTGGTCCAATATACATTTCATGAGTATGTCTGACAAACATACACACACAAAAACTCCTGCTTTGTCACCCCTACACTTGATTTCTACATTTTTACGTCTCCCAGTTCAGCACGGACATTGTAATTCCTCATGGGATATTAGGACTTGTGTCCTCAGAGTCAGCATTTAGTTCTGTCCCTCAGGAACTCATATTCCACTTTCCACATGTGCCAGTGGGAGGAGGACTGGAGCAGCCATCCTGAGGGCCAGGTAAGCCCTTAGATCACAGAGTGTGCCTCAGGGCACAGCCCAGGTACCACTGTGTCTGTGCCTGCAGCCCCTGCCTGGCACAGCAGCTCTGCTTTGGCACCTGCTGCAGGGGAATGGCCCAGCCCAGGGACACTCAAGGTGCTCTGCAAAACCCCCAGCACGTCAGAGAGCCCAGCCACAGGTGGGGTGCTGTCCCTTACAAACCCCCAGCACTCAGGGAGCCCAGCCACGGGTGGGGGTGCTGTCCCTTACAAACCCCCAGCACTCAGGGAGCCCAGCCACAGGTGGAGGTGCTGTCACTTATGGCATATAGATGACAAAAAAAGCCCTGCCCAGAGTTTACTCTTTCAGCTGGCAAATGACAAACTGACTTTGTGCCATTCTGGGGGCATTTCAGTTGTCCTCTGCATCGTCCTGCTCCTGAGGGATCACTTTTACAGTACACAGAGAACAGAACTGAGTGCCAGCCGTGTCTGACTCCCAGCCCCGTGTCTAAAGGGAAGCTCCTCCGAGTCAGCCCCCTGCAAGCAGGGACAAACAAACATTGAAGGGAAAGGGGGCAGAAACCAGTAACACCCTGGGGCTGTGGAGGTTAACAGGAAGCAGTGCTCTCTTCTCAGCACCAGTGAGGTCACCCCCAGCACAACAGACAGCTCTACATTTCATCCACAGGTTTTGTATTCCAGATAAAGCACGCACAGACCAACAACTTTCAAAGCACAGCTAACAACCAAAAACTTACCAGCACCACCACTGAGTCCCTTCAGCATCTTCTCACAGCTGGAGAGATGCATTTCCTGACAGAGGCTTTATTCTCTTCCCTCCCAGGACTGTTCTTTGTTCCATAACACTTCTTACACCTTCTGTCTCACATAGCGGGCCAAGAGCTCAAAGACCTTTGACATCCTACTTCTCTGTGGATACTGAAATCTGATTAATGCTTCAGGGGGTTTTGTACATCTAAAACCAGCCCTGAGCATCCCAACATGTACCTACTGCTGGGGGCTCAAGTTAGTGAGATCCTGCGTGTGCCCAACCAGAAATGTTTCCTGAGTGGATCAGCTGCAGTAGCGTATCTGTGATTTACAATAAACCCCTTTACTGCTCAGGCAGACATGCACACAGGAAATAACAAAAAGCCCAGCTAAAACACTGTGACCTCTTCCAAGACTTAGAGAACTGCCTGTACTTGAGACAAGACAAAAATAAAGTTGCAGTGGTCTAAGTTAAAATGAGAGAACATCTGGTTGTTATTAAAGGCATCATCAGCATCATTAGTCACCTGCAGCACTTAGAGCACCTATAAAGTAGCAAAAAAGGCTGTGTGAGCACCTGTGCCTTTATAAGCCTTTCCAAAGTTAGCATTTGATAAGACAGTGTTTGATAAAATTTTAAAATAGGAGTAATGCAAGTGCAACATTAAGTGATTGATGTACTAAACACAGGCAAAGTACTTTGTCCAAGTTTACAAGTATATTAAATATGTAATATATGTATTAAAAAGCTGCACTTCCGGTTTCAGCAGTTTTTCTGCAAATTCAGTGCTGAATACCCTGAATATTCCTGCTACATCCCTACTAAGCCAAGGAGGTTGGGATGCTGCAATGGCTGAGGTGTGGATGTCGGTGAGCAGAGTTTAACATCCCTCCTCTGGTTTCTGCTGTACAAACATAACGTAGAATTATTTTTGTGGAACTTGTTGGAGGCGACATGCAATTAAATGACACATTTGATGTCCCTGTCTGGCAGCACTCTGAGAAACTGTTTTAAGGAGAATGTCCTGTACTAAATGGACTGCAATAAACACAGTGAGTCTCTCAGTTGGAGCTTCTCAGTGACACAGAGAATCCAGGGCTGCCACTCCAGCAGGGTTGGGCCAGGAGTTAAACCAGGCCTTCGTCACCCAGGTGAGGAATTCTGACCCTGGAGAGCCCCAGACAGAGAGTCTCACACAGAGATGTTAAAATATCACTGCCCTTGGCAGCTGTTTCCCTCATTACAGCCAGGTCAGTGAATTTAAAAGCAGGTGGATGTATTTGCCTTGTATCATTTCAAGCCTTTTAACCACAGAACAGTGCAAGACTTGATTTTTTAAAGCAGGGTGCTGAGTGATGCTGGGCTTGGCCAGTCTCCCAGCAGACATGAGGGTTGTTTGCTCTTGACAGACTGAGACACACTACAGCACCTATGGAAAAGGCTCTTCATTCCTGTTTTATCTTTCCACTTAGGTGATTCCCTTTCTCCTTCAGATCATTACATGTATTTCTAAAATTAATCAACACATGTTCTTTATTGTGTATTTTATCCTGTAATTCAGAAAATGGGCTTGTTGCCACTGAAGCTCTACAAAATTCTCCTAAAGCTGATTTTCAGCAAATGACACTTTTTAGGAGCAGGAGCTGTGCCAGGCCAATAGACCCTTCCCTGTGTTCCCTGTGTCCCTGCTGCTGTCACAGAGGGACAGATGGCCCATTTGAGCACCACCAAGAACTCAAGTAAGAGTTTTCTTCGCTCCAGCTCCAACTGTTTGGAAGCAACAGTCAAAAGTCAGTTCCATCTCCCTCCCCCCAGTTAATGTGATCAGATTTTCCCAACTCCTCTGCACAGTACCTCCATCCTGTAGGAATGCTGGCCTTCCCTTCCTCAGCTGAAGAGAAAAAATATTCTGCAACACTCAGGATGTCTTTAGGTAACTCCTGGGGATTGTTCAATGAATTTTCCAGCGGTTAAATCCATATTCTCATATGTGTCAGAGTCATTTAAAGTGAGATCTTGCACCTTCTTCAACCAGACCACGACAATATAAAACAACTCAATGTTAGTCTCAAACTGTACATTGTTGCTGTCTATCAGCAGTTTTTGTAGATATTAACAAAAAATCCTCTTTTCACTGAAATTTTACAGCATGTTCAATCAGAGGGGATGAAGGAATAGTTTTATCAGATCAGAAAAAAAGTAGTCTCTTGCCTCAGAGACCAGCTGGAGTCACTTCAGGAAAAAATGAAAGAAACTGTACAGGGTTTAAAGCTACTGCTTAATTTTAGAATAAAATATTTCCCTAAGGATCTTTAAAGTAACTTTCATTCATGTCAGCGGTTTTTTTCTTGTTGCCCACCCACAACCTTTGGAAATGTTTATTTGCAGTGAACTGCTGGGCCACAGGAAGGTGTCCCGTGGGTACAGCAGGTACAGATGTATTTTACAGCTGTTCCACTGGCTCAAGTCAAGCTGGAGTCCCAGTGTCTCCTCAGGGCTGTATTTTGTCAGAATTCATGTTCAACATCAGACTGCAATGGTTTATGTACCCTTAAATCTATAATGCAACCAGTAACAGATACTTATTGAACAGCATCCTGATTTTATAAACAGACCTAACTTATCTCCAAACTTCCTGCCCCACTTCAAACAGCAGTGTCACAGACATCACTTTTTGCAACCAAACCAAGCCCGTGGTTATCACAAGGTGTGAAGTAAAGCAATGTTTGGGCAGCAATTATAACATTCCTCATTGTTACCTGTAAGCATCAGAGGAATACAAAGTGCTTTGATCTAAGGAAGAGGCAGTGCATGATTCCAGGTAGAGTTTAGCAGAAATTTATTCCATGAAAAGCTTCATTAACCTGAATTGTTTTACATCTCATTAACTTCAGACACTCTGGTTTAGCATATGTTCACTTCTTCCACTTCTGCACTCCTTCCTCCTCTGTCAGATGGTTCCTGAGTGCTTTGCTATACACCAGCAGTAGCTCCCACCACCACTGCTGGACGCTGCTCTGGTAAAACATGCTGATTCTGGAAACACTTCAGCTGGCACTAAAGCCTTCCAAGGGAAGGCTGAAAGCAGCATTCCTCTTGGCTACAGAAAATTAATTTTTCTAAAGTTTAAATTCACTTGCCGTGCTGGAGAGAGTTCCCTTCCACATCCCTCATGACACAGGATCTAGTCAAGAAAAATTGATGAAACCTCCATGTCCCACAGTGCCAGAGATCACACACTCAGGGACAGACGCCATCAAACCCTTGTCCTGGCATTCCTGTGTGAAAGCCAACAGCTGCCCACCTCACTAGAGCACATCTTTTACTCAGACACGAGGCAACCCCTTTTGTCCTTTCTGTGGATCCCTCTAATCCAAATTCCTCTCCTTTGATTTTCCCATCCTCAGCTTTCTTCTTGTTTCAGCCCCAACTTCCTGTGCCCTTTCCTACTTTCAGGTTACAGCACTCTAAGCATGTTAAATTCCTGCCAATCAAACCTGCAGAGCAGGGGGCTCTCCTGAGAACACTCACCTGTTTGCTGCTGCTTTAGGCTGCAAGAACTGAGCATTTGAAATCTTTACTTTGGTGTCTGTGAGGGTCTGACCTTGGAGATGGCACTGTCTGAGGGCCCCTCACTGGTGGCTGTTACCTCAAGGCCTTTCACAACAGTCCTGAGAAGATGAAAAAGAGAAACTGAAGAAATCTGGAGAAAAGTCAGCACTTAAATGCCATGCAATAGTCATGGCTCAGGTAGTTCATCTCAACTCATTGCAGGACACTCCTCTAATTCTAAAAGGAACAGCAAGAGAATTGAAATCTCACCTGTTCTGGCAACACTATCAGTGAATTCCACTGGGAATATTTTTAATTAGCATTTTAATTATCAGCATCTACTTTGGAGCCCTCTCAAAACCTTTCTAAACAGATCTGTGCAGAGCACCTCACAAGTACATGATGATGCCACGCTGGATCTCAGTCCATGAGTTCCCCTCCCTACCAGGGAATGCTGAATGGCACTAACACTCCATTGCCCCTCTAATCTATATTAGAAAAAGTGCTGTAAATCCACTGTGCAGCCAAAAGTGCTGGCACCACTGCCAGGGATGAGCCTAAGGGACACTGTGAACCTGTCTGTGGCTGCTGCCACCATGTGAGCTCTGCACACTCCTCAGAGGGAAGCACTGAGCAGGGAACAAACAGCCTGAGGGTTCAGACAGTCAGGTTCAAATCCCAGCTCGACCTGACCAAGACACTTTAATTTTTACCATTAAAAACAACCCTATAGATGACACTGTTCCCTCTCAGTAAAATACTGCTCAGCTGGGGTTTTTTTGGTTACTTACAAGTGAATTGAGTATTATACTCTTCCCTCCCTTCCATGTCATTCTTTTTTTCAAGAGACACAATTTCAAAAGATGGGAGAAAACTGCAACACTGGTGCCAAAGTCCTCCCGTTGGTCCCTTCGGAAGCTGAGAACTGCTGGCACTAGCCCAGGAAAAGCAACAAAGAACAGGAGGAGTTTGGAGAGCAGCTAGACTTGCAAACCTCGGAGCACTGTAGAATAAACCAAACACAAACCAGAATGATGATTGGCAGCGATGGGATGACTGTGCTGCTGGAAATGAAAGTGCTATGAATAATCAGGCACCTCTGACCCAGGAAAACATTGACTTCATTTGCAGCACAAAACTGATTGCAGATGGTATTGGGGAGGGGAATCCAGCTATTCACTGTGCTTTCCCCTCACCAGAAAAATTCATTTCCTCTGTACTGTTGAGCAATGAAATGCACCTGATTGGATCTGCTGAGACAGCTGCATATAGAAGATCTGGAATGAAAAATTAAAGAGCCCATGGGGTGATGCTAAAGGTAATCCTATTAAAACAGCGGGCCGAGGGGGAAATGCACATATAACTCCTATTTTAATAAAGAATTAAAACAAATCCCTTAAAGGAACAAATTTATTCGGACATTTCTTTGAAATAATAATATCATTGTTGCTGAATTGGATGTTGGATGTCAGTGCACGAACAAGGCCATTTCTCATTGCCCACTGCTCCCCCTGTTTGTTCCTATCACTGCTCACTTTGTCCTGCACCTCCAGCTGCTCCCTGCCTCCCATCTCCCCGTGTGCTGGGCACACCTGCCAGCCCTCTCTGCTCTGCCTCACATCCCTGTGAGTGCTCCTTCCTGTCCAGCCTCTGCAGGGACAGGTGACAGCTTCACCTGGGGCTCTCAGCACTCCGTGCCCGCTGTGCCACGTTTGCCATGGCCAGGACTCCGAGGGAGAAGGGAGAGCAGCAGCAAAGGCCCATCCTTACAGCAGGCTGAGGGCCCCGGGTGCTCCTGTCCTCAGCTGACACCAGAGGAGTGAGGCAGCTGGGACTGGAAACAAGCCTGGAGATACAGAATACAGAATTGTCCCTGGTTACCCCTGTCTCAGCCTCTGGGTAGTGGAGAACAGGACGGAGCAAAGGCTGCCTGGGAAACAAATGCAAACAGCTCAGAATGTCCTCTGGCAACCTCCATCGCCTTCAGCATGTCCCTGTCTGACACCCACAGGTCTTTGCTGGATCTCAGGTGTCACAGCCCCTCTGACAGATGATGCCTCAGAACAAATGAGATGAAACACTGGCTTTCCAGGGCCATTCGAAATAAAGTCCAGAGGTGAGGAGGAGGAGGAGAAGGAGGATGCATTTGTATCTTTTTCTTGCACCTCCTCAGCATCACTGGAGGGCGGATGTTTGTCACATCAGGAAATAATAAAATGGGCATCTTAGAGCAGGAAGCTCAGCTTGGGTTTAAGGCAGGTTTGCCTAAAGAAGCAACATGTACTTACTTGTAGTTAAAGAAGTCTGCCCTGCAATTGTTGGGATAACAGAAAAGCCAATCACTTGTCAAAGTAGACCCATCCCATTGCCACACCTCTAAGCTGTCTACTAGATCTCTCTTCACCTGAACAGGCTATTCTTTTTTGGTTAAACATTTGCATTTTATGGAACATCTGCAAATGGGAATCTTTCCCCTTTCCTCCTGTACCTTGCTCTTAAAAAGAGACAGAAGTCCCTCAATTAAGTTGGCAAGTCCAGGCAATCCCAATAAGGATGACAATTTTCTTCTCCCCCAGACACAGATCACCAATTTCTTAAAAGCCACCGGTGTCAACACTTCAATAACAGAATCACAAAATAGGTTGGGTTGGCAGGGACACCTTCCACTGGACCAGGCTGCTCCAAGCCCTGTCCAAACCTGGCCTTGAACACTTCCAGGCATGAGGCAGCCACACCCTCCAAGGGCAACACGTCCTGTTCTGTCATCCTCATCCTTCCAAGAGCACTTTGAGCCTCTGGTGAAGTGCAGCAGGGAACATTCACTGGTGATTGCTCCAAGTCAGGAGCCACAGAGCTGGGAGCCAAGGTGTTTAACCACACACACTGACCTTCGAGGGGAGGGCAGCTGCTGTGACAATAACTGCACCTGCTCATGGCCAACGTGCTCCCACCTGCACATGGAGATGGGGATGAATCCCATTGATTCACACGCCCTCAGGAGGATCAGACCCCACAGTGTGGGCAGGTAATTAGGGTACAGACACTCATATCCAGTGCTCATGGAAAACAATTGTAAAATTAGAACTGCAATTTTCTTTAGGAGCTCTGCCCCTTCCCTGTGCACATCAGGAAGGCAGCTCTGCCTTCCATGACTTCCAGGCAAACAAAGGGCCAAAGGAAAATAATTCCCTTGCTCAGGAGCTTCTCATACAATTCTCATTCAATTATTATTCCCAAAATAATTGGAAGGACAACTCAGAGAGACTACTGGCTTGCAGGGGCTTTTGTGGTAAAAATCAGATTATAAACATGGTTTTCTTGGATAAAAGATTGCCTAAACACTATCCAGCTGCCACTGAGCATCCCTTTAGTGAACATCTTGTCATTCCTAATACAAAACCCAGATAATATGTTTACTACAAAAAGAACTGGATTGGCAACCAGCACTTTTCACCTCTCCTCTTCCCCGCTCTGCTCACACCCACACACCTCTCTGACATCTGGTTGTCTCTCTGCAATGCTTCTAAAAATCAGTGATGGGGACTCTGCTCCTTTCTACTGTGATCTGCATTTTATTCCACTACTGGATGTATCCACGTTTATCCAAATGGGTTGAAGAAACCCTTTTTCACCTGGTTTTACTGCAGAAATATTCTCAGCAAGAAGTCGGGATTCTTTTTCAGTTCGTGTCCTCCCTTACAGCTCTGCCTGCTTCCACCTCTGCCATACCAGTTCCAGTGACATCTTCTCTGCCCTGGCTTGTCAATATACACAAAAATGAAGTTCATGCACTGAAAATGTAACCTGCCAAGACAAAAGGCTGTGCAGAAGTGAATAGCTGCACTATTTGCCAGACTGAAGATTAAGCAACAGTCTCAGACCTGCTTTTCTTAAAGTGATGTTTTCATTAAGCAGGATAGATATTCCTGAAGAAAATGCCTCCAACCAAGATTTCAAACATAGGTGCCTAAGATTAGACTCCTAAACCCATAATTAAATCTTTAAGCAAATGGCCTGATCTTCTTGAGTGTTGATCACACAGTGACTCAGCCCACCTTCATCAGGAACTGAGGGATGCAAGGCTCTTGGGAAAACAGGAATGCAAAAAGGAAAAAGTCAGACCCCTTCCTAGGCCACATGCTGGTAGAATTAAACAGGTAGCTTGAAGTCAGCACTTTCAAAAATTATTCCCTCCATCCTTTTACATCAGTTTCAAGCCTACTGCCCAACACATTTGATACCGAAAAGCAAATTATACCTGCATACATGAATGCATGAATTTATCTCTGAATTGAATTTAAAAGAACTTTTCACAATAATAATATAGAAAAATATTACCTGTACGAAAAGACCCACCAGAGTGTATGAGCAGATAAAGTCAGAGCTTGGTGCCACAGTGTGAGCTGAGTCCTGAGCAGGTCGGGTTTGTTCCTTGCACAGACTCCTGGTTTTAGGGAGACAGGATGTGTTTCCCAAGCCTGCTCCAGCTCCCTTGGCAGGGTCAGGCCTGCTGGGATACAGACACATTCCAAATCTGGGCTCCTCTAACAGGGCATTCACAAAGCACCTTCCCACAATGGGATTTGACAGCACGTACATTAATCTCTCCAATTACAGCCATTTGACTCTTGCAGGGTACGTAGGCAATTTACATACTAATAACAAAACTGTTAAGAAACATTAAATTACACAAAGTGAGACCTGCACAATTTTGATCAGCTACACAGCATCAGGATCAAGAGCCTCCTCATATCAACCTTGGTTTCCCTTATAAGCCAAAAGCTTTCTAAGAACCTCTGCAAGGCTTTATTGGATTACAATGAGGGTAATTATAGCACTGAGATGAATCCAGTGGCTCTCTTGTAATGAAATACAGCCAGTTCTAGCTACTTGAATGCCAGCCTGACTTGGCAGGGCCCCACAGACACTGTTCTGTCATGGGCTTTTTGCCTATTCTGAGGGATGAGGTGACTGCTTCCCGGTCCCAGGCACCCTCACAGGCAGGATGGGAGAAACCAGTGCTCACAGGAGGCCTGAAGAGTGAACAGTGTTTGCAAACCAGCAGAAGGATCTCTCAAGAAAACTTTTGCCATAGAAGTTTGGGGATAATGGAGGACTTTTTGCTTTCTTAGTAATTTCAGAATTTATTTCAACAGACACTGCACATGCATTGTATTGTGGAGAAGGGAAAGAAAAAGCAAAGGTGATGGATCTACTGCTAAGAAAAAACTAAAATCATCTACAGCATAAATTTGGCTGATTGGGCCCTTCTGCACTCATATGATGCTATTGTTAGGTGGAGAGTGTCTATCTCCTTTAGCTTACTTTCCATACAGGAATTCTACAGATTCTAAGCCAAGAGGACACATGTAATGGTAAAGCACCAGCTGAGCTCCAGGCACTGGGCAGTGCAGGGCTACAAGGGGAGACAAGTGCAGGGGAGAGGAACAAGACAGAATTCAGCCAACTATTCTGAAACAGAATATGGGAGGAAATACCAATTTTCATTGCTGGAGTACTGACACAGGGCACCTGTGCAGGTGCTGAATTTTTCAGTGGAAGTTAGGAATGAGTTAGTGAAAAACCAGCCATCAGGGTTGGTACATCTGGGTTGTCACAACTGACCCAGGCTCAGCACAGGCCCCTCAGAACCACCCCCTGAGCCTTTTCCCCCCACTTTTGACACCCATGGCTACATCAGCAACATTATTAAGTTCTGCAAAACAATTTGCAAAAGACAATTCAGCTGCAGAAGTAATGAGGGCAAAGAGGACTAAAACACAAGATGCTCTTAGGAGAGAGCAGCCCAGACAGGATCTGCAAATCTGTTGCCTGGGAGGCCAAGCTCTGCCATCTGCACCTTCAGCCACAGCACAGGGAGCTCCTGAGGTGCTGTGACATCCCTTTCCAGAGCAGAGCACAGGGCTACTGGTTTGGGAAGGAGAGAAAAAGTTACATGAAACATCTTTGGCAATTAAAATTCTGCTGACAGCAATGTCACACCACATCACTGGTGGAAGAATTGAACCCTCTGGAGAAGTGGTTACACACCCTGGTATTGTGACTTAGACAAGTCCTGCCCACTTGGTGCCTTTACAGGCTTTTGGCAGAACCTAGAAATAATCACAGCTCTGAAGGCAATTTTTACGCAAAGCAGAGCTCTAAAACTTGTTTAAAAATATCCACACAAACAGCACTAAAGGTCACCTGTTAATGCTTTGGGAATGAGGGAAGGGGAGGAAAAGATCAAAAGGATTACCTGAATGGACTTATAAAATCCCACCTTTTGGAGCTGTTTCAAAGTGCCTCTTACCCACTATTTTGATTGGAAAGAGCAAAGAACAAATATTAAGGGTAGGAGGAGAATACACAAACAATTACAGAAAATACACATTTTGACAACTTGTTTGATTATCATTCAGTTGCTGCAAGGGACAGAGATTCCCTGCAGCAGGAATGATGCAAAACAAACAATCTCTATACCCAGCAGCTTCCAGCAGCAGCTCTTTCCAATGTAGACAGAGCAGCTGCTTTAATAACTTTTTAAAGCCCTCCATTTTTCTCGTACTTGGAACCATAGAAAACAACTGATATTTCAGTTGAGGCCTGAAAACCTCAGTTCCTTCACAGGCTGTGTGCCAGGGCTCTGTGACTTTCCCTAGTGCAGGTTGTTGCTGGCATGAAAAGACTGCAATGTCTGAAATAGCTACAGTGCAGCACAGCCCCCTCCAGAACTAAGGTAACCCCTCCATGCAGAATTTGGTGACAACCACTAAGAAGCAAAATCAAGTGATGCAGAAAATGTTAAGAAATTCTACTCCTCTTACAAATCCTAGTGAGGAAGTTGCATCTTTAAGGGACAGGACCAAGCAGCTGATGGAAACAGCTTCCCTGCCATGGAGGCAGAGGCTCCCTGGGCTGTTCCACACAGGTGCTGCCTCTCTCCATGGCCTCTGCCAGCAGCTCTCAGTGAGACAGGACAGGGCAGCTCCAGGGAGGCCCAGGCACAGCTCAGATTATCCAGCTGCTTGGTGGGAGTGTTAGTCCTGCTAAATGCAGGAAAAAATAACAAAAATACACATCCTTTGCCCACAAATTGCAACGAAAAGAGAGAGGCATTTGAAGGGATGGAATGACTAGTCAGTGTGATCCTGCTCATTTCTAGGCACTGACTTTCACAAGGAGGTTGGAGTAGGAGTAGGAAGGAGTTTGTCATGGAGTGCTTGTACCACTTACAGAACAGCACTTGGCATCTCTTGCTCATATGTCAAATACATGCCTGCACAGCGTGCCAGATGCAGCTTCTGATGAATTTTTTAAAAAGGAATTTAATGCTGACATAACAAAAGTGATAAATTGCTCAACTGTTTGCAGGGCAAATCCTGAATGTACCGATAGAGAAGCACACGGAGCTGCTGAAATTCTGCCATGGCTGAAGCACTTAGGACTTCTGCAAGCTTATGCATTCATATCCAATAGCAAAAATCCCTTCTTGGACATGGGTTCTCTGGAACCACAGGAGTTTCCAAAAGGTCAGTGTTATAATGGCCATGGCTAGTTTTTACAAGCAGAAAAAGTTGCTCAGTCTTTCAGAATATGAACTTTTATTTTAAAGACAATTATTACACTGAGTATCACAAAGTTTCTCTATTACTTCCCACAAGGGTCACATTTCACTACCTAGGTTTAAGTCAGATTTCAGAACAGATTTTTTAAAAATGAGGTAGACAGAGGGAAGAACAAAAGCCTGCAGTAGCTGAATTATGCTATTTACAGTGACATTAGACATTCACAGCCATTACAGGAATATTGTGCTTTATGATCCTTATGATTTACTGGGAGAATCAGGCAAGATTCACAACACTTTACAATTCACTTGCCAGTATCTTCCTCAGGCTTTGGCTTTAAGGTGCTGCTGGGAACTACACCATGAGAAACGATGGAAGTTGGCCACACTGGTTGTGTCCTGTTTGGTACCTGGCATGATATTGTGACAACAAACACCACATCCCAAATGCCCTTCACTTTGGAGATAAGAGTTCAGATGGACAGTTATATTTAAGTGGTTTTACAGGTACTACTGCTCACTCACGAGAGGAGATACTCACCCAAGGCCTGAGGATACACTGAAGAGCCTCAAAGTATTAGGGAGAGGCCATTAACATGTTACATATAAAATTATCACAACCCTCCAGTCTTCAATCTGACATGACTTAGATAGTTTTTGCTTCTCTTGGTCATTTTAGACAACTTAAAACACTCTTTGTACTATTTACATTTTCCAAATTCTGCAGGCAAATCTCATCCTACTGAGAACTCACAGGCCTCCCTAATCTCCAGGAGATGTTGTGCCTCGAAAGCTCCTGCCTTGTTGAGGTCAGCAGTTGTGCTGCTGACAGCTCTGTAGAACAGCCTCAGGATCTCCCCAGCCCCACAGAGGACAAGGGCCTGGTTATGGATGGGGGAGGGTTGCCATATGCCAATGCATGAGCAATTTTTGACCCGCAGTGAAAAGCATCCAAAAAAGTCAGTATGCAGGATTTTCTGCCATATGGAGGAATTGTGATTTGGCCTTTTCCCCAGTTGTATCTCATTAAGCAAAAAGCAAAGAAAAAAGGGAGGACATTCTTTTCTTCAGTGCAAATCTCGCCCCAGAGTTCATCTTCCTTTGAAGGACAGTTCATTGCTCATACCTGGAAAAACAAGTCAGAGCAGAAGGAGGCTGTAAGAATCCAGGTGCTTGAGGACAGGGCTCTGTCCAATTCAAAAGGTTTTTTTCCAAGTCTTTTACACTTTGAACATGATTTCTTTCAGGGAAGAGGGAGTGCTACAGAGAGACAGGACTGGTTCTACAGGGCTGAGAAAAATTGGAGTAGAAAAAGAACCTCATGTTCCATGAAGTCTGCAGGGGTGCATTACAGTAAACAATGTTATTTCCATGTACTGCAACATTTTGCACTAACAGCAATTTTGCTTGTGAGCTCTGTGGTCTCTTTTACTCAGTGTGGAAGGTTTGTTTAATCTGAGACTTGGCTGGGATTTTGCCCTTATCTTTTTTATAGAGACTGAAGTGGCATTACCATAAGGCAACATTAACACGGTTTAATGTTACAGAGGTGGTACCGTGGCTGGTGTCCAAACAGGTCCAGGTTTAAAAGGTATAAAGACACACAGACACCTCAGAGCCTTTGTGCTTCTTTCCGATCTTCCTCGATGTAGAAGGATGTCAGGAGGAAAAAGCCTCCTCCAAAGACCCCAACAAAAGCACAGATGATAAAGCTGTACTGCATGCTCCGGAAACTCCACTGCAGCGATGGCACGTTCTTGGCCTGGATAGCGTTGGAGATCTGGGAAGTGAACAAGGCTGCCATTAATCTGGGATAACACCTCCATCCTCTCCTGCTTTAAACAGCCCGTTTCCAGTGTGGGCCTTGAAAAGAATACAAGAGGCAGACAGGGATGAGAGTCTGCTCCCAAAGTTTGTCAAACCCAGTACCCAGCACACCTGTACTCCACTGCTCTCCAGCTTCCAACTGGTCAAGGAATCTCATGTTGTTTTACACCCTCAGTGCCTCCAGTCACAAGGGCAGGAAATACATTTCATCATTTCCTAGCCCATCTCCAGATGGCCAGCACAGGATGGGCATTTGGCAGTGACCTGTAGCATTTCTTGATCCTATTCAGTAACTTTCTGCCTCCCTTATCGGCACCCAGTGGATAGAAACAGGGCCAAGCAGCAATACAGGCACAAGCAGCAACACTCGTAAGACAGGGAAGAGATGGAAATTAACCTGAGACAGGACTGGGGTCTGCTTTTGAGCCAAAAAGCATTTGAGGAGTTATGGAGTGACATTGTGAGTAAGTGGGAGGAAGAAAATACCAGGCAGGTGCTTTTTGCACTGGCGGGAGAATGAGGTTGTAAAGGCTATAAATGATACACATGAGTTTTATTTTTGTAGACAGGAAAATCTGATTTCCAGAAACTCAGTAAGATTCAACACTTAACCCAGGAACATGAAATCTTTTCTTAGCATAAACAAAAAGATAAACGTTGAAAGCTGTCATTTTTATTCCCACATTTGTTCTTGATGGTTAGAATGCACTGTGTGACTTGAAATGCATAAATACAAGACTCTTCAACCTTTGCTGGGTTTCTATGATTATTTATGACAGTTTAGGAAGATAAGAGCAAGATCAACTCTAAATGGGCACCTAGGGACTACA
The DNA here is from genome assembly GCA_013397055.1 of Pachycephala philippinensis. Taxonomy (NCBI): domain Eukaryota; kingdom Metazoa; phylum Chordata; class Aves; order Passeriformes; genus Pachycephala; species Pachycephala philippinensis. The sequence continues at coordinate 195,120 of VWZT01000370.1, forward strand.
GCTAGCATAATGGCCACAATACAAACCTAATGCATTTAATTTTAAAATGCTTAGTGAAAAAATCTCTGGAGTGCAGAGGGAAGAAAAACAGGCTCTGAAAAAGAAAATTCCTTGATTCTTCAGTCAGATTTTAAGCTAAAAGGTTGGCTGAAGCAGGTTAGGAAACACTATCAGGACATGAAAGAGGAAGATTTGGTGTTTAACCAACAGCAGTCATGGGAAGCATTGGTGTATGGGTTCACAGAACATTCCAGAGGACAATGTGGGTGCTCAGTACACAGGAACCCACTTGGACACACAGCAGTTTTATTCCTGGGTTTATTGCCTCTGTTCTGTGTGAAGTTACAAGGCTACCTGAGGTTAATCTCATCTGGATAAGCCTTTTTTTGTCTTCACTCTTTTTGATGAGCTACTCTTCAAGGTGACTTCTGCAGGTCCTGCACGCAGTGACAGGCAGGATGCAGCACAAAGCCTCAGTTCTGCCCATGCCCCAAAGAGGGCAAAGGGCAGTAGGCAAGAGGCACAAACAGCTTTCTCTTTCAGGTAGAAAGCTTAAATCAATAGATTGGTCAAAGGGAGAATGAACAACACATTTCAGCTTTTGGGGTACCTCCCATTTTCCACAGTGATGTTGGTTGTGCTCCCACACACATACAGTCAGGTAAGTGTGAGAGCAGGAGCTTCCTAACACCAACAAGCAAAGTGGTTTCTTCATTTGCCAAAAAAAGGAAGCCAGCAAGGGGAATCCCTCAGGGAGAGAGGCTGTCTTCTCTGCCAGACAGATTACACAGCTGAGACTCTGGGCTTCACCTGGCTGAGGACAAGGGGAACCTCCGTGTGGCTGGGCCAGCAGCAGCTGTGCAGGCACAACTCACTTGGGCATTGCTGGCCCTGTCCAACCCTGACACTGTTAACATGGGGTGAGCTTTAAATAAACTTTCATACAAACACAACTTTAAAGCACCAACAAGGACTCAATCTCCCATGTCAAGTAAAGCAGAAAAGTCAAATGGGTGCTTTGTTAATTACTGTGTCTTAAAATGAATGAAGGGAGGAAATGAGACTGACAGATATAGTCCACTGGAACTAACATTAATGAACTGCACAGAGAAAGCAGTAGGAGGCTGATTTGCCCAGAAGCACCTAGGATCAAGTAAATGTAGGAAGGGCAGAGAAATCAGGTCCCAAGGAATATGGGAATTCAAGATTAAGGTGATTTGAGACCAGAGTTTTAAAGGTCAAGTAGTATCTAAAGACAACCATTACACCACTTTTGTTCTGATTTTCAAGACACCATTGACTAATTGCAAGATTTCAAACTTCAAGATTTGAACTAAGTCTTGGGTTTTAACACATTTAATTAATTTCCATGAAACTCCTCACAAACTTAGCAGAAAGTGCTTAAATCCCACGACACTGTCTTTGCAAAAATGTGTGCTTCAAAAAATATACGAGTCTGCAAATTCAAAATAAAAGTAAATTTCTACACACTGCATGGAACTACTCACACCTACAAGCAGTGTCACAGGTCCAGGTGCTTCATGCAAGTGAAAACGTTTAGAAAAATGTCTCTGTGTCCTAGACTCAGGGCCAGCAATTTGAGTAATTTCTGGTTTTGGACCAGGTAGTGCCTATGATTCTGAGAGTGTCTGTCTTTCAGCTTCTAGAAGTTTTACCCTAAGGAAAGCTCAATAAGGAGAGAATTCACTTACCACCCCGATGAGGTATGGGCTGCCTGCATCTCCCAGCAAATGGCTCACCAAAATCTGCAGGGCGATGGCTGTGGACTGTCGCCTCGGCGTCACCACGTACTGAAACAAAGCACAGCCCACAGGAGAGGGGACATCACACAGAGAACTTCAGGAGTGACCAGCTGCTTCTGGAATATCCCAGAGACAGCAATATAGCAACTTCTATGTATTTCATATTCAAACACTGCTTACAACTTCGGAGACAGAGAAGTTATTCTGAGCAAAAGAGTACATTGTATGTTTTGTTGAGGAAAAAAAATATTCAAGAAAGGAAGACACGGGAGAAAATAACAATAAAGTAGGTAAACTGTGAGTCCTCTGCTTCCATACAGACTCAGAGCAGCTTGTACAGATCCATTTGGCCATGCAACCAACAGAAGCCTCCAGCCAGTATCCCTTGCAGTCACAATGACTTGCTAATAAGGATTCAGCACTGACAGTCTCTCAGAAAAATATCTGATGACCTGTGTCAGCAGGCCTGCTCTAGACTGCTGGGGTAAAGCAGGGTACCTGGAACCTGGAGGAGCTGTAAAGCATGACCCCTTTGAAGACTGAGGGTGAGGACCCAACCTGCCAGACAAAAGGGTGGCTAATGATGCTTTGATGGCACTGCCTGTAACTGGGAGCCACCTGAGACACAAGATACTGGAGTATCAGTACAACACCTCACACTGATTTTGTTTTTCAGTGCACAGTTTAAATAACAAGCTGGAGAAGAAGATGTGGTGCACATCCAGAACATGGCAAAGCATCACATAGATTAGAATTATTTTGTCAAATGAACTATAGTAATTTGGGGGTAATAAGAGCTCTTTGCCTGTGCTCCTGAAGATCAGCTGTGCCTGATGAAGTCTTTCAATAATACATTTGTGCAAAAAGCATTCACAGTCAGAATGCTTTAGAAGCAATTTCAAACCTTCATACCTTTGTTTTCCAACCACTTGCTCATATCAGAAACAAAATGTTTAATATTTTCTCAGTCCTATATTCCACAATTTGGGGGGGGTTCATGAAACTCACCTAAATAAGGATTCAGCACTGACAGTCTCTCAGAAAAATATCACTAAGTGTGTCTCACACACTAACTAATGAGTGATTGGTGTTTTTTACCAAGGGACAAACTCAAGGTGTATGACCTATACTGTGGCTCTATCATTGCCTTCAAGGAAACATTAACATGCATGGTAAGTTGGATTTAAAACTAAAAAAAGACCCTGCTCTCACATTTAACTTAGAGTTTTGGTCCTGCTTACCACATACTGCAACCAGTTTCAGTAAAGAACCAGACAACACTGGTAGTGCCCCTCTTAGGCACTTGGCCTCAACCTTGGACACACAAATCACTTTTAAACCAGCATGTCTGCACCCAGTAAGAGAGCTCTGAGCAGCTGGATTAGAACAGACAATCTCCTTCCTTCCTTCCTTCCTTTGCACACGTGCAGCTAACACATACCCCACTCCATTCCTAGTCCCTCCAAAGTATGGAGGGTTTAGTATGGGAGTTCATTTTTCATTAGGAATATTTAGGTAGAATGCTTCAACAATAGTAAATATTAAACCAGGTATGCTTTGGAGATCTCTCCAGAGTTACAGAAAACCACTGTGATGTCACGTTTCCATGACATTGCATCCAGCCCCATGACAGTGTAAGAGCAGAGTTATGTGACATTGGCTGCTCTGAAATCCTTGTCACGCATGGGATGAAGGAACAATCCAACAGCTCTTTCTCACTGAGCCCATAGCACACTATGGCCTAGACTGAGGGTGTGCAGTCTACCTCTGTTTTTTTTTTCTCTCAGAACCTGCCTGGATGATGAGCACACCCACTTTGTGAACAGGCTCTCTTGTACAGAGACAAAAAAACTACAGTAGAAAACTCTGAGCTTGGGAAGCAGACCTGGCTATGACAGACTGTACTAGACTGGAGACTGTCAGCTCTTGGCTCTCTGAGGATCTTCTATCATCTGTCCTAGACTCAGATTTCTTTTATGGATAATGACAGGCTGTGTTTGACAAATGCAAATCAAATATTGTTATGCACTTAGTATATCAAGGGCACTGCAAGCATGAGAAAAGCTAAATGTACTTTGGCTCTCCCAGTGCCCTGCACCACTTCCTTACTACCTTTATTTAATATCTTGTAGTTACATCCCATATCTGTAACTACAAGAGACAGATGGAACAAAGCTGTAACAAGAAAAACACAAGAGAAGGATGGGATGTTTCCTATAGTTTCAGGGCTCACACAAACTCTGCCTGTGCTGTTACTCAGGTTCTTCTGCACAACAGAAACCATAGTCAAGAGCTCAAGGCACTGTGGGATTCACTAGGAAAAGAAGAAACAAAAGACACCCCCCCACAGAGACTCTGAAGTAGCCATGGGGTCCTGCCTGGCCCCAGTGACTGCCCAGGACCTCACCCCATGGCAGGAGTGCAGGTGACATCCTGCACACTCCCCCTCTGAGGAGATCCAGCCCAGATGCCTGGACAGAGAAGCAGGTGCCCCAAACAGGTACAGTTTGCAGACCCCTCGTGCTGCCTCTGGAGGTTTCAGAGACTCCCCTGCAGACTGCCACAGAGCTGTCAGCTAAATAAGCAGATGGAACACAGATGCTGGTGAACACTTCTGTACCTCCCAGGGCACTTCCAATGACAGGGACACATTGGTAGCCTTCCCAAACCCCATACAGGCTTTGAGTTCCAGCATCTCCTACACTATTAGCTGCCAAAAAACCTAAAAGACAGAGTTCCATAACCTCACAGATGGCAAACATGTTTCCTAAGGAACACTCCAAGTACAGCCTCCCAGTAAACCAGCAAGGCAGCTACAGCACTTGCACATTAGGACTGTAGTTGTACAGCAGATACCTTCATGTTTACACTGAATAGGAGGCACAAAGGTGGCTACATGCAGTGCCTCTTGATGCACCAGCCACAAAGGGAAGAAGTCCTTATCATTCAGTCAGCATCTTCCTTTGTCTTCGGCTCCACAGGTTGCAGGAGAAATTAATTCCTAGCTACATTGTCTGGCTAGTAGTGCCATGCAGGAAGAAAGAAAAGTCATTTTCACGGCAAAATGAGAACATGCATTAGCAAATCCAGCTACATTATCAGAAATCCTACCAGTTCACATGGGAAACAAGGCAAAAAGAGAAATTACTGCTGTTATCTACGGCACCCTTCAGTCAATATAACAGCAGTAATACACTGAACTCATGGGGTTTCAACAGGATGAAACACAACTCCCAAGTAAGATTGCCACTGAATGAGCAGACATCTACAAATTCAGCTCAATTCCATCATTTTTCTGATAAAACAATTAGTAGCATCTAGAATTCAAGAGATCCAACCCAAAGCACATTTGTGGTAATAAACTGGATGTCTGCTCGCAGGGGAACACAGCACCACAGAGCTCTGCTACGCCAAGCTTTTCACCTCTCCACTTGCTGCCAGTTGATACAATATTGCTGGTAACTAATCCCACAGCATTCTAAAAGAAATGGAAATTAGGGGTGTTGGTCACCTGGGAGACAAGAACCTCCTTCTCTTCTGGATTTACATGGATCCAGGATACGGCAATGATGCTCCCCACAGATTTCCTGCAGGCTGCAACGTGATGCAGCGTTCCCTAAGAAAGCTGAGACTGGAGTGATGGAACTGAACAAAAGCCCTGCCCCTCGCAGGCTTTGCAGTTTGGGTTCAGGAAGGAATTGAAGGAAAGAGCTGACAGTAACCATCTGCCTCACTCTCCTCACCAGGTATCACCACCACCCAACTCAGTCATGTCACCTTCCTCTTTAACAGTGACAGAGGACAGAATTAAAATGCAGATGTAGGAATTCAAAGAAAAGTAAATTGAGAAACTTAAAAAAGTTGGTGCCTCAACTTATGTAAAAAGAATAGCAATGATATTAATACTTGGTTCTGGTACGAAAAACCCCAACTATTTCAAAATAAACTGAAATAGAAGCTAAGTAAAAATGTCAGTCTGGACCAGCAATAGTTTTTCTGCACCTCTTCACTGCTGTAAGGCTTCAGCTCTTTTCTTGTAGGATAATTGTTTCTCACCATTCTGTGAGAGTCAAGTAAGAATCAAAACCCTCTTGGCTGCTGGCTGAGATTTTAAGCAAGCAGGCAATTCACTAAGGCTGACTGCATTATTTACTATTTTATTAAAATTCCAGAGTGCAGAAAACTGACATGTAGAGAGCAGCACCGTGAAAGAGAACATAATGCACAGTCAGTGTCAGCAGGACTTTGCTGAAGACCCATGAAATGTAAGTAGCTCCATTCCTTCATCTCAATCAGAATGTAAAGAGAGGTTCTCCAACTATGAAATAAAAAGATAAACAGACTCATGTCAAGGCAAGGTCAGGCAGTGGAAGGAGAGTTCTGTGGTGCTTCACAGCTGGTCCCTTTGCTCACTAGACAGTGCTCAGCATTTGGCAATATACTTTCTCATCCTTTTACCCAGACACTGTAATAGGGATACTTTTATCTCTGCTCAGATTGTCCACTACTTGGGTTTAGTTAGCCAGTAGAGATACCAAGCGAGTTGTATATCTGAGCAACTCAGCCCACAGTGCCAGTGACCTCAGGGGCAAACTTCCAGGTCCTGTGATAGCAAAGCATGGTGACCTGTGTTCCACCGGAGCCACAGTCTGCAAGGTTTTTTACTGTCCCTCTCGTGAACTGGTATTGTGCATCACTGCATGTTGTGCTACACATGAATGCACTCACTGTGGTTCTTAAATGAAAGATTTATTATGACCGTGCAGATTGCAGCAGCAATCTGCAAATGGATTTCAGCTCCCTTAGAATGAAACACTATTACATAAAATGGGAAACACTCATGTGAGTTTTGCTTGGGAAGAAAAAACACTCAAAGATCTCTGTTCTGCTTGTCCCTTAGCTTTGTGCCTTCTCTCACTTGTCCTGATGGCTTTGCACAATTTCCCCACTTTCAGTGCCAACTGCAGCAGTATTGTGCCTGTACCACACTTGTCTGAACAGTCCCTGTCTCTCAAGGAGCTTCCTGCTTGAAATATTTGGGTTACCATCACATCCACAGTTTTTCAGCACAGGGATCCCAAAGCAGAGAGTTTGGGTCCCTTGTGTGACCCAGTATGCTAGTCCTCATAGAAGAGGGTAGTGTTAATTTAAATATTTTGTCTTGTGCCCATGGGTAGCAACAAAAGAACTGTCAATCATATAAATAACTTCGGTATTTAAATCAGCTTTCTGCAGTCTGACTATCAGTTATGAGCATTTCTTTGCTTATTGCACTGATAAACTATATTCACCTGTTCATATTATGGATTAATTAAAAAAATAAAAGGTCATATAAACAACTTGATAAGGCTATAATGATCTGTGTAGTTCAGCAATCATAGTATCTGCCTCAGGGTTTACACAGACATCTATTAGTGACTGTGGAGCTACAACCTACATGAAAGGTTGCCAAATTTTTATTTAGAGTAAAAACTCAAGTAAAATTACTAGCTCTAAAAACCTTTGAAATGATAAAAAGAAGCTGCTCATTGCAGTCTAGACAAACTGTGCTGCAAGATGTATGCTTTTCACATCACTCCTTCCTAAAGAAATTACTGACAACAGAATCCAAATGAAATCATGCACTGCTATTCCTCGGGCTTGTGGTGTCAGTCCTGGAATCCCCAAGAGCCCCTGAAGCATCACTGCTGATGCTTTGGCAGTGGAGCCCCACTTATGAATTGGATTTTCAAGTGCTGGAATTTATCTGCACTGTATTCTGGACTAAGGGAACTTGCTAATACTTTATGGACTGTCAACATTGCCTCATTTGGATCAACCTTTCAAACCTCTGGAAAACAAAGAGAAAACCTGATTATAGACACAAAACGACCTTGTTTCTGGTGCAGACCATTTTCTGGCAGACATCTGACAACACAGAGCTGTACAGAAGCCCAAAATACTCTGGGTACAGGCAGCACTAGAGACTCCCACGTGCATGGGTTCCATCCAAATCAGGACATCTTCTTGGGGTTATAATAACTTGAACTACTGCACCACCACACCCTTATTGCTACTGGCATCCTTGCCCAGCAGCACATTGTGCCAGTGATTCCAAGCAGGATACTAATAAGGGATTCTTAGTAGGAGTTCGTTCATCTGTCCCCAGAAAGCCACCAAGATGCAGCCTTAGGAACAATATCACACTGACAAAAAACTTGAAATAACAAAATAGTTTCACAAGCACTTACCAGCAGTATGTCTGTCACAACAGCCCAGTTTACAGACAAAAACAGTTCTCCAAATGCAATAAAAATCTGCAAAACAGAAGAAAGCAGTGAGTATACTATACTATACTATGCTATACTATACTATACACTGCACTGCCCTTCTATATTCTGAAGATGAGGGAGGCTCACTGACTGTGCTTCTCTAAGTAAGAATTGTCCTACATACCCATTACTTATAAATTAAACACCTCTGCCTATGCTTACAAACACTAACTTCATCTTAAAGGTGGGGAAAGGAACCAAAGAAGGTATTTGCGTCACGAATCCTCAGCAGAAGAGCCAAAATAGGAAACATATACCACCCTCCCAAATTAACTACTATGAACTACTGAACCCAAGGAGAGAAAAGCAAGATCCATGAAAGAAAAACATTCAGCATAGGTTTAAAAAGTGCACAGGGATGCAAATGAAGCCAACTGAACATCTCTGTGCCAGTACAAGTACTCTTAAGGGCTCCTTCAGAGAGAGAACTTCCAAAATGGCATGGACTCCAAGGAACAGGCAGTCTCAAAACCCTGGTTTTCCTGTGGGAAATCCCTAATCCATCACAGATGGAGACCCAGCCATGAGGAAAAGGGGTAGGACACCAAACAGTTCTTCCAGCTGTGGTCTCAGAAAATATTAACCCTTTCAGCCAGCCCTGGACACAGATTGGAGCAGCCTGCCCAGACTAAGAGAGACTTGAGGAAAGCATTAAAGTTACACCATTGAGGTGGAGCAGTGCTAGAAAGCAGAATCTCTTCAGAAACACAGGCCACAAAGTCACATGGCACCTGGCACATTATTCTTATTTACTAATCAGACTGATGGCACATTGTTACAACAGGTGCCAGCATTGAGTTTGGTAAGGTCTTGGTCAAGATGTTGTCCCTGGTTGATGAAAACATAGTCTGGGAAAGGCACAGTGACAAAGTGTCAGATGTTTTTGGAGGGGTGGCTTACATTCTCCTAAGGAGAACTAGACCCAGTATACCTAGGATAGCTATAGACATCCTACAGGCAATAGATATAAATAATAGACCTAGGATATCCATAACTCCTCTGTGGTTCTTGTCTGTTCTGTTCATTCGTTTTCTTCTCCAAACCAGTTTGGAGAAAAAGTTCCTTGAAGCACTGAGATACTTAGTATAGATCATTATCCAGACATTTTTTCCTTCACAATGCTTTAGATTAGATGTGAGGAAGAAATTCTTCCCTCTGAGGGTGGTGAGGCCGTGGCACAGGGTGCCCAGAGAAGCTGTGGCTGCCCCTGGATCCCTGGAAGTGTCCAAGGCCAGGTTGGAGGGGGCTTGGAGCAGCCTGGGATAGTGGAAGGTGTCCCTGTCCATGGCAGGGGAATGGAACTGGATGAGCTTTTAGGTCCCTTCCAACCCAAACCTCTGATTCTATGATTCAGTGATTCTGTGATTCTAATAAAAGGTATATTTTGGTAGTTTCAACCCAATATATTGATTGACTCATCTAACAGAGACTGGCAAATTAAACTGTTGTTCTCTACCTTTAATGACAAAAAATGCCCTGAGGAACACGCTCAGAGTGGAGCTATGGGGCACTCTGAGAAGCAGAAAAAGAAAATGGCTAATTCTTCTGAGCACTTGGATCCCTACAATTAGATCCAAAAAAAAATCCTCAATTTCACATTTTGTTCTGTGTACACACACTCAGACAGGCAAATCCACTTTTATTATCTCCTGGTGTAAAGGTGTTTTTCCACAGGAATACACATTCCTGAGGAGTCAGAAGGAAAACCTCTTTGAACAAGTGTTATTCTTAGAAGCAAAAAAACCTGCAAAAGTGCCCTTTTGCAGAGAACTGTTGATTACTGTAATTAACTTTACTTGGATCCTCTTATTTATGTTAATCATGGTGATTTTGGCTGGGAGTCACAGGAAAAAAGCACAGGAGTCTTCCCCTAGCTGTTACCTGATTAGAGCTGAAATGGGGTTTACAGTCAGTTCCCTCTTACAGGGATTTTTCGTCATTCCTAGTAAGTTTCTGAGAACAGAATTTAAGTGATTTATACCTCAGTTTGCATTGCCAAAAGCTTGACTTTGAAGATCAGCTAGTGATCTGGGGCTTTGAAGGTGAGGGCTAAATTATTCTTAGCAAGAACTGTGTGTATTGTACAGTCCCAACTACAGCAATCTTTAAGTATTCAGAGAGCAAAAATAAATAAGAATACTATATTAGCCACAAAGCATTAAAAATTAACATAAGATTGAGACTTGCTTTAACTGTGTTTTTGCATAAGGGACAAGTTTCATGCAGCTAAATGCATAGTTACTATTCTCTTCTTCAGTGTGGGCACTCTGCAGGTCCCGAGGCCCAGTTTTTGTGCTCTCTCTGCCCTTTATACTGGACCAAGGACTTCCCAGCGTGGCTCTCACAGGACAGACCTCAGCTACAGGAGCATCAGAGCCCAGAGCTTACCTGGATACAAGTCACTGAAACCTCTTAATGGTCGAGAAGACTGCAGAGAATTCTGCAAAAGCCACCCCTCACCTCCTCCTCCCCTTTCCCATTCTCCCTAGGATGCCAGAAGACATTTTGCTAATTGTCACTTACAAAAGTGGAAAGGATGTTCATCTGGGCCACCATCAGAGCTACGTAGAGGCACAGGGCAGACATGAACATGCTTGTGGCACAGATCAGAGGATCAGCTGTGTTGTTTATCTTCCTTAACCGTCTTGCAGCTTCTGCCCCAGCAATAATACCCAAGATTCCTGTCCCAATGGTGATGCCTCCAAATATTAGGCTGGTGACAAAGCAAAGGATTCAGCTGAGCATAGTAAGGCTGTACAGTGGAAAAATAAATGCTGTTAGCTTGTACCTGTAGTTTCAGAGGAATCTTTAATGGGGAAGTTGAATTTTATTCCACTTGATGTAACCCTCCCACTCCTTCTAATTGGATGTAATCCCAAGCCTCGGCTGAAGCTATGGCTTTGCAACCGTGGCTGTATCCTGTGGAGAAGATATTTTCCCATTTACAGAGCAGGTGTTATGCACCCAGGCTCAAGGAAGGCTCTGCTCAGTGTGACCTGGCTTGGACATGCTGTGATTTAGAGGAGATGCAGTCATCCTGGTTACCCTGTGAATCAATCTGCCCAGTCATCCCTGAAACACAGATGGAGTAACTCTGTATCACAATCTGCTGTCTTGGAAGAGATCCTAGCACGTGGAATGATATACATCTAAATTATAACCCTCTGCTTAGCACAGCTGAGATGAGTCACTTCTCTGACTGTGGAAAACACCTACCACTTCCCAGAAGAGTTCAAAGAATACTGAATAGGTAACTACTGCCAGGTCCACGTAGCATTTTCCCAACACAGAATTTCCAATACCATTCAGCTTTGTGTGTCTGCAAATGCAAATGTGTTCTTCAGGAACCACAAGTTCATGTTTTAAAAGAACATGTCTGAATAGTTTAGAAGATTCAGCTTCTAAAGGGATTTCCATGTATGCTTTTGTCTCTGTCCCAAATTAGACCCCCCAATGACAAAGCAAGTCTCTTGCACAAGATCAGTGGTGCCACTGACTGTTTAATGCATTGTCATTCTCTGAAGGCAAACAGGGACAGGACCAATGTATTCTGAGCAAAAGTGCTTCTGAATATTTTAGTGCTACATGGTAAGTTCTGTACATTTTCCTGAACTTTCTCTAACTGCAAAGCAAAGTAACCAGCTGGGATATGATCTGTTCCTTTAAACTACAGCACATCCACTTCTTAATTTCTTTCTGACTGATTAAGAAGAACTCAATAATTCTACAAGGGAACAAAAAAGGTATTGCTATGCAAGATAACAAACTTTAAGCAAATTTGTACTCTCCCTGCAAGTTCTTCAGGATTCTGATCCATCACTGACTATAGCTTGATAGTGACATTATAGATTGTCACTAGGCAGAATAATCTGAGATTTGCTCGGGAGAGGCAAGTTCCAAGGTGACATTAGTTGACTGAAGCATTCATAGAATTGTGTTTAGAATATTCATGTATTGTAAACTGTAGTTGAAATAAACCTGCAGCTGGAATAAAAGAGAATGGCCAAAATGAAATCCAAGCACAGTTCAGCTGACAGGGAGTAGGAAAGTACAGAAGCCTAGTCCTGGAGAAAGGCTCCTATGGGATCTTTTAGGGTCTGAGAATGCTCGTTTATCTCTCTGATCTGTTCAAAAGTGTTTGCACAAAGACCTGAACAAAAACTTCACACTGCCTATTTATCTACCTTGAAAGGATTGAGACTTCAGTCAGTTGTGGTGCCATTTGAGTTTGTGTTTCCAAGAAGTGTAAGTGACACAGTCCTGATCCTTAAACAAACTCTGAAACTGCTGAACAGCCAGAGGGGAAAACATCTTTAAAGTATCCCTGGGCAGGTCTGCTAATGTGCAGCTCAGTTCCTCCAGCACCATCAGGTCTGACATAGTAGTTTATATTCTGTTTCTTTATATCCCCTTGGAATAACAGTCCAAAACCAGCCTTATGCTGCTTCTGGCATGAGCTTATGCCAAGGTTATATTTAAAGCATCCTATAAGAAGCAATACTTGAGGTTAAACTATCAGATGCTCTGTTTCACTTCCCTGAAGACCATGTCTGCTCTAACAACACTACTGCGGAATAATAATTCAGAAGTGGATTAGAAAACAAACTAGAGGCCAACACCTTCAACTTAACAAAGGAAGTATTTAAACTCTATCTGTGAACAGATACAGCCAAACATCTTAAACAGTTGAGCTTCTGTTGTCTGCCTACCCTGAGCCAGACTCCCGTGTATCACTCCCTTCCCAGTACTGTTCCTTGATAAGCAATGTGCCACTGGTGGCATCCATGGAAGGACAATTCATTTCCCATTGAGGGATTTTGGGATGACTCTTCAATCCATCTGTTTATGCTACAACTCAGAAATCACTTTTGAGTTGACTAAGTTATTCCATTACAGATAAATAGAATAATCCCATTAGCAGAGGACACATTCAAGGTGTGATTACTGCTTTTCCCTTTAATTGTCTTTACCTGGAAAGGCCACGCAGTAAGCACTTAGTTCTTTGAAGTCCATTACAAAAGCAGAGACTGAAACGAGACCTGGGACACCTTCTGGAGAAAGGGACACTTGTATGGAGACCACTGGTAGGGAGTCAGTCCCAGTGCTCCCTGTTACTGAGGGAAGACTCAAGAGGAACATTGAATACATATTTGTATTCTGGACAACACACTGTGAAGAAAGACTTCTCTTCCTAGGTGGGGAAAAGGGATCTACAAAAAGGTGTGTTATGACTACTTCAAAGCGTTCTGCTAGTGTAAATTCCCCTTCTTATACAATATTTGATACTATTCATGAATCTTCATTGGTCTGGACATGCTCTGTAAGCAGAGCTCTGCTGGCAGCTACTCACAAGATCCTGGTTTGAGTGATGATATGATACTACACCAAAATCATCAGGTTTTCTTCAAGCTGGGAGCCACAATGAACTCACCAACATGGCAGGGATTATAAAACCAGATTAACAAGAAGATAATAGGCAAATTACTAAAACACAGGATTTAAATATACTTAAATGGGTATTTAAGCAGCTTGGGATGCACAGTCATTTGTCAACTAAAAACTCCTTGCTAAAGCTGTTCCTTTTTCTCCACAAGTGTTCCTGTTACTGCTTCTTCCCATTTTACTTAAATAGGGCTGGCAGCATCTTTCCAGTTAACTGAGTGATTATAAACAAACAAACAAACAAAGGGGAGTGTCTCAGATACCTGGAAGCAATTTAGTTTAACATTCACACCCCACTGCCTTCACAAAAAGTGCTCAGTCACATCTTCCCTTCCACCTTTGGAAACAAGCTGTGATTGAGCACTGTGCAGTGTTTCCAGGTGTGCTCCCAGTCACAGCTCACCTGTTAGATGAATTGCACGATTCTTGGAGGCATGGTGGGACAATGCCCTGGACAACCTGAGCCCTGTACAGAAACAGTGGCATCCACATTCCCAGGGCTCCAGTGACAAAGGCCATGGCAGTCAGACCCAGCGTCGAACAGACAAAACTACAGCTGAAAGTCAAAAGAAAACAAATTAGAGATATTAGAAAGAATAGTGTGGGAGGAAAACGGGAAAACCCACCTGCAACACCCAGGATTTCAAGCAATAACAAAACAATTCATTCAGACATCTTAAAATCAGAACCCACTCCCTTGAATATCTGAACTCTGATCAGGCTTTATTATGAAATTCAACAATAAAGTACTAATTAGAGCAAAGGGTATGACCTACTGATTTGATGTTAAATCCTGGTCTCTGGCAGATTTCATTGCCAACTTCTGCCAAAACAATTGCTGTGAATTTTCAGATAGCAGAAATACAACAATAGAGAGTGAGCAAGAATTTAATGGCTTAGGAGCTAAAGGAAAGGGTTCTATGTGCAAGTCTAAATGCCCCAGGTTTTAAGTTGTTTCTGTAACCAGTATAAATGAGAGTAACGTCTGGGTTTTCCAAACTGTGAAGCTCCAGTGGCTGAAGCACTCCTTAACTCCACCTGAGTGAGTAAAAATAGACTCTCAATCTCCACAGCAAGTTTCAGACAAAAGGAGAAGCATGTTTGAAAACTGTCCAAACCTTGTCTCCTTCCTACCCAATTCTAGGAGAAAATTAAATTTTTGCCGGACTCTTTGTCATTAATAGTTCAGGAGAAAACCCCCTTTGAGGTCAATAGGGACGTATGAAATCTTAAGGCTTCTGCAAATGACCAGGTGACCACCAGACTAGAGGATTTGTTAAGAAATTAACCCAATTCTCTATCTTCTAAAGACAAAGTGCTCTTGGACTTGATTAAAAGTGGAACCACATCGTTTTTTGGCAGTATGTCTTTATGTTTTGGAAATCAATTGCCCAAGGAAAAGAAAATGGGATTTAATTGCTACAGGAAAAGAAAATTAAAATATATTTTTGCATTGGAACATCTCTGTAGGAAAGCAACTTTGGAGATAGTCTAGTTGTTGAAATGTCAGAAATGTTAATGTTCATTTTTGATTCAAGAAAATTAATTTTTTTATTCACTTCAGGATGTAGTGCCCACAAATTGTGATGCAACAAAACTGATCTCTAGTGTACTTGCTGTTGAGGATGTAAAGAGGATGCAGATTTAGTGGGCAGTTAGAAAATGCTGGATCGCCCGGAAGAACACTCCAAAGGCAGACAAGGTCCCAGGAAAGCAAGTCTTTAAACGGAAAGCGTTGGATCGGGAGAGCAGCCTGCGGGCAGCGGCAGCGCGGAGCCGGCTCTGGCGCAGCTGCACAGCGGCACCTGCTGTTCCCAACGCGGCTCCGGCCCCTCGTCCCATCCCGGCACGGCCTGGCACCGGCTGCCTGCGGGCTCGCAGGAGCCAGGAACCTGCTCCAGTTGGGATTTTACTTCGTCCTGCAGGTCAGCTGCATCTTTAATTTTTGTGTGGTTAAAAGGAAGGCGTCATCTGCCAGCCACAGCTCAGCCCATCAAAACACATGGACAATTACTTTATAAACCGCTTTGGGGTCCTACAAACTCTGAACTCATGCACAGCAGGCTCCCAAATACCACAGAGGCTGCCTGAGACATGCTGATCCAACCTTCCTCAGGCACTAAGAACTATAAATAAACTTACACCAGAAAATGATGCATTTTTACCAATCTAGCTTCCTTAGGGAAGTGAAAATTTAGTAGAAAGTAGAGCTGGATTTAAATAGGAGCAAACTGCCATCATAACTTTGCCCCTTTTCCCCTCCTCAATATGGGAGGATAGAAGAAGTAAAGAAATTTTTTATCTCTTGTGTAGCATTCCTGTAAAAAAGTGGAAGAAAGATTTTTACTAATGGTGTTTCCATCCTCTTGCATACAGCATGTGGCTCAAAGGAGCAAAGGAGATTCAATAGACATATTTCTTATGATGGAATGGTGACTCCTCAACAGAGGGAACCTTTGTAGGTCAAACCACTTACTTCTTGGCAAGTGATCCCACATCTTGACACCAAGTAGTCTTGGCAGTTCTGTGTACCTCTGGCTTCTCATCTACGTTTCGTATCGTGCCGGAGATGCTCAGTGCTCTGTGTGCTGCTGTCTTTCTCTGGATCCTCTGAGGGACCAGCAGAATCAGGAGAAGCAGTGCCAGTCCTCCCATGCAAGGAGTTACCTGTAGACACAAGGTTGGTTAGATCAAAGACACCTGTTTTCTTATAGAGAGAACTCCACAGCCATTCAAATTGTGTTAGAACCACATATCAGAAAATTGCAGATATGTTCAGAAATAGACGTGTGCTGGTTTAGGTTGTATTTGTAAAGAAAAAGAGTGACTTTGGAGGAAAGATAATAGATCCTTTCCTATCATACAGATACATGATTGCCTCTCCCTCTGATTTTAAAGAAAAACATGTGAAAAAAGAAAACTGTACTGTAGTACTCTAGCCACAAACACAAGAATCACTGATGCAGTCACCAGTGTTACCTGAATAACATCAGTGTTACTCTACGGAAATATTCTGCCCCACTCACCTGCATGTGCTAGCTGATTCTGTATACAAGGCACGAGGCTCTGACAAAGTGCTTCCAAAGCACTCTCAATGAGAGACATCATGATGACATGACCAAAACAGAAGAGGTTATTTTCTTGAAACCCTCAAATAATAGAAGTTGTTCCCAACAGCATTCCAGAAAACTGGTGCTACCAGTATAATGATCATTTTACCTTCAAATTCTCTGTTTGAGGAGGTCTTGGTGCAGTAGCAACCATTCCAAATGTGCCCTCAGGTTAGAGGAACATCAGCACCTGCCCTGGCTGCTGTACAATTGCACCTACACCTAACAGAGCTAGGCAGAAATCTGCCACCTGTCCTGCAGGAAAATTTCTCCTAAACACCACATTCCTGACCTGTCAGAGGGTAGAAAGTTCTTCACCTTTAACACAATGAACGTAAAGAATCCCAACCCCAGTGATGATTCTGATGTTACAGTGAATGAAAGTGAGTGACTCACCCTGAATGCCCAGTGCCAGTCACCTGTGCTTTTTGCCATGCCAGCTGCCAGCATATAACCACAGCCACTGCAAACAGAAAGGAATGATCAGTGAGCACCAATGAATTCTGGATGGCTGAAATGACCTGTCTCGCCAGCTAAGGAGAGCACACAGAAGTGTTCCATCATAGTTTTCCAAAGGGATAAACACAAGTAACCCTCATGGTTTGTGTTAGTCTACTTGCCAGCCAGTATTAAAGAGAGAGTCTAACCTCCTCAGAGCAGACTTGAGATGGTGACAGTAATGTCCCAGATTCCCCTTGGAATACATATTCTGTAGAATGACACTGCAAACCCAGATCAAAGAGCCCATAAAACAGTTTATTACCTACTCCCTTCTGTGCTAGCCACAGGAATTCTGCCCTGCAGGAATTTCTTGAGTTTTAATCTGCCTTCTGGGCCCAGCCTTGGCTGCCTGCTCTGATACAGAGCCACTTCAACCACTTGAAAAGCCCTTCTCCTCCTTTTCTTCAGACACAATGTCAATTTAACTAAAAGAGGAGAGGGAAGTACCAGTTCTTCCTTGGGAGACATTTAATGGAGGGTCCTTGAAAAATTTGTCAAATAAACTAATACCTACAAGCTTTTGTCTTTCAAAATACAGAAATAAATTACATACTTTCATGCACATAGTTCTTTTAGAATTGATTCAATATTTTATTCAAAGCCAGAGTTTCCAGAGTTTAGATTCTCCCTAAAAATGTTGGGGGAAAAAAGTGAATTTTTTTCAAGGTAAGTAGAGAAATACACCTAATCAACTCTATTCAAACTTGCTAAGGAAGTGACAAATCCCTTAGCAAGAGCCAATGCAGAAATACATCAAAATAAATCTGATTAGGGCTCAGGTTATATTGAATTGCAGGTGTGGTCAGACAGAATTTCAAAAGGCCACTAGCAACAAAACCAACCTTCCCACTGGAATAAAGATGTA
Source organism: Pachycephala philippinensis (assembly GCA_013397055.1). Taxonomy (NCBI): domain Eukaryota; kingdom Metazoa; phylum Chordata; class Aves; order Passeriformes; genus Pachycephala; species Pachycephala philippinensis. The sequence continues at coordinate 213,112 of VWZT01000370.1, forward strand.
GAAGAGAGATAACACTGTGGTCCTTTTTCCTTCCTCAAACAGGTCTGCAATGATGGTAGGTGCTATAGTGGAGTAACTGGCAGAGCCAATGCCAACCAGTCCTCGTGAAAGAACAAATATCCTGTAATGCTGCAGGGAAAAGACAGATTATAGATCAAAAAAACTTCATGCAAGAAAGAACGCTTACTATTAAAGAGGGGCATTTTAGTGGATCAAATCTACCAGAGGAAATCAGAATTGAACTGCCTTTTGCCTGTGTCTGTATTCCCTCTACTCGCACCTTATCCCCTCACATCTCACTGCTGGGCTTTCTCTTCCTGCACAGCAGTGACTTCTCAGAGTGACACCCAGAGGGAATTTCAGGATGGGGTGGATAGAGCACATGCTTGCCCAACAAGCTGCCACTCTGTAAGGTCATAAACAACAAACATGCAGGACAAAAATAAAATCCCATCACTCGCAACAATAATGTGGGGTTCTCTATTGCCTAGGCTGGACTCCAGCATCCTATAAGGCATTCCTGCATGGAGTACATTTAGTCCAGGCTTTAAGGCTCGGCAAATGAGTGGTCACTGATGCTTTGCCAAATGTGATTAGAGAAGGACTCTACCAAGTCCTGCAAGATGTATTCAGGTTATTTTCACAGCACCCTCTAAAAAGCAACATACCGACTCAGTGATGAATGAGCTCCCCAAGGTGACACCAGACCAGAAGAAAATACCAGCTCCAAGGATGATTTTCCTGTTGTAGCGATCTCCGAGGTATCCAAAGATGGGGGCAGCCAGCATGTAACACAAGGTGAAGACTGAAAATCCAACAATGAACAAAGACAATATTCGTCCAATTATTTTTGTCATATGTACTGCTCACCCCTCAGATAAACTCAGGTTATTTTTAGGGCAGGGTTAAAGGCAGGCTGAGTTTGTAGGACTAGGAGGGGGATTGATATTTGGAAAAAGAAAAATTCAGACTCAAAATATCTATACAAAAAGTAAAATGTATGTGAAGAACTTCACTTCTGTATTTCTTGAGAAACCCTTCATCTTTTGTGATTCACATTCTGTGGGATTTTTGAAGGACTCAACTCCAGTCGGACTTTCAGTTTTGCATTGTAGTCAGCCTGCCCACAAGTGGAAGTGAGCAATAGCAAACATACAAGGAGGAACTAGAAGAGGTAAGTAACTGGATTGTGTTTTAAGAGCAGACCACAGAGGGGCAAGGCAAAATCAACCATCTGAACTGAGGAGATTTTATTACCTGTTTGCAGTAGACCTGTCTTCCCATCACTAAGCCCGAAGTATTTCTGTATATCCAACAGGATCCCTGCAACAGAGGCAGACATTGAATGATAGCAGAGCACCCTGCTCCATCCTGGTAACTGCCAACTCAAAACCAGGGCTTGCAAGAACTGCAGCACATTTAGTTTCTAGTTTAGATGTAAGCCGTTACTCTACCACAAGCACAAGATGCACAAAGAATTAAAAATTCTTATCACTATAGATAAAATTAATGATCTTCCACTAAAAGGGTATTAAGAGAGTCAGTTTACCCACTGTTTCTACCACACCTGTTCTGTTTCTTTTTCATCATTAGCACCTAAGTACATGAACAATTTAGAGTTCAAAGTTTAATGGACACAATGTGGAACAAAACAGTGGATGTTAAGACAAAAAGGTCATTTTCTTCTCTATACCATGCCAGGGCTGCAGATATTCCATCTCACCTATACTGTACTTCCAATTTACACTGCTGAAAAACAATTAAAAATAGAAGATACTGCTTTGAAAAAGCATACCTGTATTCCAGTATTGAAAGATATCAATTTAAAAAGACATTTATTCTCATACCACTTTAGCTTTGTCCAAATAGATAAAGTCATAACATTGTTAAGAGGATGAAACCACCACCACTTAAGAGAACAAGTCCTGTGTCATTTGCCTGCTGTGCTCACAGGAGCTCATCTGCAGCAGAAGGGAGCTGGGCGAGGTCAGCAAGAGGCACCCCTTCTCCCACAGTGTGTTTTACATGTTGTGCCATGAACAACAGTGCTCCAGCCACGTAGAAGCAGTGTGGGACCAGCTAATTTAAAGGTAAATCCATGTTCTCCCACAGTCCCCATGGCTGCAGCATCAGTCCACTCACTATTTACTGATGTGACTTCAAGTCAGTGTAGATCAAGGTCCAGCCTAACAGCAGCTCCAGAGGTTTATAGTTGTTTCTCAATGACTCTTGAACATATTTTACATTTAGGGGTTTCCTAATGGTTTCAAAAGTTTAAACAAGTGATTTAATTCAAACATTTTGCATCATTAAAACAGGACAATCAATTGTATCTTTCTGGCAGCCAGTGATCAACGCACAAAGACTGGATTACAGGAATTCAGGTTTGGTCTCAGGGAGTATTTAGAACAAATCACAGCTAACAAGACTTGAACAGAACCACAACAGAACCACAACTTCACCTCAAACTAACACTCACACTGAGCACCATTAAAATGTCATCCCCTGCACATAACTAAAATAACTGACCCTACCAGTTCCTGGCAAATTACAAAGCATTGATTTGAACAGCTTGGTGACAGAAAAGAGGGGAAAGGTCTGCATGGTCACTAGTTTCAACAAATTGAAGTCAGCAGACAATTAAGGGGAAGAGCTTGTTTTCTGTGATGCAAACGCTGTCAGAGCCTGTGAGCAAAACTATCCGGAAACCACAACTTTGTAACTGCTCCCAGTTTACTGCTGGTTTACTTCTAAGCAGATACTCACACCTCCCCTTCCTCTTTTTGCTGTTAGCTGATACCTAACAACATGGTCATACACTTGGACAGCCAAACTCAAATGCACTGTTACAAGAATTCTGCAGTGGCACTGAATTCTAGCAGGTGTACAGTATATTGCTGTGGTATAAACTGCAGCTTCCAGACTTCCCCCATGGCCCAGGAGTCATAGAACTAAGTAAAAAGTGGTTTAGTCATATAGTGTAATTAAAGGAGATGTTTCAAAGGCCTGGGAACTACCCCCACCTCTGCTCTTGAATTCTTACATGTCCCTGAAGGTACTTCACTCACAAGAGCATGCTGGGGAAATTTTAAGCTCTTAGCAGGTACAGGAACCCCTGAATAGTTCAAAGCCAAGAATGAGCCAAATGGCTTCTTGAACTTAACCCTCCCTAGGAGTTACCCTTCCAGCATCCAAGTTCTTCCCTGAAGATATTTTCATTCTCTTCTGTCCCCTGCCTGTCTCCAAGGAAAGTTACTTGACAACAGAATGCATACACAGAAGTTTTCCCTAACAGCCTTGCAGAGGCATTCAGCAGGCACTCCTACTGCACTCCTACTTGCTTCCTTCCCTCTTGTGTTGTTAAAAAGTACTTAAAAAACCAAGCTCAACCTCCTAAACCCACTACACTCTGCATTTTTAAAGATACTGACTGAATGTCCTCAATTTCTGAATGGTCTAAGTAGCAAAATAATTACTTTGTGTACAGTAACTAGGTATTAATTCCAAATTCAATAACCCATCCTTGAGGTTTTTTCAAGGTTTTAAAACATTTCTGTTTCCCAGGCCACTCAGAAGTAAAATATAGCAAGCTTACTACAAGTGTTTCCCCTATTTTCTAAATCAGATCCCTGGAAGCATGGTAGATGCTTAGGAGTGTTACTAAACAGAAGAATTTACACAGACCACAATTAACATGGGAGAAAAAACCCATAGGTTTCCCTCCAGTTTACTATAAGCAACTCTTGGTTGTTTTCAGCTAGGGAAAAAATAGTTTAAAAATCACTTTTTGGAGGAAGGATATTACTTATTAGACAACAAGTCATAACTTGGGTAGGGGAAGGCTTAAGGAAGTGGGTCTCTATTCTCTTTCCAATTTTTCTTTACAATCATGTTCCACTCTTCATTGCAGAAAGCACACAATTGCCAGCAGCTCACAAGGAAGTTAAGGCTCCCCTAAGCAAACTAACATAGATAACAAAGTTATCACAAAGATGACATAGCTTTTGAACTTTTAATGGAGGGAATTGCATCAGTATTCTTCAGATAAAGGAATACTATGTAGAATCTACTACATGCAAAGGCCTTGTAAACTGCTGTGTACAGTAAAGAGAAGCTCCTTAATCAAACCTCTGTAGAATCCAGCCACAAAAATGCACCAGTTGCTCTGTATGCTAAAGTCTGTTTATAAGAGACCTAGATTTTAAAATATTATGTTATTTTTATAAGTGTTCTACTAACTATTAATATCTGATAAATCACTCCTAGGTCTTTCCAGATTTATAATTGGAAGTTTCATTAAGAGTATGATCAACAGGCTAAAGCAGATAAATCAGAAAAAGTAAAAAGACATAAAGCATATCCTTACTTTAGAAACATTTGTAGAGTTTAGAAACATTTATAGAGCTGTTAAGAACTTAAATTTCTTTTTCTTAGAAGAGGAAAATGGGCTCTCACCTGGCACAATGAACCAATCAATGAAATTTATGAAATTCCCAAAGCACAGCACAGCAACTACCAGGCAATCCCTCTTTGCTGGATTGTTCCTTGACACAGACACTGATGGACATTGTGTCCCATCTGCTGCAGCAGCTCCATATTTCTGTCCCTCAAGCAGTGGCTGGAGCAGCAAGCCTGAGTCTTCATGTTCACAGGGGGGTTGCATGTTTCCAGTGCAGACACTTAGCACGGATGATGAAGCATTTCCTCACACAGAATTGATGTGTTGGGGCTATGAGGAACTTCAATCACTACGGTCATTTCCGGCACTGAAACACAGCCACTGAGAACTGAAGTGAAATGTTCCTTGCAGTCAGAAGAACTTGCAAAAAAAAAAAAGCTGCAGTGTTTTGCAAAAGTGCTGAAGACCATGGCCTTGAAGACAAGGAAAAGTAAATGTAAACAAAAGCAAAGTAATCCATTGTGCACCCAAGAAATAAAAGTGCACAACTCTGCAGTGATCCCACAGAAACTACAAATGCCAAAATAACAATATTCTTTGTTGTCAGTGAGTTGCCAGAGCTAAAAATAGTCTTTCTACAGAAGAAAGAAAGAGAAAGAGAGAGAAAGAAAGAGAGAAAGAGAGAAAGAAAGGCCAATTTTCTAGACCAGTACCTATTTTTTAAATTGAGTTCTCCTTTACCACAGATTTCTTGTGCAACTCTGGACAAGTCATTTGCTTTCTCTGCACTTCAGGTTCTCACCACACACAATCCCTGGCCTTTAAAACAGGGCTGTGTAGCCTTGTCCTGCCACCTAACCATTCCCTGCTCCCTGCTATTGCTCACCTGTTTTGCACTGGCCAGATCTACTCCCAGAACAAAATCCTTCCCACTAAGTTCCCGAGTTTTTAGGTCAGATCAGTGGAAGACTCATACTCCAGACTACATGCTGACTTTCATTTGGTGTTTTTAGGGGAGGAATATGAAACAAAACCAACCAACCAACCAACAACCCAGAATGTTACACTGAGCAGACAAAGGGAAATGGAAACAAAACCACTTTTCCTCACTGCTGCTGGAACAGTGCACATTCCACAGTTTTGAATTGTGCAAAGGGATTTTTTCCCCTTCCTCCCTCAAAAAACAGGTCTGAAAGGGGAGGAGCAGAGGGCACAGGAAGGCGTTCTTGTTCTTTTGGTGCATGAACACACCTTTATCTGCCTTCTTTCTTCTGCCCACTCACATTTTTAGAAGTATTCAGTCACATGTCTTTTGAGCCACTTTGTGGATTACCAACTTCAGAAGCTAACTTATTTTTTGCACCCTGTTAAGAAAGTTTCAAGTGAAAATTACCAGCAAACTCTAAGAGTTTAAGAGTGAGGCAGCTAATTTGAATGAGGACTGTTTATGGTTCATGACTCATGCATGAAGACACGGGCCTGTGGTTGGGCTTTTTTTAAGAACTGTGTATTTCACGCTTTAGACTAACTGAAAAACAAAATAGCACCTACCACTCTTGACCCTTTTGTAAAATCAGACTCCTTTGCTTCCACGTGCTCAACACAAGCGTTTCCTTCTATCTTCCCTTTCTTTTGTCTGTCTCCCTTTCTTGCTGCTAGACCACAAAACATTCTCTGAGCAATGTCACGTTATCCATACCATCCCAGTGCTTAACTAAACCAGCGAAGACAAGAGTTCCTTGGAACTTCTTGGAAGCGATAAAGAATCAACACAATTCTGTAGAAATTACAGGTTTTCTCTCCAACGCCACCCGTGGACAAAGGAAAATGAGAAACACCTGCTTACATCCCTGATTCAAAAGCCTTTGGCGAGCTGGAGCGCGCCTCGGTGCGGCCGCGCTGCGCCGCTGGGTGGCGCCCCAAGCCCGGCGCGCCGCCGCCGCCCCGCCCGCTCCCGTCCGGCCTCCGAACCCTTTCCCAGGAATATTGTCCGTGTTTGATGCCCGGCCACAGCTCAGACCTTGTAAGGAAGGCCTCACGGGGCAGTTCATCAGGGCTTAACTCTCACTTTGGTTAATTTAAATGTCTCTTGGTCCAAGCGTCCTCGGAGTATCCAGGGCGCATCCTATATTGCCCTCAACTCCTGGCATTTACTGCCAGACCTGATGTTTTGGGACAGCCAAAAGCAGGTTTCTAACTATAACTGCTGTGGCAAAAACACAATTCTGCTTTTATAAAGCAGAATTTCCAAATTCCAGATTTTCCAAAGACAGAGTCAGATTAAACAACATGTTCCTCACAAACACAAAACCATCAGTTCTAAACACTTCTTTTGAATCCCTTTTTGCCCTTCATTAAAGTTTCCAGATATCCCTTCCACTTCATGCTTTTTGTTGCTTCACTACCTGGCCCTAGTGCCATCACCTCTGTGTACACATCCCCCTTCTCCCTTCCCTCAGTATCACAAGCCACCTCCTTCCACCCACTCTGGGTTTCACTGCTGGGTACAAGCCTGCAGTGGTTTTTAAAAGGTCCCCTGTGACTTTCCCTTCCTCTGTCAGCTCCCATAGCCATCATTCCTTGATAGCCATCATTCCCTGATAGCCACCCTGCCTTAACTGCATGCTTGTCCTGTTCTCCAACCACAGTTTTTGTGTTCATCCAGACCACACTGCACCACAAAACTTCCAGCAAAAGTTTGTGACAATCCACTTTTGCATTGTGGGCATAGAGAATGCCACTATACAATACAAGTCAACTTTTGTTAGGCAAGATCACAGCTCATTTCTTTATAGCCAATTAACTTTTTTCCTCATTTGTTCTGTCAGTCAGGCAGTTCCTTTCTTGGAACGAAATGCAGTGTTTGCTTCCACAGCTTACCCTGGCGGTGCCAGGTGCCCGTGCAATATAAAAGGCAGCTTTTTATCTGTGTCATACTCCTTCAGAGCTCCATTCTCTTGGCGGTTCATTTGAGCACGAGATCTCATAGCTGTGCCATGCAGTTAAACCCTCCCATGGGAGCAGCAAGTCAGAACCTCTTTAGTCTCATGTTTGGCCCACACACAGAGCAACATATTTTCTTACACCCTTTGGAATCTGGCTGTGGTACCTAAAGTTGTTTTGATGGCTGAACCTGACAGAGGCAACTGAGACCCCCCCAGATGAACACACATGTTTGGTGATAGTTAATTGGTTGGCTGATCCTCAGCAGGCCAACAAATGTCCCATGCCTGAATCCTGACAGCACTGATATGAGAGCTTCCGGCTTTCTCTGAAAGGATTTACAAGTATTTACTACAAAATGTAACTTTGAATGTATTTATTTTATCCAAATATCCTCTAATGGTGGGTGCTGCTGCATCCGTGAACAGCTTTGGAGGCTTGCCAGAGCTTTCCCAGAAAGCTACATCAGAAGGGGCATTAATAGTGAACCAAGATGTCAGAAAGATATAAATTGAAAATATCTTATCCTGGTTAACTCCATACCATTTCCATACATGTAACAAAAAGAAGCTTATTAAGCCACTGAACAGCAAACAGCAACAAAATCTGTGAAAACTAAATATGAGAATAATATTCATTGTTGACTAGGTCTAATAATACTGATTTTAGGAAGAAAGAAATAAGCTGCTTTTGGTATCTCCCTCATCCATTACCCAGACAGAGAACATAAAGTAACCAAAAGAAAATACATACTTGTGTGTATTTGCAAGTATATATTTAATTGCTGCAATATGGTTAGAACCAACAAGCATGCATTTAATGCAGAACATAAGACTGGTCTGCATTTTGAGGTGTATTTTAAGCCTGCTGTGATGGAAGCAAATTCATAAATCATGAGATTCTGCAAATAACTGAAATTTGGATTGGCGCAAAACTTAATAATTTTAGTGTCTGACAAGATCAGAAAAGTGAAGTTTAACATCATTCTGGTAGACAGACAGCTCAATAAATGCATGTCCAGACCCACCTGAAATATTCCACTCCAAGGAGATTCAAAGACAATTATAGGGACTGTAAAAGAGCTGCAGAATGACAGAGATTCAGGTAAGAGGCTGTGGGGGTTTAAGGTTTGTCACTACTTGTACCAAGGCTGCACAATAACTCACTTAGGTTTTGAACCCAGTCTGCAGTGCTAAAACATAAAAGACAGACTTGGGCTGAGACATGAACACCTGGGCTGTGTGTCTGGAGGGGCAGCAGTTTGACAGTTTAAACCAAGCAGTGACCAGCCTGACAGGAGGGCAGGCAACTCAAGAAATGTAATCATATATAAAAGCAGCATAATTTTCAGTTACAGATCTATTACAGAATCAACACTTGATCCTGTTCTCATAAAAGACCATATTACAAAACTCCAGAGATGACTCATCTACTAACGTGTGTATTTTTCTTGCCTTTCAGCCCTGCAGACTGATGCACATTTGCCAAGCTGTTATTGCCATGGAATACACAGCTGAGAGGGAGGGAGCCCGAGCACTCTCCTTCCGAGGGAAGCTTGAGAAATTCTGCACCTGTACTTTGTTGAATCTGCTCTATCTCTGTGTGGTGCTTGCAGCTACATTAGCCACGATTAACACTCAGGGAGCAACTGCTAATGACTTCAAAAGCTGTTAGGAAATATTTAGTATTTTAGCATTAAACTTAGTACCTGAATAATCAAAACTAGATTGCCAAAAGTTTTTCTTCACCTTTGCAGGCAGAACTAGATGTGTGAGCCATTATTTAATTTGAGTCTCTGTCCATATCTTGTGGAACAAATAGGGTGCAACAGCCTCAACCATCCAGACTAATCATCTTTATAGTAGTCCACTACTACCAAAACCTTCAAGAAAACCAGCTAGACCACCTGATCCACTATACACTTAACTCGAAAATAGCTGCTAGGAAGATTCTCATTCTGTGAGTTTCAATAAATGCTACATTTTTAGTCACCACATCCTTTTTACCTCCTCACCCCGAATTTCCATCTAAAATGCTTTCTTTCTTGTTGCCTGAGTAATAGCACAAAACCCAGGGTGGATTCACTGGAACATACTCTAGCACTGTGACAGCAGCAAATAAAATTTACACACACTGAAGTATAAAATCTATTATTTCATTATTACTGACAAATAAGCTCTATGTAACTTCCCACTTCTTGGAATGCAGATCATGCTTTTGGTTGGACAGGGAAGCTAGTTCAGACTCTTCTCCTACATCTTTTAAATTAGGAAACAAACTGCAGCTTTACAAAAAATTTCTTAGGGTGCTTACCGAGGTAACTTACCTCAGGGGTAACATTCTCCTTGGTTGTATCCATATAATTCTGTCCCAAAACGTATAGCAGAAGAAATTACAGTTCCAGCACATAATCACAGAGCAGCAAAAGATGAACATACTCCAATTCTATTAACTGCTCCCTTCTTCTTCTCTGGGAAAACAAAAAGAAAAGCAAAAACCTCCTGTGCAAATGAGAACATTTTGCATTAACATCAGACAAAGGAGGAAGCTGCACATCACTGGAACAGAGCTTCCTCTTCTAGCTGAGATTTATTCAAGCACAGAGCAGCTCATGGACATCAAGAAAAGTGAGGAATTATAGTTAATGTGCACCAAATATACTATTTCACCAACCAGTTTATCTGCTTTGGCCTTTACCATTTTTTTAGCTCAAGCTTATTTTTACTGGTGTAGCTGATTAGTGAATTTCTCACATTTTGGGATTCTGGATGCTTCTGACACAATTATAGCAGAACAGGGCTGTGACATCTGCTTGGATTTTGGAAGAAAACTGTGGAATTAAATGTCTATTTAACCTATGTTTTGACCTTTCTACCGCAGTGAAACATTCATCCCCAGAAGAACCATTAGTTGACCACTGCAGTCTTCACTCTGATACACCAGAGTCCTCTTAATTAAGATGACAGCAAAAGCAGATAAGATTCATTTATTATGAGTAATGACAAACAGACAAGCACTGACAGAACAAAAATGGAGGCCTTTCCCTATGAGGCCTCTCTCTTTCCAGGCTCACTACCTCCAGACTGAAAGGGAAGACTATTCTGCAGTGAACACAGTATTTTAATCACTACAGAGAATGTTAAGGTCAGGGTTAACTAAAAATTTGAATAAACATTGATTTAAATTAAAAATAGTCTAATTAAGTATTGAGAATGTCTTTATTTCCCAGAAGTAAGTCCTGCACAAAGAGATTTACTGTCACTCTCAATGATTCCAGTAAGGCAAAGTGAGGCTGTATTCACCCTTTTGGGAAGGGTAAGTACGTGAACACAGCCATGCTTAATTGATAGCACTGTGAGACAAATTCTGCCAGCAACAAAAGAAAAGCTTCATCATTTTTAAGCACTAACCCCAGGATGCTGATTTTTATGACAGTTATTATGCAAATATTTGGAAGTTCTTAAAGTTATAATGCAATTTAGATAGGGAATTGGGATTAAAATATATTTATTCTATCACTGATAGGTACCCACCTTAGGCAGAGGGCAGCTCCCAGTCCAACAACAAGAGAACAAATGGAGAAAGTGGCCAGAGTCCCTCTTTTCCTGGGCATCTTCTGTTTAATTTTAATCCACTAGAGATAAAAAAGTCTGTAAAAATCTTGGCCAGTCAAACGTCTACTTTTAATGAAACAAACAAAAACAAACAAACAAACAAACAAACAAAAAATTCCATGAACATGGAGCAAAAAAATGTGAAGTGTGGAAAGGATTGTCTATCAGTTATATTGGTAACCTGGGAGAAGAGTTGGAAAGAACTCCTTGCTCTGCTACTAACTTCCTTTGCTAAAGCAAAGGGATCTCAAGCCTGCAGTCCTAAAGCAAATGGTACCATCATAATTTAAAGGGAGAAAGAAAACAATAAACATTAAAACTTTGAAGCACTTACACAGTTCTACTTAACATCTGATTCTTGTTAATATGTACAAGATGTTTTCAGGCTTCAGCACTTGGTTCTTAAAGCTCTGGTTTGCATACAATTTTCTTTACAAAATTTAAAACCGCAGTAAAAAAATTACTATATGGATTATTTATTAATTACTTAGCAATATTAAAGTAAAAAGATATAAAATAAACTTCTTTCTATTCATTTCATTCACAACCTCCTTCTATTCACTCTTCATACCAGAAATTTTACCTGCTCTGAAGACGCTCTCAAAATGTCTTACATATAAAATTATAAGGTATATGAATAAACTCTGGCCTTTCTTTCTTTCTTTCCTGGAGTCATGCTGGCATTTGCACACTTTACACTCTGCTGACAAAGAATACAGAATCTCAGCTGCTAATAAAAGAATTTTATTCTCACAATTTTAGAAGCTACTTTTGCTTAAGACAAGTTCAGTACCAGTGGAAGAACTATTCTCTCTTTATTCTTATAAGCCACCAACCAGCAAAGGCTCTTTTCCGTACTTCAAAGTAGCGTTTTGGATATTTTTCATAATAGAGCATTAATATCAACTTCAGCTGGTATATTTGCTTGAAAAAAAAATTGTTACGAGATTTATTATTGTAAATCCTGAAGTTCAATGAAGCTATGAAGAGGCTTTGTTTCAAAGTCCAGGATGGTTGCAGGAGTTTAACTGGCAGTCATGGAAGAACTGCAATCATTCAATTTTCCAAACTATCAAAAAAAAAAAATCTTTACCTTCCAACATGGCTTATGTCAATAGAATATCTCCTGACTTAGCTCATTAAAATGCTTCCTTGAGAAATGATTTAAAAGTACAGAATAAGGACAGTATAAATCAGCAAAGCGATTAATCTGTTCAAAAAGCCAAATATAACTGAAGCCACCTGTGTTTTCACTGCCTCCATTCCCCTCCCCCTTTTCTCCTCCTCCAACAAGTTCTTAGTCCTGACAGAAAACCAAAGCAGTCCTACACGGCCACACACTGAGATCACCAGACCCCACAGGTCCGAGCCGTTCATCCCTTTTGTCCACCCACCTGTTCCCACAACAGACCTGCTTGGTGCTCCACAGCCCAGCTTTTCCTTTGGGCTTCTGGTGAAATTCAATTCAGTTCCACAGTTCCTGTGTATACCACCAAGAATTGTGGTGGTATAATTTTCTAGTAGAGGCAAATATTGTATTACATGATAACGCTATAGCCCATTGATGGCTGGATTTACACTACCTTAACCTATTTTGCTTCCTTGAGGGGACTAATCCTCCCATAACATCTCTAAGTGCATCCACATTAAGGGATTTGGCACTTGAACTGTGCAGTACAGGTCGTGTTGCTCGTGCTCTCATAGAGCCCTTGTGCAGGTTACATTTGTATTCACTGCTCCCTTCACCTCTGGGCAATTTCTGTTCAATACCTCCCTGGCTGCAGACATATTTCCTTCCCTTTTGTGCACTGCACTAATTTTGTACTTGCAAAGGCACCAGAATGTGTCAGGTACAAATATGAGCATATCTCAAAGAACTGCAAGTTTAGTGTTCCAGGAAAAAATTAACTTTGTTGCCAAGCATTTTATATACCTCATAATCAACAATTTCCGGCCACAATTTGAGGTAAGAGGCATCAACTGGGATACAGTTTGCAAAATGAATTTTTGGGATATATTTTATAAAATGTGAGCAAAAGTAAATAATTTAGCAGGTTAAAAGGAAAAACAATTTTTAAAATGTAATTCTTTATTTTAAACCAAGTATGTCTGTTCTTTTAAAAACAGCCCTATCTAAAATAAAATGTGAAATAAGGGCAGCCCACACGCCATGAAATCCAGCATCACAAAGTACAGAATATACCAGTAGTTCAGGCTTGCTGCAGAAATTTCAGAGAAAGTCAAAACACCAAACTGGTGGGTGTTACTGAGTAAGTGGCTGGAAATAGCATGTGGAGTGCTGAACCAGCTCCTTGCAGCAGAGCTTCATCTGCAAGTGCAGAAAGAAATTTCTTCATTTGAGTTTATTCAACAAGTTCATTTTGATGCCTGGTTCATTAAGAGATGGGAACCAAACATGGATTTGCAAAAGGAAGCCAGTTTGATTTTCCCTTTTCCAAACTTTGTGCAAAATCAAGGTGTGGGATGCTGAGCTCTAACTTGTGGGAGGATGAGATCTGGTAGCATGAATATCTTCAAAGCGCGGGGAGATAAAAACAGATTTTCATTTCTCATTTTTAATGATTCCTTTGTGAATTTTAACTGAATCCCATCAAATTTAACTTAACAGAAAGAATCAGTTAAAAGCTCACAGCATCTAATAAACAAAATAGTACTTGATGGATTAAAGAACAAAATTAGAAGTTTGAAAATATATATGTTCATGTATCTTAAATCAATGGCTACTCCAGTCCTACTGACTGTCAAAAAGTAACATCGTGCCAAGGACATAGAATCTTCTATTTAAGAACATAATTAAAAATTATAAATATAAAATAAATTATGTAAATTAGTGTTTCCAGCTTGCCATTTTAAATCACGAATCAATTATTTAAATCTCATGTTTAAGCCAACAATAAAAAAAGGAAGTAGCGAAAACAGTATTTTAACTTCTGGCATTGAATTTACATACAAATAACCATTTCTGAGTATATGTCCTTGTTTCTTCAAGAGAGAATTCTTATGTTTATTTTCTTCCAGTAACATGCCAGCATTTCAGAAAAGGCAAATCAATTATGACCTGCCTCATATTTCACATCCTTGTGTTTGTTCCAAGGATTGAACACAGCAGTGGATCTCATGACTGCTTTCCATCAGGTATATTAAACTGATTGTCAATTAGGTCAGGCTTTCAGGTTGCAGAGCAAAGATTTCTCACACTCAATTATATAGAAATATGAGTTAGAAAATTGCAATTTTCATTTTAGTTTAACCCTCCCCATAACTACTTCGGATTTAAGACAGTCTTTCATCATTAATTTCTGCTGCTTCTGTTTGCAAATTTATTTTGATGTTGTTTTTTTACTAATAATCAGGAAAGAAATCCAATTATGAAGAAATTATGTCCATGTTGTGTAAAGTGAACACCTTTCAGGGGTCATTTTACCCTCTCCTACCAGTAATCACTAGGCATGTCTCTGTTTCCCAAGCTGAGAACGCTATCAGTTTAAGTAATAGTTTAAGCTTATACAAATAAAGTTTGGAACAAGGTCATTCTGGTTTACGCAGGTCTTAAACAACACCTTTCTGCCAAAAGCCTGAATCAACACCACCAGAAGAATCCATAAGGATTTTCTGCAGTTCCAGAGACTGTTTTACCACAACCATTCCTGTCAAGCCTGATTCATATCAGAAACCTTACCCAAAAGTCAGGTCAAAACATTTTGTTTAGGTGTCACCCTTCAGTGAACAACTTTGTCTACATGTACATCTCCTCTCCTTGACTCAAGCAATCATTGTCCACACTTCAAGCCACAGCTCTAGCCTTTATCTGTGGTCAGTGACCTAGAGGGAATACTGCTGGATTTATTAAGGAATGACAGACAGACACATGGTGAGGTTTGAACATTAGGGTCATCGTGGTTTCATTTATCAGGGAATGTAAGTCAGGACTAGCTCCTATTTCTGGCTCCAGGGCTTGCTCTGGTATCTTGGGCAAGACAATTGAGCACCATGGACTGCCATACATGTCTGTCCTGACTATGGGGACTGTTAGGGAAGAAGAGAGATCCTTACCTCTCCAGGAGATCATCAAGGATTAGCGTTAACCCAGCAGGACCCTGAGCTGAGCTGGAGAAGCTGAGCACTGCTACAGTACAAGTCAATGTAAATATTTTCATCATGCCCTGCACGGAGAGAAGTTCTGAAGAGATGTATTGTAGCAGCTGCAGCAATTCCTGTACCAGGCTTCTCTCTGTTCGCCATGCTACTGATTCACTGGTCCATATCTTTCCAGGAAATCACACTTCTTCACACACACACCCACTTCCAGTGAAACGTGAGCCCGACAACATTTGAGTAACAGTTAAACTTTTGAACCTGTTCTGTAGGAGTAGCCTTGAACTCAGCACAAATACTTGAGGCCAGACTGATGTGTTCAGCCCAGGTTTAGTCCCTGCTTTATTTATAGGTCACACCGGATTGGGAACAAAACAGCTTTTAGTCCTTGTTATGCTCTTATTCAAGCCAGCAAGAGCTATGAATCAAACAAAAAATACAATGAATTGCTATCTCCTTTTCCCCAATTTCTCTCTTCACACGCAGTTTCAGAGAATTTTTCTCTATGATGCATATCCATGGTAATGGCCAACTGTTACCTCTACATACAATATAAGAAGAAATTTAGACTTGACTACTCACAAGTAAACTCAGGCAAGGCTTATTCAAAAAAGAGATTCCTTAGAGCAAACTACTTATGTATCAATGAAAGCACAGCAAAACCAAGTGCTAGGGGGTAGGCAGGAACACAGAAGTGCTGAGCAAAATGATATTATTTCCTGGTGACAACTTGGATCTGGAACATAAGCCTTTAAAACACTTAGCCTTTACTGTTTGCTAGATATAAACTGCAAGAAACCCAAGCCTGCAAGTGCTATAAAGGACATATAAATGGTCCCTTTTTGCCTAACAGGAACTATTTTTAAGTCTAAAAACTGATACTTCACAACGCTGCCATTTAAAATGTCTCTTCACTGACTCTAGCATGTAAAATTAGAGGAACCTTGCAGAACATGTTACAGGGAGCTGTGTCTATCTTATCATCAGCTTTTTGAGTTTGCCAAGAAGCTGAAGTAGGGGAGCAGATGATGTTAACAGTGTGAATCCAGCTGGAAGACTCTACAAAACAGAAACTATCTACTAGTGTAATCTGTGATTTGTGTTGTGAAGGAGGAACCGGGGAGAAAGTCAAACGAAAGACATCATATTCAAGAAAAGTAAGATGCTGAATGTGAAGCCTTGATCCTCTTTAAGGTGACATAAAAAGTGCCAGGATTACCTATTCTAATCATGAGATGAATTATGATGATAATATACCCTTGCCAAGGGAAAGATTAATGCAGTAAGGACCACAGCAAATGGCTGTCAGAACTGAACAGTCATTATACCAGAAATGGTCTCAGAAAAGAGAAAGTAATCTAAACTCTTATTGCCCTTCCACTCACTGCAGAGATGGGAGAGACGGCTGCAGAGAGGCTGCATGCCAGGGACAGTAAAACAAATCCAAAAAAACAATCTCTCCTATCTTGAGATCTTTTCCTCAAATGTGGTGCATGTTGCCTCAACAAACAGTAGGACAAGGTGTTTGTGCATAGGCAGCACAGAAAGTAGATATTAACAGAACAAAAGATCACTTCATCTAGCAGGGAAAGCTTTTCCCCCTTTTCAGACAGCCTGGTGTGTTTAAGGACAGGCAACATGAGATGCAAGCCAACAGAGTTCCCCTCTGCTGTGGCATGACAGCTCCATTTTCATGATGGGATTCCACGGAGTCTTTACTGCTGCAAGGAAACACTAAACTAGTTTATGCCTCAGTCACACACCTGCCCTCACCACCGTGGCCATGTTGGACATTTTGCAGCTGCACACAAGGTGATTTCACAGAGCAGGGTTAGAGCACTTCAAACTGCCAATGCTTCCCATAATGAAACATACTACTTTTATAAACTAGGGTTGAATTTGTTGCCAGAATAAAGGAATCCAGGTCATTTGTGCCAGCATAAACCGAATCCTTTCTTTTCCAACCTACAGTCTCCTATGTTCCTTACAAGGAAAATAATACACAAAAAGTATAGGAGACCACAGAAAACTTCCATTCTTAAGTCAGGTAATTGCCACCGAGTGACCTAATAGTGAACAATACAGAATGATTTTGATTAACAGAATGTAATGGAAATAGAGTTGTTTCATATAACCTTTCAGTCTTCAGTGCTGTAGTTAGGTCCTCTATTAATAGAACTGTCAGAAAGTGTACTCGTGCCTGAACTGACATCAGGTACAGAAAGTTGAGCGAGTGAATTTAGTGCTGGCTTAACTGACATTGTGAACAAAGCCTACATTTTATTCCTGAAAGAGAAATACCATCCACAATAGTGTCACTTCCCATCAACACGCCTGAATTCCAATCTGGGTGACTGTCTCTTAGCATAATAAGTTTACAAAATGCACTTGCACATGATAGCCTCCTATGTTTAAATGGATAGATTGTTTTTTAAGATTGAATGAACCTGACTGAAGCAATACAAAATACAAATACAGAATACATTTAGGAATTAGAGTCATCCTACAAAGGAGAAAGGCTTTCACAAAGACTTTCTTTGGCTAAGGACACCCTTATGAGATGAATTTCAGTAATGGTATCATACACTATGGGATGTCTTCTGTCACCCCAGTTTAATCATTGGAAAGGACACATAATTAATCATAACTGCAAGAATATCTGGGAATAGTATTCTGCTTAACTGTACTAGCACAGTAATGAAACTCTCAGACTATACTGGGCCTTCCAAATTGGAGCCCAGGAAATGACGTTACCATTGCTCATTCTCTTTCCTTTTGTTGCAAGCCAATTTTGGTGTTCACAAAATAAAGCCCTTGTAGGAGAAAAAATAAATTAAAACAATTCCTTTTTATAAAGGATTTGAACATTTTGGCAAACTGATACAGGATAAATTCCTTTGTAGTAATTTATTTCTGCAATAGGGCAGGGAGTTTCCTGCTTTCTGTCACTGGTAATAACGGTTCATCCAATTAGCCAGAAACCGCATTTACTTGCGAATTGAAATATAAAATTAGGGTGTCCAATGAAATGCTTAAAGCCAGAGGAGCAGAGTAGCCCATGTTTTATTTTAGAGTTGCACACACCTATTTATCACAGTATATTTTTCACAGTCCACACGTGAGCCTACAGACAATTCGTACTTCTGGCAGGCTTCTCCTGGCCATTTATTTAGTTCCTTGGGATAAACTATCTTGATTTTTAGCTCTTTCCCTCTGCAGTGCCTGTCCTCAGACTTGCAGTTGTCCTTCAAAACCCCTTTTTCTGAAGGTTTTTGCTGGAGATTCAAACCCAAGCTTAGGTTGCCCTTCAGGGATACACTAATGCAGGAAAACCCCTTGGCCTCCTAAGTGTAAGGGTTGATTTAGGCCTTTTATCTCTCTTTTTCTTCCCTGGGCACATCCTCAGTGCAGTGGCACACTACTCCAAAGCATGCCCATCACACACTCAGACAAAAATGTACATTTTGCAGCAATCCTGTGTGAGCAACTTTTACGCTTTTAACCTGTCCTGTTTAGCTGCTCTTTTTAGCTGCTCCTCAGAACCTCCCGTATTTAGTGGGTTGGAAGATGGCAGCAGCCTGAGGGCCAGCAGAGCTCTGAGCACAGACACTCTTGTTACTTACTCCCTGTATCCAACAGTCCTGTGCAGCCTGGTGATGAGGGCAGATGTGTCTCGGGGGCTGCTGTACCTCAGCAGAATCTCGTTCCACTCCCTACCATGGGCATGGACTCCTTCCACTATCCCAGGTTGCTCCAAACCCTGTCCAGCCTGGTCTTGGACACTTCCAGGGCTGGGGCAGCCACAGCTTCTCTGGGCAACATGTGCCAGGGCAGCACCACCCTAAAAAGAAAGCATTCCTTCCTAATAACGTCCTTCATGAGGGCCTTTGCATGATTTGCAGATCCCAGAATTGTTAAGTTTGGAAGGGCTCTCTGGACACAGGCCAGTCTAACCCCTTGCCATGGCAGGGTCACGGGGAGCAGGTGACACAGGAAGGTCCAGGTGGGTTCGGCATTGCTCCAGAGAGGGAGACTCCACGCCCTCCCTGAACAAGTCTGTCCCAGGGCTCTGCCACACTCACGTAAAGTTCTTCCTCAAGCTGGGGCGGAACTTGTTGTGCTTTAGTTTATGGCCCTAAATGTCCTTCGTGAGGAGATTCCCCTCATGAAGCGCTCTGCCTTTCTCCCCGCTAACTCAGGCTTGGCTCGGGAAGGGGAGGCAGGGACCTTCCCAACATGGCGGCCAAGCACGGCTCCCGCCTCCCCGCCCCTCAGCCGCTCTCAAGATGGCGGCGCGGAAGAGCCGGCGGCCGGCCCGGGTGCGCCTGCGCGGGCCCGAGTGCGGTGAAATTCCTGGCGGGGGGAGCAGGAGGTGGCGGCGCTGAGGGCTCGGAGCAGGAGGCGGAGGGCGGCTCGGAGCCACGGCCGCGCTGCCCTGCCCGGGACCCTGCGTGCTGTGGCGGCCGGCGCCGAGCCAGACCCTCGGCGGGCGCGGAGCGGACGGGCTGAGGGACGCTCGNNNNCCTCCGCCTCTCGCAGCGCCAGGAGCCCCGCCGTCCCCGCCGCCGCTGGGACTCCCTCCCCGGGCAGAGCGTGGGAGAATGACGGAGCTCCAGTCCGCCTTGCTACTGCGGAGACAACTAGCAGGTACCTGGGCCGGCGGCGGAGGAAGGAAGGGAGGGCGGCGGGTGATCCGCCGCGGGGGAGCAGCGGTCGGGCGGCCTCGGAGGGGCCGCGGCCCGCAGCGGGGGGAGGAA
>VWZT01000370.1:233581-261499 GCA_013397055.1 Pachycephala philippinensis
GAGGAGGAGTTGGGGACCGGGCTGGGGGACGGATAGGGCCGGGGTGCTGGGTCCGGGCCGGCGGCGGAGGGGAGCGGGGTGTCAGCGGGGTGTCAGCCGGGCTCGGTGTCGCCGCGCCCCCTCCCTTTGTCCCCGGGCGGGCGGGCGGCCGAGCTGGCCCGGCCCGGCCCCGCCGAGGGGACCCGCATGCGCGGGGCCGCACAATGCGGCTCCATGTGTGCGCTGCCACACTTAAAGGGAAACGAGCCGGCAGCGCTCCCTTCCTCCCTCCCCCACTCGCACATGTTCGCCGCATCCTCTGCCTGTTGGGCCGGGATACGGCGATCCACTCGAGGAAGCGCACGGGTCCGCCCGGTACCTTGGGGGAATCGGGTCGCATTTTTCGTCCCTCACGTAAAAACTGCTTCGTACCCAGATAAGGAAATGTGTGCCAGGTGTACACCTAAACTCGGGCAATTACAGCGCTGGCTGGAGTTGGCCGACTAGCCATACAAAGGGACAGGGTCACTGAGTGGCACAGGAATTCCCGGAGGAGGATTTTGGCCCGAGACTTCAGTGAATGTCGTTGAAAGCCTAAGGGTGGAAAGCAGCATTGTTAGCAGTAAGGAGATGAGGTTGCATAACCGGGTATAGCGAGCTGGATGGTGTGTTTGTGCATCTCCAGCACTGTTTTCTGGGTTTGGTTGATGATCAGTTTGAGAAACTTCAATATCCTTAACGACTAGCAGAGAATGTTTTACCCCTTTAAGGTGAAGCTCTTACAAAAAAAAAACAAAAAAACCAACTTGTACTGTGGCTAAAAATCTCATACTGTGGCCTTAGTCCTGAACATCAGCATGCACCTGTTAATGCGCTGGTAACTGCTGAAGTTATTAGTGACACTTAGTGAGGTGTCTGCACGTTCAGATAAGCTAATAACGCCTCGGTATGAGCTTACTGCAGGAGCTCCAGACTGGATGTGACGTGAAGCTTCTCTCTCCTATATATGATCCCTTAAGGGAAACAGTAGTGTGGAATAGTTGCTCTCTAACTTGATAAAAACAAGCATTTGGTAATCTAGAATCGTTGTTCAGCTGTCTGAAATTTCTCTTTTAATCTATTAGTTGTGCTCTGCAAAAGAAAGCTGGACATTTAGCTGAAGTCTCTTGATTAAGTAAGTGTTCAGCTTCTGTGGTGTATTTTTTTTTTGTCTTGTCTTAAGACGTTGTGTAAGCACAGACTGGTTGGATATGTAAGTAGAGTTGTAGACTTCTAGATCTAAGTTAACTTCTGTTTAACTTTCTGCTCAGTCTTTTCTGAAGGCTTCATGCGTACTGGTAAAAACTGGTGAGCTTTCCCAGTTGCCCCTATTACTGATTCAACTGTACTGACTGCAGCCGTTTGCTTGCACCATGCAGCTGTAGGGGGGGTTTCTGTTTCAAGTAATATCAGTACCTTTGCTATCCCTTTACATGTACTAAAAGAAATTGAAACGGTATTAAAAGTGACTTTGAGTACGCATGAATTGTGGTGAGCATTGGAGAAGAGTCTTGAACTCGTCAGAAACCCTGCGTGGAGTAACTGACCTGCAAAAGTTATCACGTATAGAAGAAACTATTTTTTATGTGACATCTGAACTGAGCTGGCACTGGACTGACACTGTTTTTTCTGGTGTCAGGCTGCTTGAAGTTGCAGTGCAGAGACTGAGCTTCATGATCTTCCTTCCCTACTGCTTCCAAGTCTCAGGTGCTCCAGTGTGTCCCTTTGTTTATACCCACACTGTTTTTTCTCCCTCAAACCGAGAGTCACCACTCTAGTGGTATTTGCCCTGGTGGGACTGATACTCAGGCTCTCCGCTCCATGCAGTTTTTGCCTATATCAGGTGTGGTGAGTCGTGGGGTTGTACCTGGTGGTTGGGTTTTGGAGGACAGTAAACAGTTGATATGAGTTATGTGATCTAAGCTAGTTTAAATTGCTTTAGATCATCCACTTGTGCTTCAATAATGACAAGAGATCTGAAGTTGAAGCAAGACATCCAGAAATAGAGGGAGGTTGAAGTGAGAATCTGAAACCTGTATAATGGTGGAGCAGTTGAGGAGTATAAAAATTATTTAATGGTGAGACCCTGGATATCTCTTTTTGATGCCAAGAAGAAAACCAGTGGCAGGAGGAGGGAGGAATGTTAAACAGTAGTTGTCAGAGTGGCTACCTGTTTGGTCCCCCATATGCTTTGGTTCTTAATTATGGGGAAAGGTGTCTGGCATAGAGAACTTTAAAGAGCTGTTTTAATTACTGAGTACTTTGTCAAAGTATAGGTCAACCGATGAGGCTGCTGGTTGTCAGTGAGATGTAAAACAATGGGTCTTATCAAACAGAGCTAAACTTCAGTACATAACCTGAAGTAAGTTGCTCTGATAAGTGTATGAAGACAGGCTCCTATTTTTTTTTTTTTTTCTAAGGCAAGCTGGCTTGTAACTTGAGCAGGGAGCTGGTACCACAGCACCATGTACAATATGCTTGTGTGCTTCAGTGGCGTGTTCTGGATGCTGATAATGCTCCGAGACAAGGGACATTCAATGACAGTCACAAAATATAACTTCAAATTAGTTGTGGGTTGTTTTTTTAATCTCCCAAATTCTATGTGGCTTCACAGTGCCTTTGCTAATGAAATACAGAGATGGATTCCCATGGACTTAGTGTAGTAGCTGTTTTTATATTGAAGTGTGCTTGCCCCCATTTAGGCACAAGTTTTTATGGGTTTGGGTTTTGTTTTGGTTTTTATTAAGTGTTAAGGAAGTGATGAGTTGGGATCTCTTAATACTAAATCCATTTAAAAAGGGTAGTCTAACTAAAGCTGGAGGATCAGGTATGTATGGATATCTGTAAAACTAAAAGCTGTTCCCTCTCAAATCAGCTTAATTGTAAGCTGTTGCAGCTTCTGGAAATATTTTAAAATTCAAACATATTTGTTCTTACTTTTTTTTTTTGTCCTTAAGGAGAGGAGCAGTTTGTGGATTGGTAGCAATGTGAAATAGAAGCCATGATCTGTCTATTTCTTCCAGGCAAGGTGCAGGAAAACTAAAAGAAAAAAAAGTGCCTCTGCACTTCAAAAAAAAAGTCTACAGCAAGTATGTAGATTGGTATAGCACTGGCTTAGCAGAGTTCACCCCCCGGGGGAGCTGGTGGAGGATAAACTGTTCTTTCTACAGCCCCAAAACTTTATGTTCTTTAAAAGGAGATGGAGACAACGGGGTGTAAAACTTCTCTTCCAGTCTCCAGAGCTGTTAGGCCCAAAGGTTTTACAGACTGAGGTATTTCTCTGAATACTTTTATTTCATCTTTCTGCCAAATTCTTGCTGACACAGAGACTTTAGAGGAGGCAGACTTGTCTAGTTCAACCAGCAAAATCACATCGGGAGGACGCAGTTAAATCAGTAGCACACAGTGGAACTAGAAGTGCGAGTTCTCGTTAACATAAACATGGAGCATTGGAAATGGGAATAACCATGCCTTTGTTGGCTGAAGTTGTGCTGGGTTGTAAATAATCTCCAATTTAGGATACAGAAAAAGCCACACTAATGCTTTTCTTAAACATGAGAAACATGGCATTATTTCAGTTTAAAGTGTATGCAGCTTCTATTTCAAAGCAGAAATGTCTAATTAAAAATTAACAAGTTGGAAAACTATTAAATACTTAATGTTACAGTTGAACAATTTTTACTTTCTTCTGTGGGAGAATCTTGCCATGTAATGTTGAGCTAGTTGAATTTTTGGCAATTAGATAGAACTTACTTCTTAAAAAATCTATTTGAGTTGTGAATGGAGAGGGAATTGGGGAGTGAAGATCACTTTATGCATCAAAGCTGAGATGCATATTTCTGGGGTGGCTGGTGTCTAAGAAACATTTGTTTACAGTTGAGCACTGGCTTACAGTAAATTTGTCTATAAGATAGTCATTTAAGTGGCACTGATGTGAAGTATTAATTTGGTACTAGATTGCCTGTTACCTCTATTGTGAAGGTCTGTTCATATGGACAATAATATTTTGTATTATCTCCAATAATTAAGACTCTAAGGTCCTGCACATGTCAAACTTGGCATTCTAAGTGGTCCTGAAGTTATCAGCACCCCTGCATATTTTTTTTAAAAGACTCTTTCATGTTTTTAGATAACCATCCATTTTTTGGTCTGATGCTTTTTGGGGTGCTTAGGTACAGCATGTGTGTAGCACTTCCCTTAATCCCCGGCAGTGTAGGGCCCTGTTACAGCAAATGAGGTAATCCTGTTTCTTGTGAGGTTGTGCTGACAGAATTATCAAAGCTTCCTTGCTCAAGCTGACTTTATAGACAATATTGTTGCTAAAACACAGACCTTGCTCAGACTCCAGTCACTACAACAACACAAGCAGCCTGGATTTCTGTTGCACTGTAAATAACATGATAAATGTGACTAATGGCAAACTTTGCCTGCTACGTGTCAGTTTTCCAAATGCTTCTCTTGCAGAAATAATCTGAACTTTGCTTCTTCAAAGAAAGAATATTTATAACAGCGGCCACCAGCAAAATTTCAGGGGTGCTGGCAGTTTTGGAAAGTGAGGTTTAGCTAAACCTCAGAATGGAAGGGCTTGATGATTCAACCAGTTGCTTGAACAGGATGAAGCAATAACCTGCTTCATAAACTTACTATAGTTGCCTCATCAAGGAGTCACTGCCCTGGCTCTACCTGGGTCAGCTTACTAATCTTTCAGGGAAAGAACCAAATGAACTCTGAGTTCTTTCCTCTCTGCTCGCCCCAAACAAGGCATTGTAAGTTACACCAAAGTAAGGGCATATCAGGATCTGGCAGTAGAGTGATTTATTCCTGTTTTATTGGAGAATAGTGGAATGTTGCTGGAGATCCTCTGAAAGGAGCAAAATTAATACCATTTGAGAAAATACTTTCATCAGAAGAATTCCTGCTTTGTTGATAAGAGCTTCATTTGGAGATGTTAAATCATGCAAAACCAACTAAAATGTCTTACCTTGTGTGATTGATTCCAACTTCAGTATTGTAGTTATTTGCTGCAGAACTGCAAACTAAGGATTTGCTGCTTTTTTTTTTTTTTGTTTAAGAGAAACTGATAGGGATAAATCAAGTAGAGTGAACGGTCTTCAGATGAAACCACATGTTGTAATTATAACTGATTCTGCCTTGGCTTTTCTTTATATTATTGAGATTTCTTTTATTGCAAGACAAAGTTGGAACAATGTGTACATATTCAACTAATATAGGATTACTTGGTCTCTTCTGTGGTTGGTACAAGTTGGTTTTTAGTTCCCTCAAAACCTTATGTTAAACAGTTTGAAAATAAATGATCTTTGTAGATGAAACCTGTTTACCTCAAATAGGCATTCTGCTAATTTTTCTTCCTGTAATGTGTTTAATCAACCTCTGTTTTGATCTAAAATACAGCAGTTTGTTCCCAGCGTAGAAATGGGGTTCTAATGAAGTGGAACTGAATTGAAAGGTGGCTGCTGCTCTGAAAGCAAGAACCAACCAAATACTAAAATGAGTGTGCAGACTTGGGTGCCTGGAAAAAGGAGAGCAGGTGGCTTCAGTGAGCAAGAGGGCATGTGACTCCTGAAACTCTCCTGTCCACTTTTTGTTCCAGTGTATGGGAGCGGAATCAGGGCAACACTTCACGTGCAGGCCTTTGCTCTCACCAGGCTGCACCTGCTCTGTGCTTCAGTTTTCAGTGCTGTGTGGGTATCTGTCAGTGTCTGGTCTTGATGAGATCTTTCACTTACAGTCTGCAGCAGGCTTGAGCTTTAGGCCACCCTGCAAGTGTAAATGTTCATACTTGCTTTTCTTCCCTACACTCAAGTCCAAGGTGTATCAGCTGGAGCAGAGATCAGATACCCAGACCTTGTAAGAACACTAAGTATAGCAATCTAATTGAAATAGGGTACCATAAAAATAACTACTCTTCTGGACAGAAATGTGGTTTTTGCACAGGTTTGGAATAATAGTAAGGCCTTACGGATAGAAACCCTCTGTCAGGGTTTTCACATACAGTCTCTCTTGTGCGTGGATTAAGGGAAACCT
The DNA here is from genome assembly GCA_013397055.1 of Pachycephala philippinensis. NCBI lineage: Eukaryota > Metazoa > Chordata > Aves > Passeriformes > Pachycephala > Pachycephala philippinensis. The sequence continues at coordinate 239,645 of VWZT01000370.1, forward strand.
ATTTCCGTGCTGTCATCACACACCTCATAGGTCAAGCTGGCTGTTTTTTTAGCTGGCTGGCATTTGGTGATGATCTAGAAGATGGTGCTGTCAGAAGTCATTTAAAGGAATGTCTTACAACAATTCTGAATAACAATGTGGCTCAAGTTAGGATATGCAAACCTGTTATTCATATTAAAAGCAGGAGAGAAGCTGCAAAATTGTCCTTGACTTGCACAACAGCTTATGCGTATGACAAGGAACGCTCCTGATGAACTCCTCAGATGTTAACATCTCCCTGTGGCATGGGCATGCCATAGAGACTTTTCAGTGCGTTTCTAGGGGTGTTCTGTTCTTGTTTGTGAACCATACACATCCTAGAACCCTTGGCTCTGTGCAGCAGCGCTGTTTCATGACTAATGTGTATATGACTGCTCAGAAGATACTTGGGTGGAATTCTATTTTCTTAGCTTTAGTCTGCTGGTAATTTGCAAATAGCTTTTAAGAAGTTAATGAACTTCTGTCCATGGTAAACTCAGCTACATAAATGGCACACAGGATGGCACCTGTCTTGCCAAATTCCAGCAGTTGTGTGCAGTAGGCATCTGAAACTTGTAGTCTCCTTTGTAGGTGAGAGAAATAAGTGTGTATAGAGTGTGATTCATCTGACCTGTTTTTGACACCTGCTTTGGGATGAGATAATTATGGTGTCTCAGAAACTACTTATCCTGATGAGATCTCTTGAATGCTGCTGAGGGTGACCATCTCAAATACAGACAGATGCAGATAGCCATTGAATACTTATCTAACTCTTGAGAGTGGAAAAAGGCATCAAACATGGAGGGCAAAGCGGAGGTGGCATTTCTGTTACACTGAGTGTGAGAGATGAATGTGGCCCTGTGCTGCAGATGACTCTGTGGGTAAAGCACTGAATATTCCCTGGTGACATAATTGCTTCCTTTTACATGTGGGTTTCAGAATCAGGGTTCTTCCAATTCTTTCTACTATCCTTGTTTTTCCCTTCCTCATTTTCCTTCCCCTCAAAATTCAGTACTTTCTGGGAATGGTTTTGTTGTGGTCTTTTAACAGACCTTATTCAACCTCCATTTTAACCTGGGTGGTGTAACTGTGCTGGATTCTGGTCTGATGTGACACACAGCATGCTTCTAGCTGTCTAGTCAAACAAGGCTCTTCAGGAAACATTTTATCTTGATTTCTACCAAAATTACATGACTGATCGTGATTTGAACATATATTCTGAACTTACTGCTGAGAACCTTAATTCTGGAAGCATAACTTTCAAAACTTCAAACAATACTATGACATTCAAAGGTTTTCATCAGATGAATATGTTTTGTATTTACAGTGATTTGGACAGGAAGGTAATTTGAACACCAGATTTGTTTTGAAAGAAAATATTTGTGGGCTTAGTAGGCACGATGTGGTCTACAGTAACTTAAGTTACTGAGTTTAGATATTTGCTTAATGGCAAATGCATTGAGGGAGGGGGAAACAGACCTTCCTTCTGTAGTGTGGGATGTTGGAAAAGGACTGGTTTTAGTGTGTGTACACAGAAGGGTCCATGTATGAAGAGTGCTTCAGAAAGGAAATGCCTCAAAATAGGTCGTGACTGTTCTTGCCTGTCTTTAGGACTCTCAGGTGAAACGGTGCATGGGAACAGACCATGGGCTGGGTAAACTGGGTTGCCAGGTTAGATCAGTTGCTGGGTATCTGTGCTCTAGTTGAGACTGTCTAGGAGCTGGTTTTGAGACCCATGAGAGAGAAATCTAAAGGAGCATTGACAATGTCTACTGGTGTCCACCTCCCTGGGCTTAAGGGATTACAGGGAACTCCTTAAGAACCAAGGCAGTACCAAAGACCTGCAAGCTCCTGGTTGCTGTGTTAAGATTCAGTTTTCCACTAAATAACTAACCTGAGCTTCCAGTTGTCTGTCTCCAGGTATGCCATGACTCCTGTGACCATGGAGTTGCAGAATATACAGAATCAAGAAACTCAATTTTTAGCTTAGTTCTAGAATAATGTGACACCTTACTCATGAAAGAATTCCAGTCTCTATTTACTCAAGTTTCTCTGGTACCTTAATCCTCATACCTGTAGTGGCAGTTTTAGGAACTTTGGGCTAATGCTGCTCTCCACTTGTTTGCAAAGCTGAACTGTGGCCATGGCTAGGAATTTGACTGGGAATAAAACCAAAAATCAAACAGGAAACCTCCAGCCTTGTTCTCTGTCCTTTCAAAATCTGCTTCACTCTTCAGATCTACGGAAGACTTCACAGGTATAGCTGAGGAGAGGTGGCAGCTGAAGTAGTACAGGAAGGTGCCTAGCACTGCACTGAGATACAGCTTGCTTGTTAAATGCTAATTGTGCAACCTTTCTTACAAATTTTCTGAGCTCAGAGAATTTGATTTGTAGAAGACTGAAATGCTGCCCTTATTAAGAGGGAGTGATGTGTGGAGCACTGGAAATTAGTTAGTTGCCAGGCTAAAGTCAAATCTAAAGCTGCTGCTGAAATGGTTGGTAGAATCTCTGCTTAAGACAGGTTTGTCTTTACCACTTTAGTCTCTCTTCAAAATAATTTCAATGTCCTTCAGAGACTTAATCTGTTCTCTCTTAAATGTTGTCTGTTTTTCACTCCCACAGTGGCTATCAGGAGTGTGTGCGTATTTTGTGCTACGTTTTGTCTGAACTTCTTGGATGAGCTTGAGGAGCAAGACAGAACATGATGAAAGCAGAGAATGTGGAGAGCTTGGGAAATGCATCTCCACATAGAGATCATATTACTTTATTATAATCTCAGCCCTAGTTCTCTAGAATGTGAGATGTACAGCTGGGTCTGCAGGCAACAAAGTTTTGGAAATTGTAACTGACCTTAGTGAAGTCATAGGACTATATGGAAGTCACAGGGTGGGATACAGAAGAGTCTAAAATGAGGATTTTCAGTGTGAACAGTTGTTAAAAGCTCCTGGACTAGTGCTGAGCCTCACAAAAAGCAATGAAGACAACACGAGCCTAAGGTGCAGCAGACATAAAGTGCTGGTATGGCCTGCTTGCTCTGAGAGCTGTGTAAGCCAGCTAGATGGTTTATCCAGAAGCCCTAGCCAGGACTTGGGCTCCCTAGTCTCTGTTTTTGTGTTGAACTCTATCCACTGGCTGCACAAAACTCAAACACTGTGTATCTTACTAAAGAGGCTGCTATTAAAAAATATTGGAGCTCATATTTTTGAAAGCTTTGTACTGTAATGTGGCTTAAAATACTCGAAGAGTTCATATGCAGTGGCTGGCTGAGTGAGACGTCAGGCTGAAAAGTTCGGATGCCATACATAGCTGTTCCATGGAGCTATGGGGCTCATTCTGCTTAGTCATTTTTGTTGATGCTGTTTTGCTCTGGGATTGGTGAAGTCTCTTGGCTTATATAAAGGCAGTTTCAGTGAGTGTGGGAACATCAGTTAGCTTAATGTAAACTAAACATTGAAACTGGAAGTGCAGCCTATGGTACTGTGTTGGCTCAAGTTTAAGGCAATGGTAACTTAGTTCTGCTTTAGTAAGAGCTAAAGGGAGAGACAGTGTGGCAGATCATGTGGAAAGGGAGCCATGGGACTTTAAAATCTGTTCTGGATTTAAACAACTCCGTTGGATTATAGGCCTTTAGTCTTCCTCACCTCCCAAATCAGGTATTGGATTTAATCCCAGGTTCAGGACTGGGATTAAAGAACTGCATGTCTAATTTATAAGCAGACGCTGGATTCTGTTCCAAGTATGTTGCTGCTTGGCAGCTGTCCAGGTGTGTGCTGCTTTGGCTGTCAGCTGCTGCTTGGTCTGCAAAGGGCTCTACCTGAAACTGCTTCTAGACTGAGTGTAAGAATGTTTTGGGGTTTTTTTTCTTCTACTGGGTAGAAAAATGCCAATTATATTAAATAATCAGAAATGCTAAAATTATTGTCAGAAATACTAAACCACAGACTGTAATATATGGTAGTTGCAAATAAGTGGCTTTTAGTTAGGCATGGACATGATAGAAATATGTTAATGTACTCATTTATGTTTAAAAAGTACAGCATATCTTTAGCTGAAGAAGAAATCTCAAAGTAAAGCTGTTGGAAAAATAATGTGGAAGGATCCAGTTTTTCATAGGTGTCTGGCTTCTCTGCTTCTCCAGGACTTCTAGGGCTGTTCTTCAAAAGGGCTTTATAGAGGACCTGCACTAAGAACTTGTTCCCCTCTCCCTGCCTGGAGGAGGGGACTGATTCCTTTGCTTTATCCCCATGTTTGTCTAAGGAAGCTGCTGTTGGGCTGCAGGCAGTTCAGTGCTGTGGCTGGTGGGGGCTGACAGGCACAGGGAGCAGGTGTGCCCTGCTCTGGGGGCAGTGTCAGTGTCCCTCGGTTGGTGGGCAGTGACCCCAGCCTGGCACCAGCCCTGTGCCACTGAGCTCTGTGTGTGTGTTCCTTTCATGCCTTGCCTGCATTGCTATTCCTTTGGGATTTTGGTGCATGGATTTCACTACTGCGTGAGGCTCAGCTAGTGAAGAGAGAGGCAAGAGACAGGTGGTATTACCAGTTAACGTTCCTGATACACAGCACTGACTATATCCAGGGAAAAAAACAAAGCCAAACAAACCTTGGGCCTCTGCGTTGGCAAGTTTTAATGAGTAGCAGCTATTGGCTATCCATGGTAAAGCAGCCAAGGATGATGCTTTTCATGTCTCAGTGCAGAACTTTCCTGAGACTTCCTTTTTTGTCTGCCTACCAGCCATGTTGTTTAGTTTAGCATAAATAATCTGGAGGGAAAAGCTCATTTTTAAATTGTTGTTGGTAATTCTGCATACCTCTCATAGAGAAGGTGTATGACCTTATATTCGTTGTTTTTCCTTAGAGTATTTCTGCAATCAGCAGCTGTTTCAGCTGTGCTTCAATACTGCTGTCATGGAAGGAAAATAACCTTTTCACAAGCCGAGACTGATGCCACCTCCTGTAAAAGAAGTAATGTGCACATTTCCTTTATAGGCAACATCCACTAAGCAAACTTCTTTAACTGCTTTAACTGAAGATTTTTGTTAGTGATTATCCCAATTTACAGATGTTCTGCATTAAAGGAGTTGGCATCCAGGAATCTTACTCCTTCTCACAAGTTCTCTTGCAATATAGTGCTACACGGTCCTAGGTGTGAGTCGGAGCTCACACCTAGAGCTGTAAGAGCTGTCTTTCTTTGGGAATAAATACATGAAAAATGTTTTGAACTACTTAGGGATAAAGTTGTTTGAGGCTGAGACAGATGTAGAAAGAAATTGGAACAGCACACATTAAGAAATAGAGAAGAAAATGTGTATATTTGCTTCGGAAATAATGTGGCATATTTAAATAGAGAGAAACATTCTGAATTTTTTCAGTCTTAAGTTCTGGCAGACTTTAAAGTCTTATCAGTGAGCAGTGATAACTTGCAAACAATAAAGAAGCTAAATGTGAGCAGTTTGAGTTACAGCAGTTCACACAGAACTCAGCACAAATCCTTTTTTCTCTGTGGAAATACAGAAATGATGGGACTTGTGTTTCACAGGCTTAAATTCATGTTGGAAAGTCTTAGATGAGATACTCAAACCTAGTATTTGCATTCTCACTTCTGTAGTTACTATGGTGGATATTCTGTATTACAGTACTAATAATATCTGGAAGGATAATGTAAGTGTCCTGAGCAGAGATGGGTTTTTTTCACAAGCAAAAGGCAATTTTTCAATGAAATCCTGAGTGAAAAAGCAGGTTACATTCAACTGTTGATGTGATGGAACTTTTAACAGACCGTGCTGAAGAAATGTTTGTATTAAGGAGGCAGTAAGGGACTGGTGAAGCGCTCTCTTAATGTGAGATGCTCACCTTGGCTATCTGTCCTTTCAGCTAAAATTAAATAGTTAGTCTGGCTTGTGCAGCTGTTTCCACAAAGTTTCATAGATGCCAGAGTCTGAAAACTGATTTGCTTAGAGGAGGCATGGCCATGCTGTAGCTTTTGGGTTTGAAGTTTGCATCTTGGTTAGAGAGCCTGTGACGTTGCCTTTTCTTGCAGGCATTGTCTGGAAAAAACATAGTTGGGCTCAATACCCAAATCTTTGTCCTGCACCTTTGGGAGTGGGTGGCTGACCTCACCTCCTGATTACACCCCTCTGGGTAGCTCCTAGGAAAACCCCTTGCAGTATGTTCCTTGGGATTTTAGAATTGAGTCATCTTTGTGGACAAGTTTGACTAAATGAGCAATGACCAAAGCTGATGTTCCTGCTATCTCGTTCTTCAGGACCTTAGTCTTTCATGTGAACTGAGCACTTTGTTTTCCCCGTGTGGACTTAGACTCTTCTGTGTAGGGTTTGAATTGATTCTTCTTGCCTTTTTCAACCACACTTTAAATAGTTCAGCTTAACTGGCCACCAGTGGTTCAAGCTTGTGGGCAAATCAGTTTGGACTTAATGGCAGCTTCTTCTCCAGAAAGGTACAAGGTTCTCACTTGAAATTCCTTTGCATGTACCTGAGGGCATTATAAGGCCCTCTGAACTTAAGTCTGTGTAATGCTGAGAAACCAACACAAAATACAGCTTTTGGGTTTACAGAATGGGAGTATGTAGACAAACTGTGCTATGGAACAGAGCAATGAGGGTTGCATAGTGTCTGACAGGTTGTAAAATAAGTATTGGGGTTTTTTTCACAATAACTACCATTTTTAATTTAATCTGGAAATTACTGACCAGTTGAAAGAATAGCTTTTTTTACCCCTTCCCATACCCTAAGTACCCAAGACCCATCAGGACTTTGTATGTACTGTTGGAAATGCTAGATGAAGAATTTGGATTTGGCATAAATATGGCATTTAATGTGATTTCTGACCTGAAGCTGTCAGTTAACAGATGTTCTTGCCTTCCTACCCCCACCACTGGATTATAGGCAAAACTCATTTGAAGTGTTTAATTCCAAATCTGACAGGTCTTTTTCCTGGAGCAGGCTGAAAACAGAAGTTCAGTGGAATCTAGACGTAGCTGTGACTTGCGTGTAGCTATTTCCAGAGAAGCCTCTGTCTGGCAGTAACTGTATGAAGTAGCCTACCTACACTTAGAATGCTGTATTGCTTATCACTGATGGAAAAAACTGTGAAGCAAAAGGAAGAAATAAAAACACACAACCCCATACCTGATAGCATAGCAGCTCATCTTCTGTGTTCTCTTCTACCAGTTCAAAATACGGTAAATCATTATATCCAGAATTTACTGGCACAGCTCTCAAATGCTTTCAGATTCTGGAAATAAAATAAAATTTAAACGAAGTAGAATGTTACTCTTAAATAAAAACATAGTGTGACTTTGGTCTTCTGTTAATATTTTCTAGAGTTAAAGACAGACTTTAGTTTAAGCTGACTCTTTGGGGTTCTTGGAGAGCTTTTTTGCTATTAGAAAGCCTGTTTCCTGACTTGGACACTCGTTGGTATCTCGTTTAGGAGACCATGCCCCATAGTTGTGCATCATTCTGACCCTTCTGGTCACAGTGTACTTGGAGAGTTTTAGGGTCAGACGTGGTCCCAGCTCTGGCAGAAGTGTTTGTGGTGGGGGAGCTGAGGGTACTCACCCAGGCCATGAGCAAGCGCCAAATGTCTTGGGGTTTTTTGGTTATGTATGGACACACAAGCAAAACCAGCAAATGCATATTGTAAACACCTAAAGTTACTCTTAATTTTTTTTTTTCCTACACAGAGCTCAACAAAAATCCAGTGGAAGGCTTTTCAGCGGGCTTAATAGATGACAATGATCTTTATCGATGGGAAGTCCTTATTATTGGTCCTCCAGATACACTCTAGTAAGTACTGATACTTATACTGAAACTTAAGTGAACTCTGATTTACTAGTTCTAGTTTGGTCCTAGTGAATAGAAGCTAACCAAAACCTTTGTGCTAAATTAGGTAATGCTCTTCTGTTGCTAGCAGAATATGTGTAAATAGCTGGATTTGCTATGTAGAAGTTCTAAACTGCTTTGCTCCCCTGGGAAAAGGCAACACTGATCTCTTTGTACTTGTATGGAAAAGAAAGAGAATAGGTACACTTAGAGGTAGCTTCTGTTTTCTTTCACATGTAAGTAAGGCAGATAAAATCCACTATTTGCTGTTGCTGCTGGGAGGCTGTAGTTCAGCTGATAGTGCTGCTTTAAACCATTACAACTTCATGCTTGTGATGGTTGGAAAATACTTAATTCAAGCAGGGTGTAGTTGGAGGAAACTGCAGCAGTGCATAGAATTAGCTTCAAATCCTGTCTGTTTGAGATGGGAGAACTTCCGAGTGTGACCTGGAGTACTTTGGGGTGATCATCTACTCCAGTTTCTGGGAAAAGGTTGTATCTGGGAAAAGGAGAGGTCAGTTTAAAGTGTACTCCTGAAGATGAACTCTGTTCTCTTCTTTAAGATGTCGCAGTGGTAAATTACTGATACAAAAAAGCCTAGTGACATTTACTTGAGGTCAGTTTTGGTTGCAGCATGAAGTTGTGTACGTCTGTCAGCAGACTTCGAGTAAGTACTTAAACCCAGTAATCAAATTGCTTGGCTTTTCCTCAGGCTCACTGCACTGTGGTTCTCATGTCTTGCATGAGATGTTTTCTCCAACTTCTATTGACCTTTTCTGAACAGTCTTGTGGTTCTGTTATATTCCCATGGCTATTTTATAAATATTGTCAGTAAAGGAATGGCTGCTTCTAATTGATCATCATCTTAGGTGTTAAAAGTTGCAATAGTGTTTTTTTTTTTCCTCCACTTTTATAGAGTCCTGAGCTTTTTTTGAGGCTTTTTAGATAAGAAACTCTCTTCTATTCCAGTCCCCAGTTGCCGTTTTTCAGGGTAGTACTACACTGAATCCTTCTTCCCTGAGCTGTTTGATAAGGACAGTCTTATATAACAGTTTAATGTAGCCAACTTTCAAACTTCAGTCTCATTCCTGGTCCCACTTAATTTATTCTGAGTTTACTTGAAAAGACTTTAGACATAGTGCATTACTCTACTGAGAGAAACCCTTTTATCAGGAATATTGCTGAAAATGGCATTGATCTCCCTTAATTGACAGCTGTATTTCATTACCTGATTTCTAATGTATATCCAGTTTAAGCTCTGTTTATATGCAGTTGATAGGGGGCAACCAGGGATGCCCTACAGCCTAGTAGCTTTAGGATCTTCTTCTTTAAAAAGGGAAAGAAGGACTTTCTCAGTTACAAAGAAAGGGTTTGACCGGTTTGGGCCTCTCAGCAAATGCAATCTAGCTCTCCTTTGTCTTGACATTATGGATGTTAAAACAGTGTTTCTGGAATTCTTACCTTTCCTGGGATGAAGGATTCTTTGGAAACTGCCTGCTTTTTATAAAATTTGTGAAAAATGAATGCTGTGGGTTCAGATCCCCTCAGCTGCTTCAAAGAGCCAAGTTACTTAAATGCAGTGCTTTTTGGGGTTGATTGTTTGGGGGTTTTTTTGAGACAGTTGCTGGAGGTGCACACCTTTGGTTAGTGGTGGTAAAACATGTTATTTTTGCAGTAGCCAGTGCACTTTAGAGATTCCTATTCCTTTACAAATACAGGAAAAGAATGGCACTGAACAATTTTCTACAGCAATTCTGTCTGTGTGGCTGTTGAGGAGTAGCTTGTCACACCACACAGCTCATGCCGTCTTCTTTGGAGGTTTATGTTCCGCTTTTGTTCTGCCTTTGCAATTCCAAATTTTGTTACAACCTTCAGTTAGAAGGAATGCCAGTAGCAGGACAAATGTTATATTGTTAACATTAGCAAAGTATTCCATCTGTAAACCTTTCCATCTAATACAGGCCTTAACATTTTTCAAAAGGGACTATTCCTGGCCTATAACTCCACATAAAACCTGGATGTCTCTTGTTTATTATTGTTTTCCAGTTGAGTGGGTAACTAATGCAGAACACCTCACTGTCGTGCCTGAGTCCCTTTAGCTTAGTGTTGGAAAGGTAGCACTGAAGTCTTTTTACATTTAATGCTGTAGACACAGCCAAAGCTTTCTGCAGTTTTTCCCTTGGGCTCACTGCTGCAGACTGAGACCACAAAATTAGGACTGAGGTCTCTAACAGAGGAAAATGGGTGTCTGCTGGGCTGGACTTGAGAAAGGCAGTTATTGGCAATACCTTTTTTTTCCTGTTAATAAATGTACTGGGAGGGAAAAAATGTAAGTTGTGATTCCAGATGGTAAATTCCTTGGCAGTTTTTTGTTTTTTTCTTTTTTTTTTCCCCCTGTGGTTTTTCCCCTCTGGAACATCATCCTAGTTCTAAAAAAAGATCATGTTGAGGAACTGGCAGTATCTTGTGAAAGGATCTTCTCAATGTAGAAACTCTTTACATTGCATATGGAAGTGTTGGTGCTGTTAATTACCAACATGATGTTAAGTTGTGTGAGGTGTAAACTTGGAGCTTTTGATACATCAGTAAGTTCCGATCTTCAGCTTAAGCTTACAAGAAACTCTACTAAGATATTTTTGATTCCCCAGTGAAGGTGGTGTTTTCAAGGCTCATCTTACTTTTCCAAAAGACTACCCACTGAGGCCGCCAAAAATGAAATTCATCACAGAAATCTGGCATCCAAATGGTAAGAAATGTCGAAGTTTCTATTTCTTTTTGCAATTCAGAACTAAAATGCAGTGAAGACAAATAGATACATTTCTGTTCATGTTAGAAATATGAAACCCTGGTTTTACTTTGTCGTCCTCACTTAATAGAGAAGTAATAATAATGGCAGAGTTTTTAATAGTGCTGCTCTGAGAGCATAAAATAGTCTTAAAGTATTTTCAGAAACTATTCAGAGTAGGTTCTTGCATTCTTGGTAATTGTTAAGGGATTTTTTTTCTTTTTTTCCCTAAGTGAAAAATTCTACTCTGAGGAGAAACTTGACTTTTATAGCTGCCTTTTGTTATACCTTCAAATATTTCACCATGCTGTTACTGACTTGGCAGTTCAGTATAGAAGGCCCAAGGTTGTCCTCATCTAGTGAAGCATGAAAAGAAATCTTTTAGTCCCTCCAAAGGAGACTTCTCCTAATGTCTCATTTACTTACGGACTGTTGGAGATTAGGTGGGAAGGTAAAGCAAAATGGAAGATGGTTTTACTGGGAAAGAGAAACGCTCTTCAAGTTCAGAAACTGTAGATGTTGAAAGGTGGGAGGAGACAGTGCTCCCATCAAAAGGACAGGGAATATTTTAATGCTGTGTCAGTTTCAGCTCTGGAAATATCAGAGTACTTGTCAGGCACTTTCTAATTCCAGCAGTTTAAGTCATATTTCAATATGTTCCAGTAATATCCAGCTGATGCTGTTGCTGTGGAAAAAAGTCACTCTCTAGTTTGCTGAACTTAACAGAAAAAGCTGTAGTGGAAGCCTGTCTAAATAAATAGTCTTGAGAGTTGCAGCATGATGTTAGACTGAGTCCTTCCTCCCCCTGTGCCCTCTGTCAGAAGTTCAGGCACATTCAGACTTCCACCAAGCCCTGTTTATTACAGTTTAAGTTCTGCAATAGTTAATTACTTTCCTTCTTTATAAAGTGTCTTCACTAACGTGTTTCAGACTAGCTGGAATGAAGATGAACAGTTCCATGACTGTCCTGAAGAAATGCCAGCATGTTGTTCATGACTGAAATATGCCTTGTTCTATTTTGTAGTTGACAAGAACGGCGATGTCTGCATTTCAATTCTTCATGAGCCTGGAGAAGACAAATATGGCTATGAAAAACCTGAGGAACGCTGGCTTCCCATTCACACAGTGGAAACTATAATGATTAGTGTTATTTCTATGCTGGCAGATCCCAATGGTGATTCTCCTGCTAATGTTGATGCAGCGGTAAGACTTTCCTTGGTCTGCCAATTGTCTTCAATGTAGAAACCTTGCAATGGAGTTCTGTTTCTACTGTAGCAAACAGTAACTTTGGGAAGAACCTTTTCTACCACAGGCTAAAGCTACCTTTTTGTTGGGAAAAGCAGTGATGTTGTCAGACAGAGCTACTAATTAGCCTTGGGAAGTTTCTTTCACCTCTCTAGAACAATCTTCCTGTCCCATGAGTTAGAGCAGTAGGTTTGGCTGTGTAGATCTGAGCTCTGAGAAGGTACTCAAAGGCTTCACTGGCCATCTGGCCTTCAACTCAACAGGAAGGGTTGTCCCAGACTAGTCTGACTGGCTGAGGAGTGAGGAAAAATGGTCTGATTTACAGTCAAAGACCAGGGTGAATCTGCAGGCATGAGTGAGATGCAAGCGTTTGATGCAGCACGGTGTTCTGGAGCATGGCCTCTGCTGTGTGTGTGTATAAACACAGCTATCAGCTCTCTAGAAGAGCTACGTTTAGAGCAGAATAACAGCTAGACTGGGAACTATTTGTGGTGGGGAGAGGAAAAAAGTCTCAATTTTGGGAGGGCATAGGGGAATAGACTTCAGGCCCCACTCATCTGACATACACTAACGTTCTCTTGAATTTCAGTTCAGCAGTGAGTGTTGTCTTCTCACAAAAGAGAAGTTCTCTTTTAACTGTGGGAGTGAGGAAAAAGGAGGTGGGAATTGTGAGATGCAGAGTTTTGTAAAGCAGTGTTAACCTGCTCTGTCAGCCGAGCTATGCCTTCCCAAAGTGGGTGGAAGTTCAGTAGTTTCCTGCAGCCTTTGATCTACTGTGTTGTGAGTATTTTCAAAGGTGGTTGAGTTCTGCTGAAAAGTCATCATGGGAACAGACTCATGTGGAACAAATTTAATGGGAAGAAGACAGAAAACAAACAAAAAGTTGTAGTGAACAATTTCCTCATTTAACCTTTTTGAGTATTGGACCTCCCCTTTTTGTGTCATGCTACTGGTAGAAAGAGACACCCAGGAAACATGGACATTTCCTGCTGGCAAACCTGAGAGCACCGGAAGGAGCAAGTTTTTAATGAAAAATTAAAATTGATGAATATTGAATTAATAACGAATATTAAAAGTACAATTAGAATTCCTCATTTCACAAACCTATGTATGTTGAATGTAGTTGGCCTAACCCTGGAGAAAGCACATGCTTTTAGCTGTGCTTGTCCCCTTCCTGACATCAGACTTTTTGTGTTGTGCCCCACTCTGACAACTACTTCAGGAGTGGGGTNTCCCCTTCCTGACATCAGACTTTTTGTGTTGTGCCCCACTCTGACAACTACTTCAGGAGTTCCTTAGAAAAGTTAGACACAAAATGAATTTGCCTTAGGGTAAAGGTCAAAAATTAAAACAGCTTTTTCTAGCCCAGCATGAGAGAACAAAAAAATCCAAATTTGACTGTGAAGATAGTAGTGAGTCATCACTTTGGATGCTAGAAACTATTTTTCTGACTGTGGCATTACATGTTTCAAGGAACTTTTAAAATGCTGCTTGAGCAGCAAGAAGCAGTTGGCTTCTCCTGCTGGATTGTAGACCTCTTCATTTTAGCAAAAACTTACTGATCAGGGTAATGAAGAATCAGCAGCTCCTGTGTTTATTACAGCAATAAATTTGGTAGTAACTATAAGATACTTTGTCTGCTGTCATTAATTTCTGCTTTTAAGTGAGTCTAGTGAATAAGGTGTTAGAGGCAGTTCACAGGGTTATAGGAGCAGGGGATATACTTGCTTTCTGGAAAAATGAACTATGCATGTTGGAGTACTGTCTCTTGGAATGGGAGAAAAATGAGGATCAGGAACCTGAACAGATACTTTGAAAAGCAAATAGAACAGTTCATGACCTAAAATTACATATTTGGCGATTCAGCTGTCAAATTGGAAACTTTGCTTGCTATTCAAATCTGAACAATTCATAGAACTACAAATATAAAAAGTGGAAACCAAAACTAAAACTCTGAAGCTCCGAGGGCACAAATTCAATGCTTTTCTTGGCCTTGAGCCATCTTGTGTAAGCTGTCCTGTGTCCCAATCCAAGGAACCAAATGTTTGCTGCATGAATTGCTGAAAAAGAACAAATTAATTAGTAGCCTTATTTGTGCTTTCATAGGAGAGTTAAGACATGCTGGGCTCTCCAATGTGCTGATTGTTTAAGTGAGCTTGGAGGTGATGAATGTTAGGGTATGCCATTTATCACTCAGATGTACTACAACCTTCACTCCAAGTGGGGGTGAAAAGGTGATGTATGCTAGATTGCATCAGGTGAAACAATGTGGGGGGTTTTAACCCCTTCCCTCACCCCTGCAGTAAGAATATATTGCTTATATCAGAAACAAAGAACTTTAGAACTTCATGAAATAAGGGGTTCTTTATATTTTCCCCACCACTTCTGACTGGAAGGCAGTACCCAGCACATCAATCTTAACCACACGTGATGCTCCTGTGCTTTCATCTGAGCTCGTCGTGAGCCTGGCACAGAACAAACCTGGCTGCACTTTTTCCTGTAGGTTTTTGTGATACCTTGATGTGTGCATCTCTGGGTTTAGACTTCCTCTTACCTATCTTCCTGCTTATCTTTATCTTTGCTCTTCATCTGTGCAGTTCTGAAATCAGATCCCTGTCACAGAGACCAGCCCTGTAGGTGAGCTGAGTATTCTCCTAAGGTCTTTCTCACAGAGCCAATCTCTTACAGCCATATCTAACTAGGAGGTGTTTGCTTTCAAAGGACACTGCTGTGCCTCTTCTGGATACTGTGACTTCTGTATTTCTGTCCTGGAGTGTCCTGGTTAGATTGAAGGGAACTGAAATGCCTAAAAAAAAAAATCTCAGAGTAACTGCTGGCTCCACAGTACCTGTGTACCTTTATCACCACTGCAGTTAAAGGCATTATCTCTAACACATAACAACAGCTTGTGGTCTACAGGTTGAGTTTGCTGCTACTTTGCAGGCTGAAGCAAATAGATTTTAGCACAGTGTGAAAAACTGGTAAGCCACCAGGTTAGTCTTGGAGTGTGCCTAAAATCCAAGGGGAAAATTACATCTTCACTGTCTTGTGAGCAACTGGCACAGAAACGCAGAGCAAACTTTCAAAAGTCCTGAATATCACAGGTTTTCAGTGAGTAGCTTGATGATTGTAAGCAAATTTAGGCATTGACTAGATGGCTAATGTCTGAAAACATAAACACCAAGAGTCTTCCTAGAGCTTGTACACTGTTGTAGGACTGACATCTGAAAGCTGTCTATTCAATTACAGAAAGAATGGAGAGAAGACAGAAATGGAGAATTTAAAAGAAAAGTTGCCCGCTGTGTAAGAAAAAGCCAAGAAACTGCTTTTGAGTGACACTTATTCAGCAGCTAGTAGCTTCACTTTTTTCAGGGTAAGTATCCTTCTCAAGACAAGTCAGTTAACTGAGTTGAGGATTTCCTGCTTAAGTGTTGCTGAATATTTTTTTGCCCCCCTCAAAAGCAAAAAGAAACCCCCAAACCTTTCTTCTCAGCTGCATGATCTCAGTGGAGCTCTTTGGCTGTATGCAGTACTAAAGACTAAAAGAATTTAAATGTACTTGACAGCCCATTCTGCCAAAATTGGGGAACTTCTCTTGTATTCTTGCATTTTATGCTGTTCAGAAGTTGAACTTCTCTTTATCAGAATTCATCCTGCTTTATTAATGGCGCTTAGAGGTTACTGGAGGTGTGATAGAAGGGGGTGATAATTCTTTGAGATTCATTATTGTGAAGAACACTTGTTAGAATCTTAAAAGCATCTTAAAAGTCTTGTTATCTCAGGAGCTGCAGATTATCTTGCAGATGTTGGTGGCATGGTGTTAAATGAGACTTCAGTGAGATTGTCAGGAACCACTGAGAAGGGTTTGCTTCAGGTATTTATGGGAGTTTTGATAGAAAGTCTCCCGGCACAGCAGAAAGCATCAAGTTAAGATATTACCCGTCAGTAATATCAAGAAAGGTAGTGTTCTCTTCAGCAGCCCAAAAAACATTTTTAGTGAGGAAGGCTTGGGAATAGCATCATAAAAACAGCTGTGTTCTGCTTGGAAACTGAACTGTGGCATATCTGAGAGCTTGGAGAAGTTTTGACGTGAGAGTAGCTGACGTGATATTTGTGTTTTATGCCACCCTGTTAAAGAGCTTCTGACTCAAGATACTTACTCTAATTTACACAATCCCATCTCAGTTTTAGTGGGATTTTTTTTTAAAATAGCCTCTCGTAGAAAGCTCTGTATTAAGGCATGGCCCTTAAATCCCTGGCCTTTGGTCACTTTATCTTGGGTATGCCAAGGAAAAACTTCCTCCATGAGCTAATAATTTCCCACTCTTGCTTTTCAAAGCAAAACAGAACTTCATGTTGAAGCTGCCTTTTCTTAATGGTTGGTTTGGCAAATAAACTGCTCCGACCCATTTGGCTAGAAAACTCCAAATCCATATTTACTGGTTATCTACAGCATACATAATTCACAGGGACAGAAATATGGCACTGTATGTAGTTCAGAGGGGTTGTACTGACTGAACCAGAGCAGCATACTACATTCTTCTGCTAAGTAGTTTTTTTCATCACAGTTGTACAGGAGAGAGTTCCTTTCTTACCCTTTGGGGGGGTTGGGGGAAGGCTCCATCTGTGACAAATTCGTTCTGCAGTCTCTCTTTGCAGAAATGCTTTGATTGAAAGGCACTTTCTCCAGTACAGATTAAGCATGAAAAATGCTTAATATTGATCAAAAGACTAAGCAAAGGAACAGAAAGTCTTGTACAACTGCCTATAACTGGAGTGCAAGAATTGTTAATGCAGCTGACTTTTTTTTCCTGTCTTGGAGAAAGGGAGTAACTGTGAGTAACACTCCAGAGTATCCTTAACTAACCTCAGCTCTGTTGCCATGTTGAACTTAGCTATAGTGAAACAATGCTCTTGACAAATATTTTAAGTAATTGGCTGTGTTGCTTTTTTGGAAGGCGAAAGCTTTTCTAAGTCCTGGTGACTCCTCCCAAGTGAGCGATGGGCAGGGAGTTGGAAGAGAAGGGGCCACAGCTGGTTTCAAACCAGCCCAGTGTGACTGGGGGCTGTGGTGGCAGTGCTTGCTGAGCACTGCTGTGCCATTTGTACCTACCTTTCACAGTAAGTAATGCACAGACTTTTCAGTGATAAATCTGCAGTGTTTAGCCCTGTGTGTGAATAATCAAAGCTTTATACACTGTGCACTTGACAAGCAACACGAGTAACAGGAGCCAGAAAGTCTGATAATTGAGCTTGGATACACAGTGTGCTGAACTAACTCCAGTCTTTCTCAGGTGATGAGTTTGGATTTATCCATCTTCTGTTCAGAGGTATGTGAAGTTCTTGAACAAGTAATGGTTATTTTTTGAGCTTGAAAAACTAATTAACATCTCGAAAATAATTCAGGGTGAGGAGGGGTTTTATTTTAATACCTGTGATTTCTTTGCAGGTCTCCAATTGAGAAACATGGCACTGTTTTTTTTCCTGCACTCTACCCACCTATTGCTGGACTTCTGTTGTTACAAGTTGGCAAACACTGGCTGGAACTGGGCTGCAATAAAACATGCCAGTTATCAATGCTGACAAGAGCCTAACAAGTGCCAACACAAGATGATTACGCATTTTGAAATCTAATGAACTGCTTTAACCTTCAGGAAGAATTGTAAAGATGTGTACATAGCACAACATGATCCGGATAATATATATACTGTTCATGTACATCCACAAATACACATTGTACCAAATAATGCTGTCTGTAGTTAGGGATAGAATTGTGTAAATTCTAAAGATTTTAGCAGGTTTTTTCTCTCCCTATTCATTGTTTCCTGAGTTTAAAAAAAACAACAACTTGTGAAGCATGTCAAAACCAATTAGGATACTAAGTTGGTTTTTTGGTTTTGGTTTTTTTCCTCCCAGTTTAATTTTCCTTTGACCCACTGAGGCTTAATTAAAATTTCTTGCTTATTAAAGTTTAGTATCTCTTTTTTTGGTTTTTGGAAATGTGCTCCCTTTTATTTCCCCCATCAAAACTTCAAATTTTCATAATTAAACCCTGAAAGGATTTGCTATCAATTACTTGTGTCTTCTTTTATGATGACCTTTGTAGTCTCAAAGGTGCTTTTTTCCTCCCACCCCTTTTTTAAACCCAATTACTCATCCTTCTTGAATTTGGTATAGCAATAAAACTGGCCATGGAGCACCCTTGAGCAGCCTGATGGATTTTTAACTTCCAAGGACTTGAGTGCTTTCACTTGGAAGTTTGGTTGACTAAGTTAGTCCAAGATAGGAATGAGCTGCTTTTTATGGGTGAAATTTTTGGTTTGCCTTTTTCATTGCCTGTTTGTGGGATGGGGTGTGTGTGGGGGAGGCTTGTTTTTTCTCAAGGTTGAGTTCAAGCATGCACATCTGTAGGCTTTCAAATGACTAACTTCTGGGTTTGGTATCAAAAATAGTTTCCCTCCTTTACTCTCTTCTGTGGCCCTTCATCTGCTTTGCCTTCTACTTCAGAGTTTTCCTCACCTAATGTACAAAGAAAATCGCGATGTATATTTTCATGTAATTTGATTTTTGGAATTCTGTCACCTTCTGTAGTGAGTTCTTCCAAAATATAATTTTTTCCAATAATAATGTGTCAAACTGGCTGTCTTGAGTATCGCAGTAGGAAGGGCACCTGTAGTTGGAGCACAACTTACCTGAACATCATCAACACCACACCAGCAAACACTTGAGGAATTGGACATGCTGTGCTTCATCTTGACTAATGAAAGAGCAAACACAGCACACACAACTTTCTCCTTATTGTAACGATCTTTGGCCCTCTAGTGAGCAAATACAAATCTCAGAGTATCTGCTTACAAGAGGTATCAAGCCTTTGACCAAAGAAACTTTATAGAAGAACTTGAAACTACTTGACTCTTTTCACAGCACAGCATAACTCACTAATAAGTCAAGAGTTCCAGTGTCAGAGAGCTTTTAAGAAACTTTCAGTTCTAATTTGCTGGCTGGACTTCATTTTGTGTTGCTGAAAGGCACATATTGCAGGTTTTGTGAGGGGGGCTGGGGTGGAAGGAGGTGACAGTTGCTAGAGGCAAGGCAGCCCTCAGGGACAAAAAGGCATTTCGTGTAAGAGGACTTAAAAGGAAAGGTATTACTTTCTCCTACAGGTGGTTTAGAAAAACAGGTATGTTTGAGATCCACATTTACATATTTGGACATGAATTATTTTGTGAAATCATTAGTTAAATTTGCTTTTAAGTGGCTAGGCTGTTCCTGCAGCCAGGCAGGTGTGTGCAGTACTTGAGTTCCTGTTGGAGCACTTGCAAAAAAGGTCTTTAGAGCAGGTTTCTTTCCCACCAGCTGACTGACCTTTTCCACTTAAAGTTGGTACTGTGCAGAATTTCAGTGGCATGGTGTCATTCTTTCCATTAAAGAAAACAGTGGAAAAAACCTGATCTTGCTAAACCTAGCACTGGACTTATTCCCTCACAGGCTGCCCTTCCTTTTAGATTTCCACAGTGTATCTAGAATTGAGGCAATTCAAGGTACTTGCTGCTTTCAGCAAGTTAAACAGTGGTGTCTGTTTTGTCTTCCTAAGTAACACACACAGTGCACCACAGACTCACCTGTAACTTCACAAAATAGTTTAATTTCTCTGCTCTCCAGAATTGCTGCTTGCTTGTTCTTTATGGGGTAGGCCTGGAAATATTTGTCTTGCCTCAGTGCTATGGAAGAACTGGGACTTCCACAGCACTACTCCTTCCACTCTTCATAAATTCAAATATATATTTGGCTTACCCAGATGGTTTGTGATCCCACCTGACCCAGATATTCCCCAGGGAGGAGCGTTACCGTGGGATACTGTTAAGATCTACAAGCTGCAGGTATGCTAATGCCCAGTGACTGAATGAAAGAGGCAGCTCAGGGTCTGGTGCCAAGTGTCCAGGTTGTAGGAAGCCTCTGGCAGGCAAGGAATGGGCCTATTTCACTTTTTTGTGATTACAGTTGGCTTTTTGGTTGTTCCTGCCCCACACTGAAAGGGGCACTGGTGGAAAGCTGTTACTGATAGAACCAGATGGGAACACCACTGAGGAGCTGCAGTATTGATGAGTAGTATGAGGATTCTTGGTGAACAAGGAAGTAAACCAGTGTTCCTCAGTTTTCCTTGTAGCAAGAGCTTGTGTCTGGTTTGATTCGTGCAGGCTGTTGGCATCCTGGATGCTCAGTTCACACTGTAGGTTCTCCAGGGGTTTATTATCGTGGCTGAGGGTTTGAGCTGATGTTTGCCCTGCATTCCAGGTATCACTTCATCACTGGGGGAAAAGGAAGTGTCAAATATTAATGAGTGTCTGACTAATGTGGCCATCTTAATTCTTTTTTTCTGTTTCTCCATGCTGCACCAGAGAAGATCCCTAAAACTCAGAAGGGCTGTCAACTGTCACTCTAAAATTCCTTCTGCTGCAATGCCTGCAAACACTTATTGAAACTGGATGATCAATAAGCAGAGCACATGAATTCTGAAGTGATTAGAAGGGTATTTTGGGCTTTGGTAGGCCGATGGGGGGTGGACTCCACTGCGCCTGCACCATCTGGTGCACTGCTCTTGGTGCAGCGCCATCACTGCACACAGAGCAGCAACACGAGTCCCTTCAGAAGCAGCACGAGTGATTCTAAACCAAAGCAGAAGCTGGTTGGGGTTTAGAGAGACTGTCATACAACAGCTTCCTGCCCAGGCAAATCCCCAGAGGAGATTACAGTTCCCTTGATACAAAATGTAGCAGTAGTTTGAAATCTGATCTCTGTTGCTAGTGAGAAATTAAACTAAATCTGATCAGGGAGCAGTAACTGTTTCCTCACAGTTCCTCAAGAAGATCAATAGCACCATGAGCAGTGGGGTAATTTGCTGTGCAGCAGCAAAGTCATACACTGCCGTCATCAAGCTGTGCAAAATGAGACAGGGTGTTTCATGGTATGTCTAGAAAACTAGTCTGTGGCTCTCCTGGGCCCAGCTCTGGATTTGCTGTTTTATCCAACACCAAAATAAATAGGACGCAGAGCAACTTTTCAAAGGTCACTTCATGGCAGAGTCCAGAAAAAATTATGTCTGTAAAACAACACTGTGCATAAAGTCTTCAAACGTTTAAGTGAAAGTTGCTCCTTAAAGCAAGCAAAACATTTGCTGTTGGACCAGCATCGAGTATTTGGCATTTCTGTTGCACCTAAGCAGGAGCGATGATAAGCAACAACAGCCGAGGGGGCAGCTGTGTTGTACACATGGCTGGGAAAACGATCCTCTTATTGGTACTTGGTCATTGCCTGTCGATTCGCAACCACTTTTCACCCACCGGGCACCAATCCAGTGTCCAGGGGGCACAGATCCGGTGTCCAGGATTGTTGGCTCTGAAACAAAAGCAGGAATTGAAGTGACGATGCCGTAGTGAGCACAGCGCGCAGAGGAGCGCCCATGCCCCGAACAGCCTGGCTGTGCTTCCTGCGGCCGTGCTGGGCAGAAGGTGCTCTCCGGGCTCAGGGCACCAGTCCTGGGATAGGCGAACGGAGGTGATGCACAGGTGCGTTTCCCCCGGTGCTGGGCGGCTTTTTTCAGCGTTCACCAGCCGTGCCAGTCCGCGCCTTGCTGCTCACCGCCAGCCCAGCGCTCCGGCCGGGATCACCGGGCGCCTGCTCCACGTGGGAAGCGCAGCCCCGGGGCGGCTACACCCGGCCGCCCACTGCCTCCCGCCGCTGCCGGGGGCGCGGAGCGGGGCTGTGCCGTGCCGTGCCGTGCCGTGCGGCCGGCCGGTTGTCGGTGCCGGCGCAGAGGCGGGGACGAGCCGCGGGATAACGCGGGATAACGCGGGAGAAGGCGGGATAAAGGAGGAGAAGGCGGGATAAAGGAGGAGAAGGCGGGATAAAGCGGGAGAAGGCGGGATAACGCGGGAGAAGGCGGGATAAAGGAGGAGAAGGCGGGATAA
>VWZT01000370.1:261927-299044 GCA_013397055.1 Pachycephala philippinensis
CGAGTCGCCGCGGGCGGCGGCTTTCCCTGGAGCAGGGCGGGGAGCCTGTGCTGCAGCCTCCCGGTCGCTTCTGCCGAGTCCTTTTGTCAGGCTCAGGTGAGATCTGCAGAGCTCCTGGAGTGCTGCTGTTTCGCTTGAAGATTGTCAGTTGCACCATTCAAATTGATTTAACGTGATGGGATTTGAAAAAGCGCTTGGATTTTTACAGTTCTGCTCGTTTCTGCAAGACAAGCTTCCTCTTTTCCTTATCGGAGGAAACTGAGTCGGCAAACGGAGCTAAAATGCTCCAAGTTACAAAGGAAATAGAGTTAGAGTGGCGAAAGCACAGCCGTCAACTCTTGAAGTGCAGCTCTTGGACAGTGGTGGAATTTTAGGAACACTTGTAGAATATTGACTAAGATGGAGCAGGTGCTGATGGACTGGCATGCATCAGCTCAGAGGATGCTGCAGTCAAGCTGGTTTGATAAGGTTTTAGAGCAATGCCTAACGTCTTGTGTGCTGAAATACCACTGCTTCATATTTAGCTGAGCAGCCTCTTACGCTTGCTTTTAAGCCTTGGTGACCTGGTTCTGGAGGGCCTTAGATGTCCAAGTTGCCTTCAGGTAGTGAAACTTTCCCCTATCAGACCCTCAAGGATGTGAGGCTCTGGCTCAGGGTCCTCCTCTGCAGAATTAACCAGCAGTTGATACAAGCCCTATTTCAGACAATCTGTACTTCTCAGAGATTCTTCCCCGATTTAAGTAATTCTCTGGTCTTTTGGCTGAAGAAAGCACATGACCAGTGAATGATCCTGTGTGAACGGGAATAACAAGCTGGAGTTGTCACCCTTCTCAGTTCCTTAGGATGGCTTGGAAGAGGGGCTAATTTTGTCCCTGCAAAAAAGGTACCTACCTGCAGCCTCACTTTTCTAGTTAAGAGCTACAGTTGAGTCAGCTGAAAAGTGAAGGCCTAATAAGGAAGGGAGCTTGTCAAATTGTGGTTGTTTGCTCAGAAGCCAAGTGCTTTTTCTCATAAGGAAGTGTTGCCTCTTCTACACAAATCCTGAATCTGATTTATTGCAATTGCTAGCTGCAAATTGACTGAACAGTTTAGTAAGACAAGAGCCAAGGTGGCATTTGTAGTTTTGGGTTCTGTACCACCAATACCAGAGGTTTACATGCAGGCATGGGTAGGAATTGTTGGATCAATGCTTGAGTGTAAAGAAGCAGTAGCTGTAGAACTTTGGCAGGGTAAAGATCAAAAGTGTGCAGAAGTGAGGAGGAACAAGAAAGCAGTGACTTGTACAGCCTTGGGGAGAGAAGGGTCAGAGTGTGGAGCAGTGGAGGGGGTAAGGAAATAATTTGGTTTTCTGAAATATTTCACCCAGGTCCTCGTCGTAAGTAAACAAAGTTTGTCTCTATGGCTTCTGGGACTGCTTTTGATGGGTGAGATGGGCTGTGTGATGGGTTCCACTAGACTCTCCCTCTAGTTTTTGATCTATGTTATCTGTCTCTCATTGCCTGTTGCCTCCCTACTTGCATTCAGCTGTCTATTTGCTCTCGAGTACTTCTGTGCCTTCTCCTGTAAGAAAATGACAGTAGCCTTTCCCGAAATCCTCTTCAAAGTCTTTGATATGGAATATAAACTTCTGCCAGTTCTGAGATGCTGATCAATCTGCTAGAAAGCTGTTAACAAACACTGCTCTTACTTACCTGGACTGTGGCTCAGAAGAAGAGGCAATTTGTGTTTTCCTCTCTGCTGAACCCGGGCATCCTCTTCACCGAGGCATTTGGATTGATGTTTAGCCAGAGGCTTACTGGTATCTTACTAAGCCTGTCCTTTCAGTGTCTTGAGGCAAGGACTGTCATTAAGTGTGTGTGTGCCTGGAGTAATTGCGTTTTATTTGTTCAGTCTTTAAGTGAGCGCTTTACAGGGAAAACTGAGGCTTTGCTCTTGTGCTGTACATGTTTATTAACTGGAGATTGAGAGCTCTCTTGAATGTGCATTTGAAATGTGCTGTAAGATCAAATACTGTCCTCAAGTGTAACTACTACACAACACTTCTGCAGGTTGTCATGTAGAATAAGAGAAACTCTTTCTTTTACAATTCTTGTGGTTGGTACAGTAAGCAAATACCCATCAGTCGTTCTCACTGAGTTTGCAGGAAGCATATGGTGTCTATCTGAAAACAAGAGTTCTCAAAGCTTCGGTTCTTTGAGGTACTTTCACTGCTGGTAGGGATTGTCTGGGATTGCCCTGAAAGCAGCAGTAACAAGCTGGATTGTTGGTCATGCACAAAGCTTCAGCTACTGCTGTTTGGGGGTTTAAGGTAGTTCTGCATTGTGTCCTAGTGATTTCAGGCTAATTTGGAGCCAGTGAGCTGACTTTGGTAAAATGACAGTATTTACAATGTTACCTCTGGTATGGATTCTTTATTCCCATCTTCACACTCCCATGGTTTGACTGGAAGATGCAGTATTTCTGTAAGGTGGTGCATGCCATGAGCTTCTGTAGGCAGCTTCTTATTCCTAGTATTTGAATTTGTATGGCCTCTAAAAATCTCACTGGATGAACAGTGGTGCTGTTCATACACTTATTTTTGGTGCAGTTCTCTGTCTTTCACTCTGGGCTCCTATCAGACTCCTGCTCTCCCTGCTGTAACAGTAGGACTTGCTTTGTGCTCCCCCAGCACTTTTCTCATGGAGAAATGAGGAAGCAGTAGTTGTTCAAGGGATGTGTCCTTCTAGTTCTGGGAACACCAAAACTGCATTCATCTTCAGATAGAGAGACTGACCACAGCAGGATTTCAAACCCTCCTTGAGGCTTGCTGTGGTGCTGATGGCACAATTCTGAAATCAGAGTATATTTCAGAAGAAAAAGGAAGGTGTCCCAAAGGAGAGGGTATCTATGAAATTTTAAAGGATGAAGCTAATGAAAAGGCTGTTGAAGGAAGTACCTGCCCAATGTGCTTAAGTAGTATTAACTGAAAAATAAAATGAGATGTGTTGCCTTTTGTTTATCCGTTACAGTAGTTGTTAAGTTAAAAGATTTATGAGGAAGCATTTGCTGCCGGGTCTGTAGAGGACAGGCTAAACAAGGTGTTCTGTCTGCAGCTAGAGCCAGAGACTGGTGCTCTGCCCTGGGGACCTGTGTCAGAGCAAGGCCAAGGTCAGCTGTGCTGACGAACTTTCTACAGAAGCAAGAAGAAAACACTGATCAACAGAGCTTAGCTTCTCATTGTTTGTACTAGTGATGTTTAGTAAATATTTGGGAAAAGTCATTGAAGTATGAATTCCTGGCTAGTAGGGAGTAGTCTTGTAGGAACTTTCCCACCTAAAATCACTGGTTAGCTTCCAAATTTATACTCCCTGCCCCCTCTTATTTTAGGACTGGTTTGGGATTTGGTCTTACTGGAAAAATCAGCTTAATGATAGGGGGAAAATTATTAAGCACCGTGATTAATAGCAAACATATAGTTTTTGCAACTAATCCATAAATAAGCACTTGTAAGTTGGATTGCTTTTAAACACCTGTACAGATGTTTCCTTCCAGCAGTGAAGTGTAGAGGCTTTTTGTAGAGGTGGCCTGGGTTGAGTTCAGTGAACAACTTACCCCAGCATGTTGTGGAGTAACCAGTTAAGTGTGGTGGAAGAGTGGGTTCTGCAATGGGATGGAAGTACCTGTTCAAGGATCAGATTCCCAGGTGCTGCCACTTGCTGCTTCTGAACTGAAATAGCCACCGTGGACTTGACTCCATATGTGGTGCCTTGTCCGTGTAGTGCCTCCAAAGGAGGAGTGTGTGTGCCAGCAGGAAGTAGTTTTATATATTTTTGACTGACCTTTAGTACATACATGCTGGGGACAATCTGTTTTCCACTGTGGCCATTTTTTGGGGAGTTTCTTAGCTGGCAGGTTGAGGAGTTCCAAACAGTCAGTTAAATGCTCTGAGGTAGATATGGTATGTCAGCAACTGTTCTAATGCTCACTTGTGGTTTAAGTATCAGCTGTCAAGTCAAACAGCATCTTACCTAGGCTGAAAAAATTAGTAATAACCAGAGACTTAGTCCTCTACCCCACTACAATTTCCACAGAAATGGACTCCCATGGCTATAGGAACTTTACGGCATTCCTGACCAAACAGAATTCAGAACTTTCTTTATAAGTGGCTTCTATGACTGTGTTATGATTTTTCAGTGTGTTTATGAAAATGATATAAAATAGAAGGTTTAATACTAGGGGTGAGATGCTCTAGTATGTGGAAGAGGAGAGACTCTCCTTGGAGTGTTGTGTAATTAAACTACCCATGTAATCTCAGGGTTAGGTTACCCTCAGATGCCAGACAAAGGTGTGCATGTCTTAACCTTGTAGTAACACTGTGTGCCTTGCAGAGGAGGTGGCCAAGCTGGAAAAGCACCTGATGCTCCTCCGCCAGGAGTATGTGAAGCTGCAGAAGAAACTTGTTGATACAGAAAGGAGGTGCAACCTTCTGGCTGTCGAGGCCAACCAGGGTAATGCCAGCGACACCTTCATCAGTCGACTTCTTGCCATTGTAGCTGAACTCTATCAGCAGGAGCAGTACAGGTAAGGAATCCCCCTCTGGGGAAGGGGGAATTACAGGAACCTTTGATTTTATTGACTGCACTAGGTCCTGGTCTTAGACAAGGAAAATTCTTTGCTGCCTGGTGTGAATAGGGTCCTGAGTTGCAGCTGTAGATAGAAGAGCAGGCTAAAATCAAGTGGCATATTGAATCCAGTTCTTGAATGGAGAGCTTTAAGTGGAAGTTCATCTCTCAGACAAGTTCAGAGAAAACTGATCACTGTCAGCAGCAAAGGTCCCTTTGAACAGAAGGAGTTTTGAACTGGACATACTTAGTTGATGGATTAATTACACAGTGTCTGAAAAACTGTTCCTTTCTTGAAAGGTTTTGTCCTTAAAACGTTTTCAGTTCTGTATTCCTGTTGTGTGTAAAGAAGCCTGATTAATTTGGCTTGTCTGGTTGTATTAGTAATATATGTGACTTAGTGATACACTTTACTTTTGAATCTCAACACAAAGTTATGGTTAATGGTTTCTTTTCCATAGGCACAGTAAGGATCTCATCCATATTCTTCATCTCTGAGCTGATTCAGTTCTGAGAGTACTGTGATGTTTATCAATTTCTTTTCTGTTACTGAAAGCAATGCCAATATTGTAAAGGAGTTTGGTCATGTAAGGGGAAATCTGTTATAGTTAAAATTTCCTTGCACCAGCATCTCTTCATGAGCCTCCTGAGAAAAGGCTCTGTGCCTGCAAGAACTTACTGTAGCCTGCTGGGTGAAAGATTTGATAGGTAGTGTATGTCAGAAGAGTTGGAGCACTTTATTTCTGTTAAGCTTCTTAGGTTTAAAGGCATAGAATAGTTGTCTAAAAGGGCTTACATATCACAGAATGAGAAAGGTAGCAGGTCCCAGTGCAGGTTTCATTAAGTAACATCTCTGTATTGTGCTGTAGTTTATAGCAGTGCTTTGATTTGGAAAATGGTCTGGAAAGCACACCTACACAGTCAGAACATTTGCAAGCCATGGGACTTCAAAATGAGCAGGGCAGGTATTTTCTAACTGCAGTGGATAACCTGGTGTAAAGGGTCAGGATGAAACGGGTGTTCTTGACAGCTGGTCTCCTGGGAACTGGGGATTCTGCCTTGCACTCAGACTACTGTCAAACAGCATTGTTCTCTTGCTGGTCTTGCCTGAAAGCATTGGTGCTTAGCTGACAGTATTAGTATGGACACTGTGACATAAATCTTTAACTTCAAGATTGTTGGCTTTTCCTAACTTCCACAATAATTCTTTTGCTGTTTATTCTGAAATGGTAAAAAAAACCCCAAACCCAGCCAAGCTCTTGAAATATTAATGACTCATTGCGTTTCTCCCTAGAAAAATAAGAATTTTCATTTGACAACATGTTCTCCTTAACCAATTGTGTTTTAGTATCTCAAACAACTTGAACCTAAATGTGAATGCCAGGATATAGATACTGTGGAGGTGCTATACATACCTAAGTGCGGGGGAATTCTGCGTAATACATGTTTGTGCTTTTTTTCTCCTACCAGTGATCTGAAGATAAAGGTTGGGGACAAGCACATCAGTGCTCACAAATTTGTCTTGGCGGCACGCAGTGATACATGGAGTCTTGCCAACCTTGCATCAACAGAGGAGCTGGATCTGTCAGGTCAGTCACTGCTGAGTAATGTGATGCCTCAATTGTCTTTAGGGTGACTTGTGAAAAGGCCTGTTGGAGAAGGTTACTTAAGTGCCTTTCAGTCTAGTGCTGTCCACTCAAAGTGGTGCTTAATCTGTTGATTACGGAGCTCTCTCTCTGAAAAGTGGTAGTGAGCTTGTGAACTGGGTGCTAGTGGTAGTTAAATCAATAACCTGCCTTCTTTCTCTTTAACAAACAGGGGTTGAGATTGGTGGCCTGTTTGTCTTTCCTAGAGTCAACTAAACATAATGAAAAACAAATCTATATGGAGGAGCTTGACTTCTTCCTTTATGAGGAAGGACAGGGCCTTTTGAGGTAGTGTGCATAATTTCTCTGAAGCGTGTCATGGAAATACCTTGCTGCTTGTTAACACAGTGTGTGTGGGAAGTGAATACAAGTACTGATGTGTTATTGAAATTGTTTGCTTTGGCACTTTGATACCTTTGTAAAACAGGTGAGGAAGAGAAGTTTTCTAAAAGACCATCTTCTACATGAGCATTTTGTTTTGCTGTAGCTGTTTCTTGCATGTGCTTACACTGAGCAGTGTTTCTGCAGATTGAACCTTTCAACAGGCTTTTCTGTACTTACCAGTGTAGGAGAGCCTTATAGAATTAATTTGTGAGCAATAAAACCAGGTATGAAGTTAAGCAGGCTTGCTGACTGGCATGTTGAATATTCAAGTATTGGCTTCACTTTCTGCACTTAATCTTATCATGAATTCTAAGTGCAGACAAACTGGAAAGTAGCAAGTCACACAAGAGACAGCATGGGCTTCTGTGCAACATGATTTGTGGATCTTTCTGCAGCCACAAGAAAACAGATGCCAAGGAGTTTTGAAACTGAGTGCTATGCTAACAAAAGCTACTACTAAAAAGCTCTTATGTTATTTGTAGTGTCAATACAAGTGGCAGCCCAAAGCATATCTAGCTCCACATCTAAGGCAGTCTCAAATGTAACTGCAGTCTTACACGTTTCACAATGCAAACACTACTTAAATATGTCCTAGTAAATGATACTTTCTGCTGTAAAATTGAATTACTCTTTTTTTTTTTAAATAAATTTGATAAATGGCACAAGGATTAGCTTATGAAGTAGCTGGAGCAAGCAACAAGCTGTTCCCTGGAAATGGTTTTCTTAAGGGGTTCTCTTAAAAACTTGCAAGCTAAGATTGCCTGAATCTTATCTTCAGAATGCAGGCAGCATTTGAGATGGAGTGTTTTTAGAGTTCATGTAATCTGTAGAATTTTCTAATCTTTAAAAGAGTATAAAGAGATGAACACATGTTCTCTTACTGAGAGGGAGAAAATGCACTCTTACCTCTGCCAAGGCAGAGCTGATAGTACATCTCAAGTAGGTTTTCTGATTGCTTCGAGTTTGGCAAAAAATACTTGTCTCACTAAAACGTGATTTCTGGGAGGCAGTCTCCATGCCAAGTACTGCTGCTACTCTGCAGATAATCTGAGCCAACCCTCCATCTAAAGGAGATGTTTTAGGATGGGTATTTTGGTGTCTTTAAGGTTTTTAATTTAAAACTTTTTTTAAAAAAACCCAAGCAGTACAAAGGACTAAGGTTAATTTTCTAAATGAAGGGTATTTCTGTTGTAGTTGATCTGAAGTTATTCTTATCTACATCCTTGTAAGATGGATTGTCATTTTATTTGTGAGTAGGTGACAAAGGTCCTTGGCCACTGGGCTTGTGTAGTGTCCCGTGGTGTGATTTTTCTGTTTTTCCCACTGTATAAAAACATCAGTTTGTGATCAGTCTTGTCAACACCTGGAATCTAACCAGCTCCTTAAACTGGCTCTTTTACACTTTTCCTAGAAATGGCTACCAGCAGTTTGAAGTGCTTTGTAGTCATTACCAAAGTGTAACAAGGTGTAAGTACCTTTGTTGGAATGCAGCAGTTCATAACATATGGCTGTTAAATCAAAAAGGAGCTTTGTTCTTGTCAGACGTGGATGTGCATTTGGCCATATGTGAGGGACAAAGGAGCATAAGGAGCATCACTGGCCCCTAAATATGCACCATTGGTGTAGCAGATAAATGTTACAGGGCTCCCTGCAATCTGCAGTGTCCCAGTGTAAGAAGGTTTTCGTGCTTGGTGCCAGCATTGTTATTTGTTTCAACTTCTGACCAAATTTTCCAGTTTTGACCTTTTGAACTAAGTACAGTTTCAAAACAGGACTGTCTTTTTCTTTTTATGGTAGCTGTGACTTTTAGAAGTCAAAGGAAGAGCAACTAGTAGGATAGGTGTTTGGTTTTAGGTATTTTATTAATCCTGTTGCTCCCTGTACCAGATGCTGACCCAGAGGTAACCATGGCAATGCTGCGGTGGATCTACACAGATGAACTTGAGCTAAGAGAAGATGATATCTTCTTGACAGAGCTCATGAAATTAGCTAATAAATTTCAGCTCCAGCTGCTTAGGGAAAGGTGAGTCTTAGTAAATATACTTGAACTCTTCAACCTTGTTTGAACAGAAATAAGATCATAGCTGCTGGCAGTTGGATAAAATTATGCTTTTTCAAAGTCTTGAGCTTTTAATAATACTACATGACATTCAGTTTATCAGGGGAAATGAAGCATTGCCCTACTGTTAAACTGAAGCAGACTTCTCATAGGTCGTATGTTTACGTTCCAGTTCTTCTCCCAGTCAAACTAATAACCCTCATCTGGTGTTGAGATCAGTAGAATAGCATCAGGTTCAGGAGAGTTGCAGGAAAGGAATTGTTAGGGAATGCTAGGAAGAGCCAGTGGCAATTAGCTTGCAGTATTGAAGTGGCACAGGTGAAATTTTTGTAACTTCTGTGCACCTTTCTTCAGAAATAAGGTTCATGTAACAATACAATGCTTTCTCATTCTGAGACTGTGATTACACTGTGGCACTAGGGACTAGATTGTTCTATTGAATTATAGAGTGTTCTAAACCATTTAGAGTTAGTGAGAAGCCTGAGTGTACAAATTGAAACCTCGTCAAGTTTTGTACAACTTCAAAGCCTTGAATTTAGTCAAAGTACCCTTTGATTGAATAATCCTTTGCCCAAGGGGTGTCTGTAGCACTACATGACGTTCATAATCTGTGATATGTATGCCTTCAACATGAAGCAACTAAATTGCTGTCAAGTGTTCTGACCAGAGAAGTTGAAATCTGTAACGCCAATGCTAAAACTGCTTCAAGCCTTGTGCCAGCCTAAAAGCTACCCTGTTGTACTGTGAATTTAGCAGTTATCTGGTCATGGTAGTCCAGTGACGGGTCCATGTGTAGGATGCCATTCATAATTATGAGATGTTCTTGTAGGTATAGAATCATTGAATAATGGAATTATTTAGGCTGGAGAAGACCACTAAAATAGAGTGGTCAAAAGCCCAGCACTGCCACGTCCATCATTAACCATGTCCCCTGGTGCCACATCTCCACACCTGTTAAATCCCTGCAGGGATGGTGACTCCACCACTGCCCGGGGCAGCCTGTGCCAGTGCCTGACCACCCTTTCAGTGAAGACATCTTTCCTAATATCCAACCTCAACAACCCCTGCTTGTGATCTCTGTAGTACTTGCAGAGATCCACATCTTACCACTCTGTAGCAGGGAATGAACTGCAGTTTGTGCCCTTGGGAGAACTGGGATGGATCTCTACTTGCAGACTCCTCCAGTGTGGTGTTATCGTGGGACTTTGGCTAGGTGGATTCTGATAGAAGTCTGCTCTTAGGGAAGCTGTCTTCTAGGACTTCTGACAGAAGTATGTTTATGCAGTTTAGCCTTATAGTAAAGCAAGTCCATGCTATATTCTACTGGCATCTATGAAAAGGAGTATTAGGACTCTGTTACAGCATGGGAGAGTGATTAAGTAAAGCTTTTTGATTACTGACATTGGCTTTCCTGTTCTGACAGATGTGAAAAAGGAGTCATGTCACTCGTTAATGTCAGGAACTGCATCCGTTTCTATCAGACTGCTGAGGAGCTCAGTGCCAGCACGCTCCTCAACTACTGTGCTGAGATTATTGCTAGCCACTGGGTGAGTCCTGGCACAAGGAAGCAAGACAAAAAATGTTTGCACGTTATAGAAACGTAGCAGTAGAATTTTGCTTACCTTACCCCACACTGTCTAACCTCCGTTAGTTGGTCAGTTGTCTTGAGAATGTCTTGGTGGGGGGGAGTAACTTATACCCGAAGACTTGTTCTGTTCATTGGAAATACTTCACTGTACAAAGTGTCTTAGTTTCCTAAACATGAGCCAAACAGAAGGGACTGTGTTCTAATGAGCAGGAGGGTTGTTTATCAAATCTGGACTCCAAAGTGTTTAGACGTTCGTCCTTCGTTGGTCTCTGTCTATCCAGATCACAAATCACAGGCCTACTTTAACTTCTAAAAATAATTCATGCAAGCCAGGGAAATTCATCTTCTGTAATGGGGGGAGAGGCAGCCAGTCTTGCAACCAACTTGGAAGTTTGACTTGCTCTGATCTCGTATTTTGAACAAAGTTTGATTAACTGAGTAATGAATTAGCCTTTAAAATAAGACTTGTCAACAGTAGACTTGGCGGGGGGCTTTAGATTATTCTTAATCTAAAAAGCATTCTCTAGATGTCGATGTTTCTTTGGCTAATGCTAAGGCAGAGGGAAGTGTTCTGATATGTTAATACATAAAAAAAGATTATTATATCTGATGGGTCAGCAGTTTTAACTCTTGACTTTCTTCTTGACTCCTGACTTTTGATGCATAGCTCTACCTGAAAATGAAGTTGCTTCTGTTTAGTCAAATGAGCAGTAACTCAGACCCAAGGCCTTTTTATTCCTAAGCTTCTGTTTACTTTTATTAATAATTTTATGAATCAGTCTTCAATAGTTGTAGGACTTTTTGTCAGAGTTAAGAATAAATCAGTAGGGGATTATTTTGAAGACTAGGTGTTAATCCACCACAGTGTCTGGTAAAAAGCTAGTTTTCCATGTCTGTAGACAAAAAGAAGGAAAAATTTCACTAACTGATCTTGAAATTAAAATGTAAGGTTTAAAGCTTCCTGATTGTTTCTTCCCAATCTTAAAAGACTATCTGGGTTTTTTCCTGCCAAAATGTTATCAAAATGGAACTTCTAACTCAACTTGTTTTGTGAACTTCAGAATTACATTGTGCAATGCCTTGTCTATAAATAAAACAGGAGTGTTGCTTACCCTTCCCTATTTTCATTGTTTCTAGGATGATTTGCGTAAAGAAGACTTCAGCAGCATGAGTGCTCAGCTATTGTATAAAATGTTCAAGTCAAAGACAGAATATCCTTTGCATAAGGCCATTAAAGTTGAGAGAGAAGATGTAGTCTTTTTGTATCTTATTGAAATGGATTCACAGGTATAATGAGACTGACTTGATCTATCTTCTAGAATTTGGTGTTTCCAGTAACTAGTTTCTAAGTACCAGTCTGAACCTTGTTAGTGATTTTTGTCACTAATTCTTATTTGCATGTTTAGCATTGCCACAGCTACTTCTGTGTATGTAATGGAGGTCTATCTAGCAGTAGCTCCGTGAAGACATAATTTAGAAGTGATTCATAACACTTAAAACATCTTCCATGCAACAGAATATACCTAATAAAATCCATTTCCTGATATTGCTGTGCACACTTAAAGCTGAATGGTTATAATAGCCAACTTTGCTGCTTCATGGCAGTTCAGTAAGAACCATTTCCTTGAACAACTTTTCTGTTGAAAGCTGAAGTAACAGGTATTTGTTCTGCTTGGATGAAAACTCTAAACAACTAGCAAATAAGTTGTCCCCCAACAAGGGGCAAGGAAGAATTATTCAAGTACTTCTAATGTCAGTTGGCTGTATTTGTGTTGTAGCTTCCTGGGAAGCTCAATGAATTGGATCACAATGGAGATCTTGCTCTGGATCTAGCCCTGGCCCAAAGATTGGAGAGTATTGCAACTACACTGGTCAACTACAAGGCTGACGTAGATAGGGCAGACAAGAGAGGCTGGAGTCTGCTCCATAAGGCCATCCAGAGAGGTAAGCAGATGTGATATGAAGCTTTGTTAACTTCCAGTTGTTCCCAGTGTGGAATACACATTTCAAAGTCTATTCCTGTGTCATCTTGTAGTTGACACTACAGTTAGAAAATTTTAGTGAAGTATGAACTTTGTCCTGTTTCTTTTTTTTTTTTTTAACATAAAAGCAAACAGACTATTATTTGAGATTTGAGAGTCAGTTTGCTGGCTGGGCAGACTTATGCTATGTGACATCCAGGTGCAATCCAGTAGAACATTGCCTGCTAAAGGAAGAACTATAGGGAGACACTGGGAATATTCTAATTTGACAGTATTCTTTCTGACAAATAGTTGAATTGAGCACGACAACATAAGGGTCACAAAGGTGAAGTCTTTTTCTAGATTTGGGTTGAATGTAGCACGTGCTTCTTTGAGATATGGTTAACAGTAAGGGTCCTTGCCACTGCACAGCAGTTTCAGAAGAGGAAAATCTGACTGAAAGAAGATGAGGAGCAAGTGGAGGTACCTCTTTCCAGTCTGAATATTTTCAAAGCTCCCGTGCAGTTACCAGAGTGGAGTCTGAGTACAACTACATGATT
Source organism: Pachycephala philippinensis (assembly GCA_013397055.1). Taxonomy (NCBI): domain Eukaryota; kingdom Metazoa; phylum Chordata; class Aves; order Passeriformes; genus Pachycephala; species Pachycephala philippinensis. The sequence goes on from VWZT01000370.1 coordinate 274,727, forward strand.
ATATTGAGCTCTTCTCCACCTTAGAGTGGAAAATGCATCCTATGAGAGTTGGAGCACAGCAGGTTCTGGTTGCCATGGCCACAGTACTCTGAAGGCTTTGGATCAGCAGCATCTTGGCCTGTGGTCAAAGTGTGGTAAAAATCTGCAGTGAACACCTTGTGCTGCTCGTTATTTCTGCAATGTCTTTGGCAGCTCTCTTCCAGAAAGCCAAGCATAAGTTTATTTTTAGCAGCAAACTGTCTCGGACCCCTAGAAGTAAAGGAAGAAGTTGGGAGCTGCATTTTAAGCTCACAAAATTTAAATTAATCTCCTACATGTCTAAACAGGGTAATGCTGGCTTCTGATCCTGTGAGACCTCGGCCGCAGGAGTAGGAGACGTTGTAGGCATAGGTCAGTGTTGTGATGGCTGCAGCCATATAAAACACTGGAAAAATTGCAGCAGGCTGCTCTTCATACTTACTACTGGCATTTGTCCCTAGTTCTAATGTCTGCTTTCAGTCTGACTAGAGCTCTGAGAATGAACACTTGCTTTTCAGTAACCACAGCTTCAGTGAATTAATCACAGTTAACAATCACATGTTCTGGAAATGGAGCTAAAGCAAATTGTCTGCACTTGCCACATGATTCTTACTACTTATGATCACTGAAAAGTGGGGGAACGTCTGATATGGAAATCAGAATGGGATTTTCGTTTTTGTTGGCAGAGATAATCCAGCAAGATAGATTGAAACACTGTTCTTTGTTCTCCAGTCTTGCATTCAGGCCAAGCAAAATGCGAATATGTCTACACAAAGTAGCCTTTGAAGCAAGGGCAGCTAGTATTTTCCTGAAGTTATTCTTTGCATATTGGTGTTTCGAGTTCAAAGTTTCATTTGTCGAAGTGGGTCTAAGTTCTGACTCCTGAGAAGCTCTCAAGAAGGAGTTCTTGGGAGTGCTCTGCATGGTGGGTCTGCACTGCTGAAGCCCTAACCCTGTAAATATATGAGGGCCTGAATTTCCAAGAGCAAAGGCTGTGCTATTCCTTGTTTATGTAGTAAGACTCAACAGACTAACTTGAACTGGAAACTTTTGACTAATGCCTTGGAATAGTACCTTTTGTTCAAAAAATACTTGTATGTTTAGTATCACAGTTTGTCCAATGTTGTATTAAAGCAACAATGGATTTATCTTGATATAGGAATGAGCAAAATCAGTATCACTATAACAATAAGCTGGTGTGAGAACTTGAGTCACAGGTAGCCTGTGGGCAAAACGCTTTTTCAAAGGGCTTACTGTGAAATATTTTAATCTTGACTTTGCAGTGAAGCATTGTTGAAGTTGCCTGTTGCTGAGGCATTCTAGGAGCAGAAACTTGTGCTGGAATGAGTGTGTAGTATGGAGTGAAGTCATGTGTATCCGTTTCCTGGAGTATAAAATATATAGGGTACATATATCCATTAATAACCTTGTTTTGTTTCACAAAAGGAGATAAATTTGCTGCAAACTTTCTCATTAAAAATGGTGCCCGTGTGAATGCTGCTACACTGGGAGACCAGGAGACTCCTCTGCACCTCGTGGCATCCTACAGCCCCAAGAAGCACTCGCCAGATGTCATGGCAGAGATGGCACAGATTGCACAGTCCCTCCTGCAGGCAGGAGCCAATCCAAACATGCAGGACAACAAAGGCAGGTAAATACTGCAGGAAGTAACCTCTGCTACCAGAGTAACAGACAATGCTGTGCCTCCTAAGAACCTGTTCATGTCTTTCAGCAAAGTACAGCTGATACTGGAAGCAGGAATTCATTTACCCAGTTGAGACCTGTTGGTAGCACTCAAAGTAGAAAGTTGTGCAGGCTGGATGGTACCCTGTCATGGCCAATTAAATGTAGCCCAGCTACAGAAAGCTGGGGTGAGCTGGTAGTGTTAGATAGAACACATGACACACAGTTAAATTGCCTTTATTGAATCACTGAATAGTAAAAGCTAACTAAGATGACAAATAATATACCTGATGCCGTCAGGGAAACTAAAATGTTCTCAAAAAACACCAGTTTCTGCAGTTTGTTTATCTGAAGTGTAGGGCCTGTAAGCTTTTGCACACGTTAGGCTGGGCTGGCAAGCAAGTTCATAGAATAATATGGAAGACTTGGAATATATCAGCTGCACAGTTCTGATAGGTGAGGCTATTGTGCTTCTTCCTTTAAAGTTACCTCTTACATTAATGAGTTTCATTACTACCAAATTAATTGGAATCATGTTCACTAAAAGTTTAGATTTCTCTTTCTGTTAAGTGCTTGTGCCCTTCTCCTTTAAGCAGAGATGAAAGTTAAGCCTGTAGTTCTCTAGGGGCATGTTGGTGCCTGGGGCCAAAGTCTGGAGTGTCTCACTCTGCTGCTGTAACTGTCCTTTGCTCCAATTACAGGACCCCGTTACATGTGTCCATTGTGGTCAGGAACGAGCCTGTGTTCAGTCAGCTCCTGCAGTGCAAGCAGTAAGTCTCACTTGAATGTAAAATACACTGAGGTTACCTTGTACAGTGAAGATATGAAAACTGGTTTTACAACTCTTCTGTACCTTTTTGCCTTATAATAAGACTAGTAATAACTTGCGATGCGAAAGTGTAAAGGCTTTGCATAAGTGAAGATGATAAAACCATGTCAGAAACCATGTAAGTTTTTGCCCTACTGTAAAGAAGCAGCAAACCGCATCTCTGTGTTTTTCAAAGAGACTGAAATAATTTCAAAGGTGAAGTAATGTAGGAAGCTTGATTTGTAGTGGAGCTAAAAGGAGTAATAACACTCTTGAAGTGTCTCAATATGTTTTTGAGTTCAACTTGGGTTCTGCTTAAGGCTAACACAGGTGACTTCTTAGGGTGGTGAATCAGAACACTTTGTTTGACTCAGTTTCATTGCAGCTGAATTTGCAGTTCTTGTACTTACTTGTACAACTTACTCAAGGGGATTTGCCTCTTCATTGCACTTAGTGGGAGCCCAAATCTGCCGGGGATTCTACACTTCTCTAGGAGCAGTGAGCTTGAATCTAGTAGTCACTGAAAGGTGCTGTGCTTGTTTTAGAGTATTCACAAAGTCTCTGAAGTAACTGGAGCTACAGTAGGCTTCTTGGCAAGCAAAAGTTGTCAGAGATGTATGAGATGAACTAGTACAGCTGTTCGGACACTTGAAACTTAAGCTATGTTGGGGAACCACTTTTTAAGGTATAAATTGGGGACACTAACTCTTATTTTTAGACTAGACTTGGAGCTGAAGGATCATGAAGGAAGCACAGCTCTGTGGCTTGCAGTGCAGTATATCACTGTATCGTCTGATCAGTCTGTGAACCCTTTCGAGGATGCCCCTGTTGTGAATGGAACCTCATTTGATGAGAACAGTTTTGCAGCAAGGTTGATCCAGCGAGGCAGCAATACAGATGCTCCAGACACAGTAACAGGTAAAACAGAGTATTTCTTCATAGGTGGAAGGCTTTTAAGTTAATTGCTTGATGCTGACTGCACTTGGAGGAGCTGGGTGAGGTTTCAGCAGCATTTTCTCCATAATTAATGGTAGGTGGTAGTTGCTTTACCCAGAGCTGGCGCACTGACAGTCCCAAGCTGAGCTGGACTTGCAGGAAGTGACAGAAAATCTGGACTCATTGCCAGGTTCTAATATCCTCTTTACAGTTTCAAGATGTGTAATCACTAAATGGAAGTGCATGTGACAGTCCAGTGTTGAAAGGGGGCTACTAGTACCTAGGGTTTTCCATGTTGGCTCCAAGTGTAATGTTGTAAGGTAGTGGGGAAGGTGTTAGCACACCTGTTATTATCAAAGTGTGGTTGCAATAGTACTCTAACAGTGTTCCTGGTTTTTCTTTAGGAAACTGCTTACTTCAGAGAGCAGCTGGTGCAGGAAATGAGGCAGCTTCTCTCTTCCTAGCAACTCATGGAGCAAAAGTCAACCACCAAAACAAATGGGTAAAAGCAGAAACTTAGTCTGAAAGTTTCCTTACTTCTCTTCAGAAATAAGATAGCAGAGATCTCTTGTACTTAAACCATAGCTTAAAGCAAGTTGGAGCACTTTGTGAACCTTTGCACATTTTCAGGTATTTACTAGTGACCACTTGCATTCTTGTGGCACTGTTCTTGCAGAATCACCAGTTGTTAACATGCTTTTAGCACTTACCACAGTGCCTGGTGTAATAAAATCCTTAGTAAAAGCGAACTCACATAGTTTGGAACTCGTAACGAGTTTCAGCTCCTAGGAGTTAAACTCTTCACACCAGCTCCTGTAGTTTTAATAGTTTAAAAGCTGCTTCTCTTCATGTCTCAAGCTGTTAACCCAGCACTCTGTTTATTAAAGGGAGAAACGCCACTGCACACAGCCTGCAGGCACGGCCTGGCAAACCTGACAGCAGAGCTCCTGCAGCAGGGAGCCAATCCCAACATCCAGACAGCAGAAGCTGTGCAGAAGGATGCATCTGCTCCTCCATCAGCAGAGAACGTTCATCTGCAAACCCCCCTTCACATGGCTATTGCTTACAATCACCCAGATGTGGTGTCAGTCATCCTAGAACAAAAAGGTAGGTGTTTGCTGGTCCAGACTGTTGATGCTGCAGTGAATTGGTGTGTCAGGATGGCATCAAGCTGTGTTTTGACAAACTGCTGAGAAAGCATGTCTTCCTGTAAACAGTCTTTAAGTATAGCAATTAATAAGACTGACTAACTAGTCTTAAACTCCAATCATCTACTTGTTAAAACTAGAAAATTATTTTGTCTGTGAGTGTTTGTAAATTCTCCATTGTAGATAATAGACTTGAACAGTTAGTCTCAGGTTCTAATCTAGCTGTACAACTGAGATTGCTTCAAAGCATTTGCTTCAGGTGAATGCTGGGATCAGTTTTGGATAAAGGCATCTTCCTGTGGTGAGACTTCTGCCTCCCTCAGCTCCTTAGTGAGAGGACTTTATACAGAGCAATGCTGGTATTATAGTAGAGTTGAAACTTGAGTGCTCAAGTACCAGCAGATGAGTTCATTAAGTCCTACTAGTCAGCTTCTTTCCAGCAGCAGGAAGGGAGTTTGACAGCTGAAGCAGGTCCAATTTTGTCTCCTACCATAAATGGGATTTAGAAGGAATTAGTTGAACTGGGGTAAATATTGTCCATCCCAGGGAATGGAGAAGGAGGGATGCTGCCACCATATTGTGGAGCCTTCACTCTTCATTCTCAGAGCTTTGTATATGCCACTCTATTTGGAATTGCAGGTAGAAAGGGGATGGGTTAAGCCTCTTAGGTAGAAAATGGAATGTTTCTTAGTATGTGTATTAAGATTAGGCAGTAGTGGCAATATTGTCTGAATCCTAAGCAGTGTCACATCAGGGAAGCTGGAGGTGCTTTGCTCAGATCTTACAAACTGACTGCTAAAGGAACAACCTACTACAAAATGTGACATTGCTGCTGCAGCTTTCAGTGTGCGACTGCAGGTCAAGTACAAGAATGCCCTAATTCCTTATGCTTTCTTGTAGCTAATGCTCTTCATGCTACCAACAACTTGCAAATTATTCCTGACTTTAGTCTAAAGGACTCGAGAGACCAGACTGTGCTGGGATTGGCTCTTTGGACAGGTATGTGCCTTCAAGATGAGCATTTACAATGATAGGGAAGCTATGGTGTGAACAAGATTTTCTTAAAGATAAAACAGCAGGTGTGTGTTCATGTTCTGGCTTGTGCTGCTGGGGAGGAGTTGTCAAAGAGAGCTTTAGATGGTTCTTCATCTTTTAAAATTAGTGTTCACATATGACTTAGTGAAAGATTTCTAGTCCTACAGCTTCTGCCCAGAACTGTACTGGCAGTTCTGTGGAATTCTTCCTGTGTGAACTCCCTAGTAGTTTTCATATAAGATCACTGTACTGTCTGTGCACGTTAAGTCTGTTCTATTAGTCTTAGTGTTTCTGTTTTATACAACAGAAGGTAAAATACTAATGAGCTTGAACTGTTCAGGCATGCACACAATAGCAGCTCAGCTGCTTGGATCTGGGGCGTCCATCAATGACACCATGTCCGACGGACAGACGCTCCTACACATGGCAATCCAGAGACAGGACAGTAAGAGTGCCCTCTTCCTGCTGGAACATCAGGCAGATATAAACGTCAGGTAAGATCCTAACTGATACAGCACTCACCTGCATGTGTATCTGGGAGCAGGTGGTGACTGCCTTTGTATAATGGCTTCAGATCATGATTTACACAGAATTCTATGTTTGGCACTGTTTTGTGGCACTAGTTACGGCTGAGGGATTACATATGTTAACTTGGACCTATCTATAGCTCCATTGGTCAGTACGTCCTCTCGAGGCTGCAGAAGGAGGTGCCACTTAATTCTAGGTGAAACAGCATCCTCTGTAGCAGACTGAAGTCCTAGAGACAGGCCTAGAGGCACTGAACTTCTATTGTCTCATCCATTTGCCAGCTTGTTAGAGCTGCATGTTTGCTGCCATCTAAAATAATTAGATACAGATCCAGCAACAGGAGTCTGATAAACTTGCCTCCTCAGTATCTCCTAGACAACTTGATATTAGACTTAACAGAACATTTGTCTAATTACATGACTGACAGTCTGTCTGTTAAATTTGGCAAGCTGTACTGTACTGAATGTCATGGATACAAACTGCTTAATGCTGCTGTGCTAACTTCAACTTTTTAACAGTTGGTATTTGACTGTTGCTTGAAGTGTTGCCACGTTGCAGACAAAGCTGTTTGCTTCTGTGGCAGCAGGCTGGCTTGGAAGGAGCTCTGTGCAAACAGTGGCTGCACTGAAGGAATTGAGTGTCTCTGAGCTAAGAACACGAACTTGTTTTTCCGGCTTTAGAAATCAGTCACTTGCTAAAAGTGAAGGGGGGAAGAAAGGTAGACTGCAGAGCTGTGATGAAATACCCGGTGTGTTTGTGATGGTCTTACCACAGCAAAAAAACATACGAGAGGAGATTGGCTTTGCCAATAAAGTGCTGTAGCTGAACTTTATAACGCATCTGTAACACTTGCAAGTGTCCCTGCTGCAGGACCCAGGATGGAGAGACAGCCCTACAGCTGGCCATCCAAAACCAGCTCCCACTTGTGGTGGATGCCATTTGTACCAGGGGAGCAGACATGTCTGTGCCAGATGAGAAAGGAAATCCTCCCTTATGGCTCGCCTTGGAAAACAACCTGGAAGATATTGCATCAACTCTGGTAAGACTGTCAGTTGGCTTTAGTCTCACTTTTGTTTATCTTGCTAGCAACAAAAGGCTTCATCAGCAAAAACAAACTCAATGTGTGAAGAGAACAGATTAATCCAATATTACTAATTTCTAGGGGTCTTTTTCTTCACCAGAAATTCCTCTTTACTGCAGGAATCTTATAAATACTGTAATCTGCATACCCAAATATCTTGCAGCCAGTTTAATAAAAATGCAGAATATGCTGTCTGGATTCTTGATCTGGAAGGAGTAAGGATCCGCTTAGATCAGTCTGTAGCATACACGACTTGTGTAATGATCAGCTTTCTGAATAAAAGTGAATACTCATTTTATGCTTTAGTGTATATGCTGCTTTTTATTGCATCTTAAAGTTGAACCAAGAAGGCCTTTAAAGGCTTATATTTACTTTAAAGACTGTTTATTTTCAGGCATGGGTGATACAGCAGGAGATTTCCTAGGAGATGCAAGTAGATATCCCTGTGTCTTTTTCATAAGGAAGTTACTTGAAAGCTTTGTCCAGTTGTCTGCTAGAGACAACTATTTAAAAACTCTGCTAGTGACCTGAGAAATACATCTTGTAATTGTTCTTGATGGTGCTGGTATTGGATAAGAACGTTTATGGAGTCGACACTCTAAGTACTCATGTGTAAACCTTGTAAATAGTTTGCAAAGTGGAGTGGAACAAGTCTTAAGTGCCACATTGCTCAAGTATGTAGTTCTCAAGTAGAAGAATACAAATATGGGCAATACAATTCCTGGAAAAAAACTCTCTCTGTTTAGCTGAATGTATAAGAAAGCGGGTAAATGGGTCAGACTTTCAAAGGCAATGTCTGCTGATGCTGCTTGATGTACTGTAGGTGCTTGTCATTGCTGAAAGTGAGGTAACTAGTCCATCCTTAAGAGCTTAAGATCTGTCTATCAAAGTATATGGATGAACATTTGAATTGTTAATAAATACCACCTAATTAAGGATTATACAGTAAAACAATAAAGTATTGGCCTGAAGACTTTAAAGTAGCTTCCTGAAATTCAGTGACTGTCACAAGAATAGACAAGGCATCTCAAGTTTTACCACTAGGGGATAATGTTACAGAAGCATTAGTCAGGGACTATAATAGGAGCCTGTTGAAAAAAACCTTCACTGTGTTATTGTGCTTCTCCTTCCAGGTTAGGCATGGCTGTGATGCAACGTGTTGGGGCTCAGGACCAAGTGGCTGCTCACAAACCCTTCTCCACAGAGCTATTGATGAGAACAGTGAACAGATTGCTTGCTTCCTGATCCGCAGGTCAGAGCCCTTCCAAAATACAAACCTTCTAATGTGCATGTAGGGATGCCCCTGGCATAAATCAATTGAATGCTATCTTGAGTCAATAACAACTGTGTGCTTCCTTAGGCTTTTGCTGGGTGGGTGACACTGGGAATTCTGACCAATCCTAAAGATGCATTCTGTTACCTATAATAGCATTATGTTCTTGATGACAAGAGTCAAACCAAAACCAGGAACTTGGACTTTTGTAGAATGTGTCAGCAGTTGCTGGATCAGCTCTTGCAATCTTTTCTGTGGCCTCTTTTCAAGCAGTTTAAATCTGGATTAAACATAATAAATTGACTGCACTGTGTTTGATTTAGTGGGTGTGACGTGAATAGTCCCAGAAAGCCAGGACCTAATGGAGAAGGAGAAGAGGAAGCCCATGATGGACAGACACCCCTACACTTGGCAGCCTGCTGGGGACTAGAGGAGGTGATCCAGTGCCTTTTGGAGTTTGGTGCCAATGTCAATGCTCAGGTATGTGGACAAATCATGCACAATTTTTTAAAGTAGAGTCTTTGCCTCTAACGTAGTGAAAACAAACTTTCCTCTCAGCTGTGTATTTTGCTTGATAGAGAAAAGAAAATCCTGCTCTTAGAGCTGAGCCAGTGCAATGACTGGCTAAAGCTCTGCTTTCTCTCCTGTCCCTTTTTACCAGACCTGGTGCTTATCTGCCCATATGATGGTTAATTCAGGAAGCTATTCTGAACGAAAATAATGATACAGAACATTTCTTGCACTGTCAGTTTTCTCATGTAACAATGGGATTCAGTGTCTTCTGTCCCTAGTGTGAATTAAAGGCAGGAGCAGGGCTGTATAGTGCTACAATTAATCATTAAATCAGCTACAGTGTAAAACTCCAGAGTACTCTACTTCGTTAGTATGTTTGGGAAATATCTTCTGCTATTGAGTAAACTGAGGTGATGTAAGTATGAGTTACATTTCATTTTTGATTACACAGTAATCCTTAAACAGAAGCTTTATAAATAACAACAAAAGAAATGAATGGATAACATTTCTAGGTCCTGATGCTGTTGAAAGTGACATTAAAATGAATCACAGAACACAGTGACAAAGCAGCCTTGGCTGTAAACTGCTGCTTGATGCAAACAAATGTTTAAACACCTCAGCTGACTTTGCTATTAAATTTGAATGCTAATCTCTGCCTCCAAAATGACTGACTACATGGGAAATGTTATGGTGAGCTATTTAAAAGGCTGTATAGCACAGGATTGAGGTCAGCCTGTTTGGAGAAACAAATCTCAATTTGCTTTTCTTACACCGTGGGTTTGAGCTCGCCCTGCAGCTGTTTGGTGTCCATGCTGAAGGAAGCTGGGTAGGTCACAGGACTAAACTACTAAGTTGCCTTGACCCTTCAAAATTAGGGAAGGATTTGTGTTCTACTGAGTCTATATATAACAGATTTCCTGGTTTCATTCTAGGATGCAGAAGGAAGAACTCCAATCCATGTTGCCATTAGCAACCAACATAATGTTATCATTCAGCTGATGATTTCACATCCAGATATTAAGCTGAATGTACGTGACAGGCAAGGAATGACTCCCTTTGCTTGTGCTATGACGTATAAAAATAATAAAGCAGCTGAAGCAATTTTGAAGAGGGAACCAGGAGCTGCAGAACAGGTAAGCTGGGAGTGTTCAAACCACGCTGGTTTTGTTACTGCACTAGTTTGTGGTAACAGCTGTTCCACAAGCCTGTTCTGTTTTATCCTTTTGTGGCTCTGCATGCAATCCATTTGCCAGATGCCAATTCTCTTTAGCAGGGTTTATTAGGAAACTGTAGGTGTGTATGTGATATGTGTGAGTAAGAATATTAAGGGTTAGTGTCTTGTCAAATCTTCTTATCTTGTCAATACTAAACTGAGAAACAGGCATATGTGTGTATAAGGAGAAAATTCTAACTCTACTCTTGTCTTGTGCTGGACTAGTACAGAAATAATCTATTACCCAGCTCTCCTAAAGCTATCCAAAACAGAAAACCTGACCTAATATAACTGACTAATAGATGCTATGCTGCCCTGCTGAACTATAAAACCTCCAACTGTATCTTCAGGCTTCTGGTGTGACACTTCAGGCAGCTGTTCAGGAGATCCTTCCTATCCTGTGTAAGTTTAATTACTAGTAAAATATTTGAGTGCTTAGTGAGCTCTTGTAATATATCTAAAACATGGTTACAAATACAGCCAGTTTAAATATGCTTTAACATCAGCTGCAAGGCAAAGTTGAACAACATGTACTTGGTATTAAGCAAAAAGAAACCCAAATTCTCAGGTTGCCCAGAGAAGCTGTAGCCACCCCATCCCTGGAAGTGTCCAAGGCCAGGTTGGACAGGGCTTGGAGCAGGGATAGTGGAAGGTGTCCCTGCCTGTGGCAGGGGGTGGACTGGATCACCTTCGAAGGTCCTTTCCAACCATTCTATGGTTCTGGGAATACACTTTGCATCAGTGTGGCAGGATTCCATGTTGCTTCCTTCTCCTGGATTAATTGCCAGATAGACTCAAGCTTGTGTCATTTAACTGAGTTTATCATTAACTGCTGCTCAGTACTTAACTACAACAGCTGTTAACCTTTTGTCTGTCTAACAATACTCTCCAGTGTGTGGTCAAGAAATGACAAGGTTATAAAACAGAAATAATGTGTGTGAGGCAGACTGGACTGAGCAGTTGCAGCAGATAATTTCTCAGTTTGGTTATTTGATAGTCACATCTATCAGATAAGTCTCTAATGTCAACCAGTGAAAGGAACAAGATTCTACAGTTCAAGTAGAGGGAGCAAGTGTCTCTTAGTGAAAACATACCCTACTACATAAAACACCTTGTTCTACAGGAATAATGGATTAATTTCACATGCCCTTTCTGCCACAGGTTGATAATAAAGGTCGGAATTTCCTCCACGTGGCTGTTCAGAACTCGGACATCGAGAGCGTGCTGTTCCTGATCAGTGTGCAGGCCAATGTCAACTCTCGGGTCCAGGATGCCTCCAAGCTGACCCCTCTGCACCTGGCAGTGCAGGCTGGCTCGGAGATCATCGTGCGCAATCTGGTGTGTGCTGGAGAGTCACCTCCGGTTACAAACGTGATTCTGCCTGACTGCACAGTGCCTGCGGGCTGATAAATCCCATGAAAAGGACACCACTTTTTCTGAAACAGAAAGTTTCTGTAGCCTGTGCTGTTAGCTGAGCTGCCACAGTAGCCTTCACTTGAGCATGTTAGCTTTATGGCAATCACTAGGTAGTGTGGCTCAATTGAAAGAATGTTTCCTTGCCCTTTCTGTACACTTGAACACAGACACAAGCTGTAGCAGCTCAATAATGATACTGGTTTTTACACGCTGGAGGCCTAGAAGTATCTCTGTACATTAGAATCTTGTGTGCTTCATTCACAGAAATAAACTGTTGGCTAAAATAGCCCTGAAACCATCTTTGAACATATTCCTTCTTGCATCCTGACAGCTGCTTGCAGGTGCCCAGGTGAATGAACTGACCAAGCACCGTCAGACTGCTCTTCACTTAGCAGCCCAGCAAGACCTGCCCACCATTTGTTCAGTCCTTCTGGAGAATGGAGTAGACTTTGCAGCTGTAGATGAAAATGGAAATAATGGTAAACTTCAAGTTACACAACTAAATGCAACACTTCAGTAGGTCTGTTAATGGTGTCTCCTAGTGGTAGAGAGCTCACTGTGAATGGGCTTGGTCTGCAAAGGTGAAAGAATAAAAGTCCATGAATTCAAAGCAGATGGAAGGAGTTGTTTGAGAAGTGGAAGGAGGGTGTTTCATTTAGTTATTCGGCTGTAATTATTGCTGATACTCAAGAGTCTTTAACCTTCTCTTTATTTTTTTACTGTTCAGCTCTGCATCTGGCAGTGATGCATGGGCGTCTGAACAACATCCGGGTCCTCCTCACAGAGTGCACTGTAGATGCAGAAGCCTTTAATATCAGGTAATAATTTATAGTCTTAACAGACTGAAAGAACCAGTTTGTATTTTAAAATGTGCTGATATGCTGCTTAAAAAATATATTTGGCTTGTATTATTTTATTTATACATGAATTTGGAAGTGTACGGATGATGCTTTTTCTAAATTCTGTGCAAATTATATGTATACACCAAGAAAGGAAAGTTAAAGTCAGGAGTCGTGCATGATGTACTGAGTTACAGAGATGTAGCATTGTTCAAGCCTGAACCAAACTTCAAAGCAAGGAGAGTTAGATGAGTAACTGCAGTAGCAAGCAGACTTTGATCAGGATAACAAACTCTTTTCCCCAGAGGCCAGTCACCAATGCATATTTTGGGACAATATGGGAAAGATAATGCAGCAGCCATCTGTGAACTCTTCTTGGAGTGTATGCCAGAATACCCTCTAGACAAACCTGATGCTGAAGGAAACACAGGTAGGTGAGACTCAACGACTATTAAACTTGAAAGTCACTCAAGTCGTATTTGTGGTCACTTTTAAAGCTGGAATAATTGGCAGTAGTATGTTAAATACAGTAGGAGGTACACAATACATGGAAACTTAAAAACTAAAGATCCTGGTCTGGACTGAATATTAACACAATCTGCCACTCTGTTAGCAAGGAACTGTCTGGCTTGTATTTTTCAGTGCTCCTTTTGGCTTACATGAAGGGAAATGCTAACTTGTGTCGTGCAATAGTGAGAGCTGGGGCTCGCCTAGGAGTTAACAATAACCAAGGAGTCAACATCTTCAACTATCAAGTTGCTACAAAACAGCTTCTCTTCAGACTGCTGGGTAAGTACCTCTTGCTGCAGTGGGAAAGTATTTTTGGCTTATGCTTCCAGGATGCTTTATGGGAAAGAATTCTGGACATCTGACTTAGATGACAGTAATTCCAGAGAGGTGGAACTTGTGAATTTTATACTACTATCAGGAGGGAGTAGAAAGACTATTTTTTCTTGTGATTAGCTGAAAAGTTGTACAATGCAGACTGTCAGATACTACTTTTTCTGGAAGGATAGACCTGGAAACTCTTGGCTGGTTGTGTAGTCCAATGTAGCTTAAAACACAGACAATGCTCTTTAACTGGTGCTGTACAATGTGATGGAAAGCAACTGTAGATTGTCTACAAACAAGACTCCAGCTCCTGCAAGAGTAGTTAAATCCATTACGCTGGGTGCAACCTAGAACTGGAAAAAGCCTTCATGTTTAGTGTACTCAAGAGGTGTCTGAGCCCATTTTGCCTTCACATTTTTACCTCTAACAGATATGCTGACAAAAGAACCTCCCTGGTGTGATGGCTCCAACTGCTATGAATGTGCTGCCAAATTCGGAGTCACGACAAGAAAGCATCACTGGTAATCTGAGCCACCTTGCTGTGCTTACCAGGAAATGGATTCCTCCCCAAATGTAGCTATAGGCTTGTTCCTTCCAGTAGTTTAGGAAACCTCCATGTTAACGTAGGTGTATAACCACTAATCCAGCTGAAACATTCCATCCTGTCTTAGATCAGAAACTGGTAGTCTGACTGAAATCATATGTTAAGCAGCTTGTGCATTTAATATTCTGATTAGTTGTAAATGAGAAATCATGTCCAAGTTCCAGTAGTGAAACAGGATTTAAATACCCAGTTGTCAGGGAAAGAGAGTGATGCACTTCACTCCACAGAGGAACAACAATAACAGAAGTTTAATGGTAAATGTGGCAGTGGTTTATGAGGAGTTGATGGCAAAGGTGCACTTGATTATTTCCTGCTTAGAGGATGGGGTCTGGGAGAGCCTCCTGTGGAGGCCTGAGGTTCAGAGAGGACAGCCACTGGGGCTGTGGCTTACACAGGAAAGGCAGGAGGGAGCACACCACCACCACGGTAGTGGGATGACCTGCTCCAGAACAGGTGGCAGATCTGGGCAGGTATGGACAGCTCAGGTTTGGGATGCTGTTTGTAGTGTGGAAGATGAACATGAGCTGCTCTTGTGTCGATAGGAGTTGCCTTTTTTCACTAGTCTGAACTTGTACAAAACGTGCTGGGTTGGAGGGGTGTTAAGCTGAGATTTTTCTTAGCTCAGTGTGCCAGAGAAACTACACGTGCATCAGCCAAAGCAGTACCAGGTGACTCACTGGTACAGAACCAGCATGTGCTGTTGGCATTAGTAAATTATTCCATGACAAATATCAGAAGATACAAGACAATCATAGCATTTCAGTTGCTAGTGTGTATTTAATGATGCATCATTGATAAAGAATGTCAAACAGTAACATCCTGGTGTTCACTAGGAGGGAATTCACTTTTCTCCCACCCCTCTTCTATCAACAGCCGACACTGTGGACGCCTGCTCTGCCATAAGTGCTCAACAAAGGAGATTCCTATCATAAAATTTGATCTGAACAAGCCAGTTCGAGTTTGCAACATCTGCTTTGATGTCCTGACTCTGGGAGGAGTCTCCTAGTATGCTGTGGAAGTAAAGGGATTCCCAGTCAGTGCTCCTGACAGCAGCTCTGCTTACAAGCCCTCGGGATAGGGAAGAGGAGGCCTATACATGTCTTCTGCAATAGACTGAACTAATTAAGGACCCTGTTATGATATACTCTGGTATAAATGATTTTGTATGACTGTAAATGTATCGGGCTGCGATAGACTTCACTAGGAATCAGAGTGGATTGTTGAAACCAAGTGACAAAAGAATTTAGACCCTCTTCTAGTTGCAGTGGGGTATGGAAGCTGAAATTTGTACTGATTGAATCGGCATAAAACAGGTCTGTCCTTGACATGGTGCTTTGCACGGAGCAACTCTATTAAGGCCTGTGGCTTTCAGGCTGCTTAGTAGAGATGGCATTAAGTTTCAGGGTAACCAGGTATCTTTCTTTGCTTTGTCTTAAAGATAAATGTTCCCCTTCCCTAGAGAAGACTTCTTGTGAAGCTAAACTGAGCTGTTGCAACCACTGTTCAAGAAACTCTTCAGACCCGGGGGTAGTTCTAAGTATAGCTCAAGAATTGTGGCCTTACAGTAACAGAAAGCTTTACAACATCTGATGTGAAGCAGTCAGAATTGCAGATCCACATCTTGATACCTCCTCAGCAAACGACTCATTAGCTTTAGCATGTTCAAGAGAAGTGCAAGATTGTTTTAGGAAATGCTCTTGCTCGTACCTGCTGGAACTGTCAGTCTTCGTTGCACTTACATATTTATGTTGTTGGTCCTTCCAGTTCATGGAACTTGTATAAATGACCATGAGTTTGCTGAAAGGCCTGAGCATGTGCTAAAGGAGAAACACTAAAACTGGTGAAGTCTAACTCACAGTACAGCAATAAATGCTGAAGTGCATTAGGAATCCCAGGAGGGAGAGTAGCACTTTCCTTGGGTTTAAGGAGCCTGGTAACTGCTGTGGGAGAGTCAGTAACCCTACCAGGGTAGAATGTGCTGCACCTCTAGACACTAAACTTGGGTCCATTTTCAGCAGGATTGCTGGTGAGTGGGAGTGTTATGTGGAGGCTTCCTATTAGGAGTAAGCTGCAGTATTTTAATCTAGGCTGGTTGTGCTCTCTTAAACATGCTGAATCTGTAGAAACCTACCACCGTATTGTCTAGGTAACCAGGAAAGTACTTGGCTGGTAGACCAGCTTGTGATTTGGTGGGCAAAGGCTTCAGTTCGAAGAAATGGGTATTTAAGCAAAACTACACGCCATGTGAAGGCTGTTTTTATTCCAAGAGATAAAGCTATTATAGACTCAGTTCAGCATTCCTCATCTTTACTCCATGAATTGGTGTGCATTTTTTAATGACTGTTATCTCCAGTGAACAGTATGGACAGGTGATGATGTGTTGCCCTGTTTGGAGCAGTGACTTGTTAGTCTTAAAGAGTAAGATGAGCTGATGAACCAGACTGCTGCTGTCATGGGAGACTTGCTCAGTTTTTCTCAAGCTTGTACAAGGAGAGGATAGGAGAGGGTGTAATTGCTGACATTTGCATGATTAATTTCACATCAAGTCTCACTTGATCTGCATTTTCATCTTCCAATATGCATATATTGTAACTGGAATCACCCCTGTACCACTAGGGAAGAACAATGGATGACAATACAAACTTGCCTCACTGTTTGATGTCTGCTGCTGTCACGTTTGAACGGAATGCTCTGGGTAACACAGCTGGTCTCTAACACAGTTACTAATGCAAATGGTGCAGGTGAATGAGGGAAAATAGTGGTGTCAGTTAGTGTTAGCTACAGTAATTAATGGTGTCACTTAATTGCAATCTACCATTTGGGGGTTTTTGAAGGAAATAGATGATGGAAACATTGTACTTCTGGTCAATTGCCTGCAGATATTTCAGGGTGTCACTGCTTGCAAATCTCTGGGAGTGAAAGATAACGATGGAGAGAAAGTGCATTTGGTGAAAGAAGTCTTGACTGTAGTCCCATAATAACGTGTTGTTTTCCTTCTTGGTTTGGAGCTGCAGTGATGTGGAGGGTAAGAGTGTGCTCAGAGTGCTGAAAGACAGTGCAGAGGAGGGGTTTTCCAAGGCCACAGCCTATGGGCTTCAACCTAATAGGAAAACTGCTCAGCATGTAATTGCCAAAGCATTTAAACATCACTTTTTCAGTGGCTTCTCTGATGGAAGGGGCAAAGGAACAGTGAGCTCAGCTCTAACAGATTAAGCAAGCTTTTTAATGATGGAAAATGTGGATCTGGTGAAAATTCAGCTTAACTGAATGGCAAGTTTAAGGCTGGGTAGTTGGTCTTCTAAAAAATAGGATATTGATTATAACTGTAGAACTCTGGGAAAGATCTGGGAAACCATTGGTAGTGCTCTTGCTTTGCTGTTTACAGCCAGTACTGTCCCAGCTCTCTTACTGAAATCTGAAAGGAAAGTTAAGGTTATTGTTAAATGTACAGCCTGAGGTGTTAATTAAATTTCAAGCAACTAAATTCAGCAAATTTGATCCTTTTAAAGTGCCTTTGAGATAGTTTCCTTCCAGCCAACTCTAAATAGCTTTCTGCCAGAACTAAAGGGAAAAAGCTCACAACTTGAACCAAAACCCAAGTTAGTTTCGTTTCTAGTTCAGCTGAGGAGTTGACCCCGGCAGACAACTGGTGGGACTCAATTCCTCACACACTCTGCCTAGTGTTGGTCTGAACTCTCAGACCACTGAGATTTTTTTGGGAGTTTTGCTGGCAATGCTCCACTACAGGGTACAAATATGAATGAGGCACTTGGTAATGTGGTGGTCAACACATTTCTAACTAAACAACTGCTCTTCCCTTTTTGTAGCATAACACAGTTGTGACCAAACCCCCCACCCCTCTTACCCCTGCTGTCTTTTAGTGGTATCTATTAACTCAAGACTCAAGTCTGCCAAGCATTGAACAAAGGGTTAGATGGAAAATCAGTTTGTGTCCCTGGAAGTGCTGCTGTGGCACGAGGCTTCAGGCACTTCAGCAGGGCCGTGTGGGAAGCCGGGTGGTTCATGCTGTAGCTTTTTGTTCTGAGACTGGATTCCTTTTGATTGCAGTCATCCAGCACTCTTACACAAGCAAATACCATGGTCCAGCACTCTTACACAAGCACAAACCGTGGTCTGGCTGAAATTTTGTGTCTGTAAAAGGTGCAGTCACTGTTTCACACCACTGAGTGGAGTGAGAATGTTGCTGTTGAAGGTACTACCAGAGCAGAGTAAGTTGCTGGCTAAAAGCTGACAGATGCCTTAATGACTTCCCTTGCTGGAGATAACAGCTTGTCCAACTGCTCATGTAGTGCTTATAAACTAACATGTAACAGTATGGGAGGCCAAGGCTGGATTGTTTTGTAGATCAAATGTTAATAGGCAAGTCCTCTTTTTTCTGTAAGCAGCAGAGGTGGTCACTGCAGCAAACTTTTCTTTAGAAAAATCAAAGCTTGTGTGAGTGACAGAAATAACTGAACCTTCTAATACCCTCTGTGAAATAGAAAAGGAAGTCTTAGAACAATGGCATTTTATCTGCAATGTTTGTCTGGAGTCGTTGTAAAAATGTATTTTTCCAATATGCATTACTTTGTTGTGTAATGATTCTACTTGTAATAAAACACAGAACTAGATGATGCATCGTGAGGTGAAACCTTGCTAAGGAAGTATCTGCTCCTGTAGAGACAGCTGCCCTCTGCAAGCTATCCTTACAAACCACGAAGAAGACCAGGGATACAACATCCAAACATCCAATCGGGCATAACAGCTTTATTCTTTATTCTGAAATTACTCCAGGTATTCATTTTCATGTTGTGGAACTGCTACAACTGTTCTTCCGGCTGTCAAGGTCTGGTGTTCTAGTTTGTACCATGTAGTCATCTTGAATGCCTTATACTAGACTTACCTATAATCAGTCATGTGAAACAAATCCGAGCTCCCCACAGGCCAGAGCTGGTTCATGGAGTTCATCAGTTCAAGTTACTAACACTTGGTGCACTCAGTTGTGTTCTGGAGGCAGCTCAGCCCCCTGGGAGAGCAGAGAGCTGCTGCAGCTTCACTTCAGGAAAAGGAAAGCTTCAGTGCAATAGCAAACCCAGCCAAGACTTCTGGGTGAGATTGTGATGCATTAGTCTTTTATTAATAAAACTTACTAAAGTACAGATGAATGGCGAGCTTTCTTAGAGCACTGTCTGTGGTGACTTGAGCCCTCTGTAGCTCTCACTGCTTTCTTCCCACCCTTTTCCACCTTGGGAGAACCCAGCTGAGCTGCTGAATGGGAGTTACAAGCACAGTAGTCTTGGAGCACTTCAGGTCAGTGAGGGTGTCTCCTTGTTTGCTTTAATAGATGACTTATTCCTAGTGCAGGACAAACTCCCCCCTACTGTGTTTCCAGATACTAAACTGAGGCATATTTGTGGTTTTCAACCAACTTTAACTTAAACCAACACCTTCCTGCCCTGCCTTTTTGCAGCAGTTTATTTGATTTTTGTGTGGCTCTTGCAATCAAAACCATCCCCTCAGCACTCTTTGCATAGGGATTGAGTGTTACAGCAAGATGAAACTTACTTAGAAGGTCAAGCTGGTCCACCTTCACTAGAACTGGTTTGCCCTCACAAACTACTTACAACATTTAATAGTCTGGAATTTGCTGCAACTTTTAAATAGCTTTTAAAAGCTCTTTTAAAGGCACTTGCCAATCATTTGGGGGGATGGTTTCACCACTTTAAATGCAATTTCTAGTTAAAGTGGTGGTGTCTTTTTAAATGTGGCAAAGGCCAAAGCTGTGGAGGCAGTGAAGTGCTGCTTTGTAGCTCTTTCCTGCACCTTTTACACAGCTTGATCTTCAGCATTGTGTGAAATGAGTTGCTCACTCCACCCCCAAAGATGGCTCAAGCCCAGGGCTGAGGTTCGGTTCTGCCACACATCCTATTCCCCCTGTGAGTGGTAAAGAGCTGGCACAGCAGGGCAGTGTCTGGAAGAGCTTCTCTTCGGGGTGATGATTAGGTAAAAAACCCCAAAACCAAAAACACAACCCCCCTGCAATGTTACTACAAGCATGTGCATGTGTAAATTCCTGTATGGCTTTGTCCCTGGCAGCTGTAGCATCCTCTAAGCCTTTATCAGTGAGAAGTGCTGTAATGTGCCCTACTGCAAGGGAGTGAATGGGGCCTCCTGTACACTTGCCAATTAACTAACTAATCACTTAGATTCTGTGCCTCTCTTTAGAAGTGGTGGTAGCTAAAATACTATATATTATAAATACTATATGTATATTATAAATACTTTCTAGCTGCTTATACATAGGTGACAGCTGCCTTAAGGAGAAGAACTGACCACAGATCAGCAGGGACCTGTGCCACCACTGGACCGAGATCTGCGTGTCTCTCTCAAAGCTCAGCTACACCAAAACTGATTTTAACAGCAGATGCCATGAAAACCAACAACTGCTTCCCTGCAGCTTGAGGTTTGTAGTGCCTGAACCCTGTGCAGGTATTCCTTCATCCCTTTTAGCCCCACCCAGAAATGGTAATAATCTCCCCTGCTTTTCTGGGAGTCACTCATATTGCTGAATTCTGCCAGCAATGATACAGTAAATATGGATTTTCAGGGAGCTGGGTCTTGTGAGGGCACATCCAGCTCAGGTTATAGTCTGATAGGCACAGACCAGATGGCAGGAAGTCTTATACCAGAATGGAAACAGGAGGCAGATTACAGTAGGATGGTTGTGTTGCCACCCAGGCAACAACAGAAAAAAAAAAAGCTATTTAGAACTACTCATTCCTGATCAGAACAGTTTGAAAGTGGTGAATCACAGACCAGGAGGGTGAGGTTAATATCAAACAACCATCCTCATAGGTGGCTTCACTATCTTGGCACAGATATCTGTGCATTGTATCTAATGCGAGGTTGCCCCAAGGAAATACAGCTCTGGCCTTCACCTTCTCTACTCCAAGGATTTGATAAAGCTTGTGTATAACTAAACTGCACAAGTTCCTAGATACTGTGTACCTTAATTGTAGAAGAAATTCAGGGTTCTCCCTGCTACCTTTAAACTCTTTGGAGTGAGTCAGGTGCCTGGGAAGGAGCATCAGCACTGCCCTGCAGCAGGACCCGAGGCCTGTGCACGAACTGTGGGCAGTGATGCTGCAGCAGTTCCTGTGCTCACTGACCTCGCTGCCTTAAACCACAGCGAGGTTGCCCCACCACTGTGCACACAAACATCCATTTCCTGACTGCACAAGAAAGCAGTTCTAAAATACAGTTCAGGCTGTGCATCTTACAGTTTGTTGCAAGGTATAAAAATACCATAGAAATAAAGCAAGCATCCTGTTAATTCATTTTTTGGCCACTAACCTGGCTGAAGTGTTTCCCCCTTCTCTCAACTCCATCTCTGTATGTTGAAAAGCATCACAGATAACATGAGATTGTTATTGCTCCCTTTGCATGGACAGGTGGAAGGGATGGAGCTGGAGCTGCCCACCCAAAGTGCAACGTTTCACCGCAGGACTCTCCCTGCCCTGGAATGCAGCACCTGGAGTCAGCCCGTGAGGACACACTGCTCAGCCAGGGGATGGCAGCCCTCGTACTGCTCCAGGTGAGGGTTATCCAGGTCCCCTCTGTCGCTGTGCTGGGAGGAGTCTGGCTGGCCCCAGGGGGGCCCTGTGCTCCTCACACACACACAGCGACTCCCCTGTGAGCCAGGGCGGTACAGCTTCCGAGGGACTCCGGCCCAGTCTCTGTGCACTCCCCCACTAGGAATGGAAAATGAAAAAAAATTACAATTCAAACCCATGAAAATGCTTCCAGTCAATAGAGAATCCTTAGAAAAAACCTAAGACAATCTGGGAAAACTAGAACTAACAATACGCTCACTGAGGTAGCCTTTGCTCCCAGCAGCCACCATCCCACAGCTGATACCTTCTTAAGTGACTGTGCTTCAGAAACCTGTGGCCTGAACCTGGTTTCATCACTGCTGCTACAGGCTCTACCCTTCTGAGAGTGACCAGCTTCTGCATTCCATGTTTCCATTGCTGGAAATTCTGTAGCACACCAAAATGCCTTTTCTGGAGGTATCTAATTGCTCACAGGTGACCACACATCTTCACAGAATCACAGTGGCTTGGGTTGGAAGGGACCTTAAAGATCATCCAGTCCAGCCCCTGCCATGGACAGGGACACCTTCCACTAGACCAGGCTCTTCTAGGCCTTCTGTGCCTTGACTAAACACAGTGATTTTGAGAACTGGGGCAAAAGAAAAAGTACTTCCCCAGCTAATTAATCATGTCTTTTTATGTCTAAGTGTCTCTCTGTGGGCCAAATCCTGCCTGTTCCCCAACCACTGCAGCTTTTAAGCCTCTTACACAAGTCACTGCCACATGACAACTGGTCCCAAGGCTGTCCCCAAGCTCAGTCACACAGAGAAGCAGATCCCTGGGGTACACAGTGCTGCTGGTGGGCTGACATGAAGCCCAAGCATTTTGCAGTGTGGTCTGTGAAATGATTTCACCTTCAAACAAAATAGTCCCTAAGCTGAGAGCTAACTACTAACAGGAAAGTAAGTAGAAAATGACTATTCAAAGCTTAACCTCATTTTTATGTGGTTTAAGTGAAAATGTTGTGGTATCAGAGACAGGCTCTGAAACTGTCTGAAAACCACAAGTTAATGCTTGTATTCCTGATAGGTGACAGAACCTGTTTGAATCCCAGTCCTACTGGGAATTCTGTCCTGTTTTGCTGAGAACAGGAGGATCATGTGCACATGTGGCAAATTCTTTGATTCCAGTGTGACAGAAGAGGTCCAGCCTGGAGAAAAGGAGGCTCAGGGGGGACCTTCTCACTCTCTACAACTCCATGACAGGAGTTTGGAGCCAGGTGAAGGTCAAGCTCTGCTCCCAGGGAACAAGGGATAGGGCAAGAGGAAATAGCCTCAAGTTGTACCAGGGGAGGTTTAAGTTGGATATTGGGGAAAATGTCTTTATGGAAAGGGTGGTCAGGCACTGGCACAGCTGCCCAGGGCAGTGGTGGAGTCCCCATCCCTGCAGGGATTTAAAAGCTGTGTGGATGTGGCACTTGGGGACACAGGTTAGTGCTGGCCTAGGCAGTGCTGGGGAATGGTTGGACTTGGTGGTCTCAGAGGGCTTTTCCCACCTGAACAATCCTGTGAATTCAGGCAGGGACACAGTCCATGCCTGGCATCTTCCAGCCGTGCCAGCACCACTGCACACACAACCTGTGCCAGGTTACCTCAGCTACCTTTGGAGTGTGGTGGCTGCAGGAGCCAGGACATCTTCCCACACCCCTCCTGCCAGGAGAGGCAAGAACAAAGCACAGGGCACCCAAAAACAGGACAGAAATGCTCTGCTCCAAAGGATACAAGTTTACCTCTCTCTGGAGCACCAGAACCGGGTGCCTTTAGCAGAGCTCCATTCAGAGTTGCAGGGTGGGAACTGCTCCTTCTTCTGCTCACTTTCTGCTTGGAATTTGAGAGCTTCCTCGATGGCAGCCTCAATCTCCCTCAGGGCTTCTGTCGGTGCCCCATTTTCATCGTAGAATCTGCCCACCAGCTTCCCTGGGAGAGGAGATCAATTAAGACCACAGTGTTTCTAGGCAAGGAAAATGCATCATTCTGGCGGGGTTTTATTTTTAATTTGTTATTTAAAGACAAAAATAAAAGGAGATGTCACCATGGCCCAATTTTAGAACCGAACTGAGCTTACATCCCTTCAACCCTTGGATCACACAGTAATTTACCCATGTTAATAAATCCATGCAGGATAAGCTTAGGCACAGACCCGTTAAAGATCTGAAAACCAAAGCCAGTTTCAGCTGCACAACCCCAAAGCCTTTCCCACCCATGCACCTCATTCCCCAAAACAGTTTCCCTGCACTGCTGCTCCTACAGTCTCCCAAGTCCTGGTGATTTCAGGCTGGCTCCAAGCTTTTTGCTCGGCAGAGACAATCAAAGCAGGGCAACAGCCAGGTGGGAAAACTACTAAACTTTCCCTTGGAGGGAAGCAGCCCTCGAAGATCTGGTGTGGCTGCAGCTCCAGCTGGTCCCTCGCAGGGTTCAGGACACTGGGCTGCAGCACAGTGGGGAGACCCTCACCATGGTGCCACCCTGTAGGTGAAACCTGGCACAGTGTCCTCGACCTCCCACCGTCCACCTGCGTGTCCCTCGTGTGAGCCCACCCCGTGACATCCACCCACCCTGACACCCACCCACCCCGTGACACCCACCCACGGGGTCGTAGTTGTCGCTGTAGAAGCTCAGCCAGCTGTGGATGGAGAGCAGCTCCGGGGGTGACAGCCCCGACACGTTGTCCACCAGCCCTGCCGGGGTGAAGTCTCCGCTGGCAAACGCTCTGGTGGCATCTCTGCCTGCGGGGCAGGGGG
>VWZT01000370.1:301055-332410 GCA_013397055.1 Pachycephala philippinensis
GCCGTGAGCCTGGAGCAGTTCTGCGAGGTGCTGGAGAGCGTGTCCCGGCTGGCGGCCGGATCCCGCGGGGAGAGCGAGGAGGTGAGAGCCGGCAGGAAGCGCCGTCCGCAGGGATCGTGGAATGGCTTGGACAGGGAGGGACCGTGGAGACCATCCCGTTTCAGCCCCTGCCACGGGCAGGGAAGCCTTCCAGCAGACCGGGTTGCTCAGAGCGCCGTCCAGCCTAGCCTTGGACACTTCCAGGGGTGGGGTTCCCCTACAGGGATCCGCCTGTCGGGATCGGGGGAAGGGAGGCGGGGGAACCTCCGGGGTGCTGCTGGGCGTCGGTCTCCCCGAGCCCTCCGTGTGGGCTCTTGCACCGGGTCCCTGGCCATCCACACGGCCCTGGAGACCTCGGACACGGGTCCTGGTACCTGGGGAGAAGCCAGGCCAGAGGGTTCTCCACAAGGTTGGAAAAGCGGCTGCTGCTGTTGATATACAGCCTGTCAGCTTCCAGATATCCCTTTTAAAAAAAAACTTATGTCCGTTATCAGTGATCATGCTTAGCAGCCACTTATTAATAAAATGGGTATTTACAGCAATATTTTTGCTGTTGCTACTATTGCTGCAGCTGAGAGCACAGGTCTGCTGAGAACACGGGTAGGAAATTCTGCCTGAGTAATTCCTCTTGATACTTAGTAGCAAGTCAAAGTTTGCCACTCTTATTTTTATTGTAGCTTTTTAAAACCAGCAGTGAAATTGTCAAGTATGTCTTTTATTGTAAAGTAGGACTTTTGGAAAACTTGCAAGAAAGTAGCGTAACAGAGATCCCCTTCCACAGCCAGAAGGTGTTAAGGGCAGCTTTTAATGGTAGAAGAGAGTAGTTTCCTTTCTGCTGGGATTCCCAGTTTTCTCCTTCTGTGGGAAAGGATGTGGAGAATTTAATATCTAGAACACTTAAGCTTTAGCTTTGCTCTGTAGCAATCTAAAATGCAGCAGAATACCCTGTTGGGAATTCCACACTCACTTGAGAAAGTGGCTGTGTCTGAATTCCTTAGTGCAAGCAGTTCCTGAGGCTCAGCAGTCACTTCCTGCTGTCTTTGTTTTGCTCCTGAGTAGCAGAATAACTGTGTAAACTGTTAAATCACACACACATGCCTCGAATCACTACTGACAGGTGAACAAGGCTCCTGGAAACTGGGGGGAGATTCATTTTCCTGAAGAGATAGGTGTGTTTTTACCAGACTGGTTTAAGTAGCTTGGTAAAATGCTGCCTCCACTTCCAGTCCTTTACAAGAAGAGCCAGTAACAAACACATCTTCATTTGTAACAACAGCAAGGGTGAAATTAGTCCATTGGGGTTCTTTCTGTTGGCACAAGCAGCTGAGCTTCGTGGGCT
This sequence comes from Pachycephala philippinensis, assembly GCA_013397055.1. Lineage (NCBI taxonomy): Eukaryota > Metazoa > Chordata > Aves > Passeriformes > Pachycephala > Pachycephala philippinensis. The sequence continues at coordinate 302,434 of VWZT01000370.1, forward strand.
GCAGAAATATTTGGAGGGTTGTCTGTAAGTCACATCCTCCTCTGCATGAAGAATCTATTTGTTTTGGTTTCATTTCCTGCTCTAGGGAGTGGGGAAAAAGCTTGTCACAGGATTGACCATGGCGCGGATATGTGGTCACATCTGGTCTGTCCTGCGAAGTCGAGATGTTGAGAGTTCTGTGGAAAACCTTGATGTCATCGTTTCTGTAGCTGGCACTAACCCATGAGCTGTGGTATTTGAGCTTTCCTGGGTGTGTTTTACACTGATGAGAAGTCACTTTGGGGGTGGCAGGTCAATAGGTTTCACTTTTTAATGTTTATAGAGTCCTGTGGCACAGCCCAGGTTTTGATCTGCCCTTTCAGTTTCTCTGTTCTCAGCGCAGGGCATTGAGCACAGACTTCAAATGCTTTATGAGCAATGTTTAAATGCAAAATCTGTTTTCTAGATAAACTGAACCTCTAAGTCCTTCTGGGTACTGCTTCAGCAGTTGTCATGTCATGTATCCAGCTTTGGCTGGCATCATTAATGCTGCAGTTCTACTGAGAGCAGAGGGCGAAATGCAAAGTTCTCCCAAGTCACCTTTCAGATACCTCGCTGTGCCATCCATCTCCTGAGCTGTGAGATGAGGGGCTGATTTTTCCATGTGCCGTATTTCCAGGCAATCCTCTCACCCATCATTTCCTGAGAAAGATGTTTCTTACATGCTTCTTCATGTTTAGGGTTGAACTGTGTGGAGTTACTGCTTTTATTTAGGAGTAGGATGAGCTGGGTTGTGTAAAGCTGCTGCTGAATTTGTGTCATGTCCCAGTCCCGCACACAACTCAAAAATTCTTTGAGTACAGGTTGACACTCTGATTTTTTCCCCCCACTTTTTTTTTTTTCTTTTTCCCCATTACACAGGACAGCAGTGGAAATTGTGTATGTTTTTTGTCAAATACAGAGTTTAAGTTATACTGAACAGTCAAAAAACGATTTTAGAGTTCTAGGTTTGGTGCAATCTCCTGAGATCATAGGAAGAGTTTAAAAATAAAATAACAAAATACTGCATTAAGATGTGAAGAAAAGCATATATGTAGTAATCCCTCATTACCTGAGAGTACAAAAAATTAGTTTAAAGCAGGTGTCAGCAGATCCAGCCTCGTTGCCTTGTGTTTTATTGTCACCAGTAACATCACAAAACTTGTTCAATTTGTAATTTAGTAATTGTGCAGTTTGACTTCAAATCTGAGGAAAAATGGTGAGAATGGTGTGGTGTGACACTGTACATTGAATTGTTTTGGCAACTGAGTTATGTCTGTTAGAATTAATTCCCTCTGGCTTGTTGTCCTCAAGCAAGGGTGTTGGGTTTTTGTTTCAGGATCAGCCCAGTGTCTGGGCTGGACTGGCTGTGGTGCCTGCTGGATGCTCAGCACCAGCTTTGCCACTCAGAATAATTTTTTAAAGGTGATCATTATCAGCTTGGGTTCAGCTGTGTGTAATAATAAGACTTTGTAAAGCTTCCAAGCTAAAATTCAGCTCTGTGCCACAGAAGTGCCATGAGAGCTTTAGTCAGCTAAACCACTGCGTTTCGATTCTGTTGTCTTCTGAGGACTTTGCTCTCGTTTTACTGCTGTAATTATGTCATGGTTAATTGGCAGGTTATTTTGAGCTAATCATTTCGGGTTACTGCTCTTTAGGATAGCACTGTTAATGGTACATCAACTTTGATAATCAGGTAACAAACCAAGAGATTGAAGCAGGAGCTTCCTCCTGAGCAGCAGCGATCCCTTGACTCAGACACTTGTGAGATCATCTGTTCTTAGAGACCAAATTTACTTGGCTTGTGTGGCTGAACTTTGTATTTCAAGTTCAGGGCTGTGAGACTCAAGTCTTGCTTGTAAAGAAATACATTTCGTAAGTGCATTCCCAATTTATATGAGAAAGGTGGATGCTCCTGAAATACTGCATTTCTCTTTTGGACCAAGTTCCAAGCAATTAAACAAAGGTTTGTTTCGAAATTAAACCGGATTGTGAAAATATAGCCAGATTTTTAATAGTAGTGTGTCACTGGATCATGAGTTCTCTGAATTGGCTAGTTAAAGTAAGTTACATTTATGAGCTTAGTTCTGGTTTACAGGCTCAGCTGAATAAAAATACCTTGTACATTTGTTAGTTCCAAGTTTGAAACCCTGTGTGAGCTACTTTTTGTACATGCTCAACACAACTTTCTATATTAAAAATTTTATTAAGGTCAAAGTTAATAAAGCTGCCAGCGGTTCTCTTCAATAAAAAAAAATCTAACTCTCTCCACTGTTTTCACAAATACTTAGACAAACTATATTCAACTGGTATTTTGTGTAGGAGGACAGTTTATGGAAGGAAAAATCAATTGAAAAAATATTACTGTTCTTAGGACAATTTCTTAAAGGAAATATGTAAACCCTGAAGGAATTTGAGTGGATGCAGTGAGAGAGGGATGCAGCAGTGATGAGTAATCGAAGGTGTGGCTTCTGGAACCAAACCACCCTTAAACTGAGGAGCTTTTTGGTGTTTTGTGAGTACCTTCCTCACAGTCCCAGCTACCCGTGGATGGATCCTGCTGATTCACTGGTGTATGTGATGGGCTGTCTCCACCTAAACATGACTCCAGTTGACTTTTATAGGAAGGCAATGCAAATACCTTCAAACTTGCTAAACACTGCAGATTTCCAGCCAGGCTGCTTCCTGTTACCATGAATTCAATACTTTGGAAAATGGAGTATTTTTATTTTGTTTTAATAGTGTTAGAATGTTTATTGCTATGGTTTCTATGAAATACTGTGAATTTCTGCTTTAAGGAAATATGCTGAAATAAATTTTCTTTTTTGTTGCTCTTCAGGCCTTTGCACAATTTGATGCTGAAGGAGATGGCACCGTAGATGTGGAGAATATGCTGGAGGCTCTCAAGAATTCTAGTGGAGCAAATCTTCAGGGGGAGCTGAGCCATGTAATCAGGCAACTGCAAGCTTGTTCACTGGTGCCAGGTATGAGAGCAGAGTTTTGGAAGAAAGGGTTTCCCAAGCCCTGCCCCATAGAAGGGCTGCTGCTTCAATAAATTGCTTTAATAGCATTGCTTGTCCTAATCTTATCAAAACCATACCCCAGAAGGTTCTTGGTTCTCTAGTGTCAAGCAAGTGGAGTTGCTGTAAATTAAAAATTTCCCAGAATTACATGCAGAACTTCCTCTCACAAATAACCTGTTTCCTTCTCTGTGTGACTGGGGGAGTGTCTTATGCCTGTTTGGTTTATCTCACAGACAGAAAAGTGTTCCTTGCAGAATTTTGGTGAGTGCCCAGCTAATGCAATCTTGTACTTGGTAACTGGAGGAATAAATCCTCCATGGAGTCTGTTCCAGGGGATGAGTCACATACTTTATTATTATTATTATATTCTTATTCAGCATTTGAAATCCTGATAAAATATAATTCAGGTTTTATGCTTTATAGTTCAGAAAGTATCAGTTTCCAGAATTTGATTTCTGGGATAAGTATCAGTTACTGGCTTTCCTTCCAGGCTGTTGATGATAAGTGGCTAAAGGAGATTTGCCTTAAAGGATCAGACAAGAAACACTAGAATTGGCTACAGATAAGTCAGAGGAGAGGACTTAGAGAGTGCTGTTCTAGTCATGTAAATGCACTGGGATTCAGAGTCCCACTGTTCAGGAGCTGACATTTCTTACCACGTTGGTGGAAAGCATTAGGCACCTCTTTGGGAATAATCCACAATGCCAAAGAGAGAAGCTCAGTGTAGCTCAGGGTGAGTGATGCAAGTACCTGAGCTCATTAACCAAGTAGCAACTGCTTCACTTAGATTTTGAAGGTAACGGTTTGGGGCAGCAAAATAAACGTAAGATTTTTGGTAATTGTTTTCAACTCCTTCAGGCGTATCAAGTCACTGGCAAAAATATTTGCCTGCACTCTTCCATGCTGTAGAGGTTGCAGACTTGAGCTACACTCTCTAATAGTTTTATATCCTTCTTGCATTGTGGTCCCTAAGGAAATAATGTCTCTTTCTAGGGTTTATTGATATATTTTCTGAATCTAAAGAGCGCCTGGGCCTTCATGCCTCAATGATTCTGAGATTCTTGCACCGGAACCGCATTTCCAGCACTGCCATCCCCTACCCAGTGCTGGAGTACTTCAACAACATCTGCACCATGCGCTCCTCTGTGCTGAAGGATTCCTTGGATCGACTTCTCCTAAAAGAGAGAGGTATGCAATGTCTTCCCTTTTTGTTCAGGGTGGTAGTGTAACCATGGCTTTGAAAAAGAGATTACAGATAAAATAAAAAGCTTTCTTTACTATGTCACCTCTAACAGGCCTGATGTTTTATGATCTGCACGCTTCTGTGGATTTTTGTTGGTTTTTTGAAACACATAAATTAATTTCTGAACTACCCAACAATCTGAGTAACACTCTGGAATGCTCTTAGCTTTCTCCTGGCCTGTTTCAGAATCGATGAATTCGTTTGTGATATTCTTTATTCCGTCAAATATCTCTACTAGTTGCTAGAAACTTAGTTTCCATGTGAAGGTGAATGTTTTCTGAAGTTGACTGTTCGTTATTAGAAGATACTTTATCATTTTGGACTGGAGGTGGTGAATCTTTTACTGTATCTCTGATGGCCTGGTCCCTGCAGCGAGGGCTCCTTTTCTTCACAGCTTGACTAGATATTTTCAGATTTCTGCACATCTATTGAAATAGATCAAGTTACTTGGGAAAGAGGCTGCTTTGTCACTTCCCTGGAATACATGAATTGAAGTTTTTTCCATCCTAATTTACTTTTCCCTTTCATTTGTTTGTATTTGGGCACAAAAATAATAAAGCAGTGGTGAAGCCAGTAATGAAAGGGATAGATAAAGGCTATTGAACTCCAGGGAATAGAAGTGTTTTCATACTGAGTGGTAGATGGAGATTATTGCAATTTCATCTGAAATGAAACTTTGCTGTCTCTTGGTTTCTGTCAGAAACAGTCCTTCAGGGGCTGCGTTCTGTGCCAACAAGTTAATTTGTGTGAGATAGTTCTTACAAAGGTATAACAATTCTCAAAACAGGCCAAAGAAGAATGTTCTGAGTGATTTCTTTGCAGAATACCCCAGTGATCTGAATAGTAATCAGGAGTCAGACAAGCTGAAGTCTGTCACAAAGTGCTACACACACATCGAAACCTCCTCCAATTCCGCCGATATCGACAAGATGACAAACGGAGAAACCTCCTCCTTCTGGCAGTCGGACGGGAGCGCTCGATCCCACTGGATACGGTGAGCTGGGGGCTGGGGCTGGGAGTCCTCAGGCTGACAGCCAGGGGGGTGTTGTGGTGGATTGATCCTGGCTGGATGCCAGGTGCCCTCCAGGCTGCTCCATGGCTCACCTCCTTAGCTGAGCAGGGGAGGGAAAATGTAACGAAAGGCTCTTGGGTCACGGGCAGGGACAGCTCTCTCACCAACCCCATCACAGACAAAACTGACTCGACTTGGGGAATTTAGTTCAATTTATTAAATCAGAGTGGGGTAAGGAGGAACAAAACCAAATCTTACCCCCACCACTTCTTCCCAGGCTTAGAGAAAAACGGAAGAGAAGTTATCTCCTCCCCTCCAGAGGCGCAGGGGGATGGGGAATGTGGGCTGCAGTCAGTTCATCGCATGCCAGCTCTGCCACTCCTTCCTCCTCAGGGGCAGGACTGCTCACACCCTCCCCCCTCACCAGCATGGGGTCCCTTCCATGGGAGACAGTCCCCCTCAAACTGCTCCAATGTGGATCCTTCCCATGGGGTGCAGGTACAGAATCACAGAATATTCTGAGGTGGAAGGGACCCACAAGGATCGTCAAGTCCAGATCTTAAGTGAATGGCCCCTGTGGGGATCAGTCCTTCAGGAAGAGGCTGCTCCAGCATGGGTCCTCCATGGGATCACAAATCCTGCCAGCAAACCTCCTCCAGTGCAGGCTGCTCTCCCCATGGGGGCACAGGTCCAGCCTCCAGCAACTTCTCACACCCTGTATCCTCCACTGCTAAAACCTTGTCACACAAACCCAATACAGGTGTAATTGAAAACAACTGGAATTAATGAGTGACAGATGAATAGAGGTAAAAGCAGAAGTCATTAATCTCTGCATAAAATTTAAAAGCCTGACTGCCAAATAAAAGGTCACCTGTAAAATGCCTGTATCTGCTGTGGTGACACACAGCCTTGTTGTGTAGTGAAGCTTTCCAAGCTGTAATACAGATGCAGTGGTTGGTACTTGAATAGAAACACTTTGCCACTGTCCAGGAAGTTCCATGAAACAGAAATGCTCAATGAAACAGAAATGTTTAGTGGCTTTTCAGTGGTCGATCTAAGAATGTGTGCTTCCAAAAAAAAAATCTCATTTTGGTCATTATTGACAGTGCATTTTTATTCCTGAGGAATGAATTCTCAATTGAAAATAAAAATAGAAAATTCTACAGTCTCTCAGAGGCACCTCTTCTAAATCAGAATTTTTTAACTTGTTCACCGTGGTATGGGGTTAAGAACACCTGTGAAGCATTAGGTAAATTTCAGAGGATTTTTTTGTGTTTGTAGAGGTGGAAAATAAGTGAATAATTATATAATATCTATTATATATACATATGTATAATATTATAATATATAATAATAAAAACACAGTGCTTGACTTACCTTCTCTTTGCAAGAACTGTTTTATCCTCTTTGCTTTGCAGTTTAAAGATGAAACCAGATGTGGTTTTGAGACACCTGTCCATTGCAGTGGCAGCTAACGACCAGAGTTACATGCCACAGCAAGTCACAGTGGCAGTGGGAAGGAATGCCAGCAGTCTCCAGGAGGTCCGAGATGTTCACATTCCAAGCAATATCACTGGCTACGTAACACTGTTGGAAAACGCTAACATTAGTCAGATGTGTGAGTCAATAAAGATACCATTGGGATACTGCTTTGGTGCTTTTTGCAAGGTGAAAACTTGGGTAGATCATGGAGAGATGTGCTGAAGTGTCAGTCACCGGGGGTGACACGTTGGACCTTGTCCTTGGGTCAGAGAAATTGTTTTAATTCTATTTTAATTTCTAGCCTGTAAGAGTCTTCCAAGCCTTTCTCGTGGCCTCTGTAACGTGGGCTAAGGGTTGAAGAGAAAAATGACTAAAGATGCAGTTTTAGCCTCTCAGGGTGAAGACATGGGGCAGTTTTAAAATATCCTTGCTTGCGGTGTGAAAGCATATGTTGGCTGATAGTATCTAGCAAAAAATCTGCTTTTTTTTTGGTACTGAAGCTCTGAAGTTGGTCCAATGTAAGGCAGGTTTTATGCTTTTAAATAGTGTTATTTTTGACTCTGGTAGCTCTGTGGGTGCTATATTGGAATCAATCAAGAAAAGCTGCTCCTTCCTAAGATGGTTTCTGCAGCTTCAGGAATTTTGTCCCTTCAGTTCCAAAAGATGCTTTTCCTTGAGAGGAGGTTTCACTGCCACAGAAGTGGGCAGCAAGGATGTTGTTCCTCAAAAGTAATCAGGACAACGCCATCTGTGCAAAATGGTCAAGAACTTGTGTGAAAATTTTTATGTAACTTTAAACTTTGCTTTTAGGCTTTGCTCCTTTTCCCTATTATGTCCACAACCACTTGCTTCCAAGACATTTCCTGTGTATGTAGGTAGGAAGGTACTGGTGAAATAATCTACAATATATTTTCCCATTTTGAGGATATTTTATGACAATTTTTCCTAGTTTCTAGCCATAGCACCTGTAGTGGATCCCAGGCTATTTGTGCAAAGGCTCAGTTTTCCAGATCAGAGGGTGCACAGTGTGTGTGGTGTCCATATCAGGCAGTGCTGTTCCATATCTGCTGTTACTTTTCCAAGAGGTCCTGCGCTGATTGAATGGAATATCTGGATTCTTCTAGCTCTAATCTAAAGAAGAAATGGGAAAAAAATTCTATTTTGTGTTTTGACAGATGTACAGATAAACATCAAGCGTTGCCTTAGCGATGGATGTGACACCAGGATCCACGGGCTGCGGGCTGTGGGCTACCAGAGAGTGAAGAAGGTGGGAGTCTCCGTGTGCGACGCCTCGGCCATCTGGTACTGGTCCCTGCTGACCTCTCTGGTGACAGCTTCCATGGAAACAAACCCAGCATTCGTTCACACCATTTTACAAAATACTCAGTAAGTACCAAACTTACATGGGGTGTGATTTTATCTACTTCTTAATTTTTTAAATAAACGCTTCTGGCTTTAGTAGGCAATCTGTTGTATGTAACTGGTTTCCACTCCCTCCATTAAGGTGTTTAAACATCTTTTTCTATCTCATTGTTCAGATTTTTGATGTTTCTCTTCTATCCATTTGCACGTACTAGAACAAGTGTAATTCTCCTGGCTGTTTCATGTAATTTAGTTGTTAAACCATGACTGAATGGACACTGAAAAATAGATTTTTCACCTATCCATTTACTTGTAATGACTTTGAGCAGCCTAAAATTAATTCATTTTTCTTGTCCATTGTTAATAACCAATAAAATTAACATCTTCCCCTTAGGACTGAAGCTTAATTTAGCTTAATTTTCAGCAGAGTTCTGCTTGTGTAATGCCTTGTCATGCATTTTATGGGGATATAATTGAGTATATACACCATCTTCATGCAAATGTTTGCTTGTGGAGACTGACCATTTTCTGTGTAACGTTTCCTTGTTTGATTGCCAAACACTTCTGGTGGATGACTTGAAGGATTGGAATCCTAATGAAACCTCTCCACACCCACATCAGCTTTTATAGAGCTCAGTTAGCACGATGCCACCACGCTGAAGAGCAGGGCTGTCATTAGGTTGATGAATCCTGTAGGCTAAAGTCCACTAAGCCTATCTTTTAATTTATGTCATCCGTGAAATCTCTTTAAAGTTTAGATAACTTCATACATGCTCACACCTTAGACAGGTCCACAGTTGCAGGCTTTGCTTTGCTTTTTTCAGTTTTGGTTTAGATATTTAGTTTAGATATTTTTTTAGACACATAAAATGAACACTGAGCTAATAAAGCATTAAAAAATTATAATGGAGAAATCCTGACTAAAATCATGCTTTCAGGAATTAGATTCAGTGTTTAGAATTATAAAGCAAAAAGCCCAAACTTTAGTACTGGATGGAATAACTTTAGTATTGGATGGAATAACTTTGGTGAAACTGCTTAAGAATTCCTAATTTCACGGGTTATCACGTTATCTTTGGAAATTCAGAAAAATTCTGATTTGAGCTAACAAGTGTCTCTCTCAGTTTCTCTAATTCTTTTGAGGGACTTTCAAATCAATTTTCCCTTTAGTCATAGGCTCTTGCTCCATTCTAGGCCAATTTAAAATGAAGCAGTGCTTGGACACTAAGCTATTTCTAATGCTGTCACAGACTTAATTCAAAACTCCTTGATATGTTTGTCTCATTAAATCTGCAACTGAGGCTAGATTCAAGATTACCCAGCAGTCATTGAACTTTCCCTGCCTAGGATGCAATACTGTTGCTCCCTTTGAAGAGGTTCTCTGTGTAAATAGATTTTCTGCACTCAGAAGCAATTTGCAGAGACCTGCCCACACAAAGCATGAAGATTCAAACATCTAATTCACTTTAGGAGGCTGTTTTCTCCAATTCTGCCTGGTTTCCTGACATTATGTTTCATTTTTTCCTAGGAAAGCACTGCAGCACATGCCACCTCTATCCCTAACAGCAGGCTCCACAGACTTCTCAAGCTTCTTATCACCAAATGTTTTGGAAGAAGTAGATAGCTTCCTTATCAGAATAACAAGGTGAGCTTATGTGGTTGGTGCAGTGGGAAGTGGTTTAGAAGAGTCTGTAAATCAAAATTTACATCTTTACTCACATGCCCTTTTTAAAGTACCTTGAAAAATGCAGATACTTCAAGAAACAGGCAGCTGAGAGATTCCATGGCAGCTTGTCTTTATTGAAAAACAGAATGTCCCAAATTTTCTTTTCACGCTGTTGTTGTTTTCCCTCACAGTTGTTGTACTACCCCAGAGGTGGAGCTGACACTCCTGGCCTTTGCCTTAGCCCGAGGGAGTGTTGCCAAAGTGCTGAGTTCCCTTTGTGCCATCACTGATCATCTGGACACTCCATACAAGGCTTCCTCCCTGATCTCCTCCATGGCAGCAGTCAGGCAGAACCTGCTCTATAAATACGGTAATGGAGCAATCCTGCATCCCTCACTGTACCTGCTTAAGAAAAGACACAGCTTTGAATTGTTCCACTTGTCACTGAAAAATTAAAATTAAATTAAAAACTGTCACTGAAATCACAAGCTAGCAGCTGAACTGCCCAAAAAGTTGGTGATTGATCAGCTTTCTGTGATTGATCAGCTTTCTGTGATTGATCAGCTTTCTGCGATCAAAGAGTTAAACCAAGTGGGATCTTCTCTAGAGAAAAAAACATGGACTTTGTAGATCATAGCCCCTGTATCAGGATGGTCATAATGGTGTTTGTGTTGCTTTAAAGGCAAATGACAGCAATTCTTTTTATTCTTCCAGTAAAACATTTGTTTCTGTGAGTGAGAGGAGTGCTCTCTCCTGCAGGCATTTACTAATTTAAGATGCATTTTAAATGTAATGTCAATAGCATCTCTTTATGGTTCTTTTTTTTTCACTTTTATGAGATGAGTTAAAATTAAGTTTTTATAATCTGAGTGTGTCATGAGTGTAGAGCTGTTCATGGTCTGGCATCAGGTGGTGATTTTGCTGTATTGGCTGTACTTGTTTGATAAATCTGTATTTTCTCAGGTATCAACTTCTGAGATTCTCATTAGTCTCTCATGAAGAATTTTACCCTTTATTTGCCTTTTAGTATGTTTTGTCAGTACTTCCTGTCTTGTGCCAAAGAACACGTGAATTACTTTACAATTATCAGTGTTTACTTTTGAAAGTTTTGAAAATTAGTTCATTTTATCCAGAGTAGCTGATGTCTTTTGTAAGACAAGTGGTATTTCATGAATTGTGAATTCCGAAGTGTGGCAACAGTTGAAGGAGCATTAATTCTCATGATTTTCATTGTCCTTCTGTCTGTATCTAAAACTCTTAACTACTTTAGATTAATGTATCTCTCATATTCCAGTTTCCCTCTCCTTTTTTGGGTCTGAGAGTGGTAAAAATCTCATAGTATTGTAATTTTCTGCATTTTTTTTTTTCTGTATGAAGAACTTTGGAAAATATATTTTATCATTTTAAATTAATTTGATAAACCTGTTGATTTTTTTACTTAGGAAAGCCTTTACGACTCACTCTGCAAGCATGTGATGTAAAGGGAAAAGAAGATAAATCAGGGCCTGAAAACCTCCTTGTAGAGCCATGGACTGGGGATGGTAAGAGCCTGGACTTAAAATCCATAATATTAGAATCATAAAGTAATTTAAGTTAGATAGTTCCACCAAACATAATGATTGTTAACAATGCTGTGGTGCTGTTCCATATTTACTTATATATATTTGGTTCTTTATAGTTTTATGCTATGGAAGATCTGTAATTTAAAAAAAAGGCAAACTAACAAACAAAAACCCAAAAACAATACATAAATTCGATTTTGCAGCACTGTGGGTTTCTCATAAACCAGTTTATTGTCAAACCAAGCTAACCAAACAAAAAGATTGGATTTTGGAGAGAATTATTGATATTCTACATGGAAGTCAGCAATGAGCTGTCACAGAGAATATTCTACTAGGGCACACTTTGTGGGTTGAAGCCATGAATCACTGTTAGTTTCCCAAATATTGTTGGGGAGAGAGTTTGTAGAAATCATTGAAATTCTCACTGCACGTGCCTGTTAATCCTCCCCTAAAGCCTCTCTTTGTTAATGCAATGCTTTTATGTACTGGATACAACCTAAACAAAGAGATTCGTGTTTCTTGACCTCCTTTTTAAGTGAAATGCCACCTAATCTTTTTTTTTTTTAAATGGTTTATTGTCTTGTGCAGTGCTACTGGTAAATGAAAGCCATTGTGACAGAAAATCAGGCACATTCTAAATGCTTATTTTACCCCTCTGTTTGTTCATGTGTATTATTGGAGTTTATTCTTTAGTTATTTTGTGACTCGTCTCCTGTTGTTTTGTGTGGGGACTAGTCCCTGAGCTCAGTGAATAGAGCCACAAGCCAAAGTAATATTTGGGAATTACTAACAAACTTTAATGAGAAAATATTCTCGAAACTGCTGCAGATATTGCAGTGCCCAGAGAGACACTGCTTGCAGAGTTCTGTGTATATACTGGTAAAATACAATCTTTTAACTTGTCCCTTTTATTTGGAAGCATTTGCTAATGAGCATTTTACTGGAAAAGCTTTGTGGTTTTATTTCCCCCTTCAGCCCACAATCCCAATATTCTCTTTCAAACACCTTGCATTAGCATTCATTCCAACTCATTCTATTTCCACTGCTGCTTTAGGTTTTCTTACTGAAACTGGGAAAACCAGAGCCAGTATCATTCTTTCTACTGGAACTGAATCTTCATTTCAAGTGACACAAATTAGAATAAAGGTATGTTGTTCCTGTGAGCTTTTGAAGTAGAAGACTTACTTTTTTTCCCTAGTGGTGGAATTGAATTAGGATATTTTTTAAATGAACTGCAATTTAAATTCATTATGAAATACTGTTATTTTAGAATTTTTCTTCAGTGTAAGTCAGGGAACTTCAGGAAAAGGAGCTGCTTACAGGCAGCCACAAGCATGTAGTAAAGACATTTAGTTTATATTGATTTTATCTATATCTTTCAATATATATCTCAAGCCAGAGACTCTTTGGTTTATGGTTTCTCTTTAAAATGTGTGGATTTATATGCAAGATCTTTTATCTTGTATTTAAAACAACTTTTTGACTCTGTTTCAAGATACTAAGCATGTGAGTACAGATTAAATGAAGGTATTTCAAATTCTATTTAGAGACACCAGTGTAATTTGAACATTCGGTGTGACTTTTATCTGGCTTCAAAGGAAGGTCTTGTGATTAAATCTCATGGCCAAGACAAAACTTCAGTGAAGTTTCTGCATCTGAATTGATTTATTTACTTAAGGCAAAGCAATAGTTTAATTCCCAGAGCAGCAATGCATATTTCTATGTCAAAGAGACTTAAACATGAATGAACTTCGGGCAAGTAAATTCTAACTGGAGCTGGAGAGGCAGGTGAGTTGTTTGGCAGTGTAGTGATATTAATAAGGAGACATGATTTTAGTTTTGTTTATTTTTTTAATTGTAAAAAGAATACCAAATTACAATGGGAATTAATATGTGGAACTCAATGTTAGGGTGCTGGCAGGGTGATAAATACAGTAAATAATAACCATGTACATGATCTTAATTCAGCGGGTTACAGAAGTTATCATAACATTTCTCTAAATGTTTCATTTTCCTGTGCAATTCCAGAGACCAGGATTGTCAGGATTTGGTTGCTTTCCATAACTTCTGTTTTTTTCTGACTGCCCTGCTGTGGGTTTGCCCCTCCAGGTCCGGAGAGGTGCCATTGGGGCCCAGTGTGGGCTGGTGTTTGCTTACAATGGTGCCTCGGAAAAGTTCCACGCCGAGGAGCACTTCAAAAGGTTTGAGAGCTACAACAAATGGAAGCTGAGGGAATTCAAACAATTTTTAAAAACCAGGTATAAATGGACTTTTTGTAATGCGTACATGGAAGATAAGTGTTGTATTTGATCTTTTTGCAATGCTGCTGGAACTACTGAGAATTGTTCCAAGTGACTTAAAAATGGTGCATCATTTAATTGCTGTTTGTTTGATTTTAACGAGCCTCAATTTGATGTGTTGGGGGAAATATGTATATAGCTGTTGTTTTCAGCCTCTTGATTTAAAGGCATGTTATAAAAGGGATATAGCAAAACAAACCTTCTACTTGGGGTGCAGATCAATGATAACAGAAAATTTTAAATTAAGTTTTATTAAATCAGTTTTCAGAACTGTTACTTAGGAGTAAGGGGAGGTTAAGGGGCCATGACTAAAAAGGTTTTCTTGATTTTTTTTACTTTGCATGTGATAGAGTTTTGGGTATGTGAAACTTTTCTCTCTTCTCATCTTTATAGCCATAACATGCTCTTAAGTATTTTGGTAGAATATCAACAGCTTTGCAATGTCTCTAAACTTTTTCTTTATGAAGTATCTTATGTTCTTTCATACACAGAAGCAGTTGTTCATGTGATGATTTGGGAGATGATGATCCTATTGGCTGGTTTGAAGTAGAAGAAGAATGGGATGAAGTTGATGTCAAAATGCAGCAATGCAGAGTTTCCCAAGTAAGAACCCACAAAAAACCCCTTGGCCCAGTCACAACGAGCAGGGGCTCTCCTCTGTGCCAACTGAAATAAACCTAATTCTATTTTGTGAGGGAGAAATCTGCTGGACAGAAAAAAATTAATAGGCTTCTACTTAAATGAATGATTCAACTTTTGTCCTCTGAATTTTATTCTTTTTCTCTGTATGCACGTATTATATATATATATAGCTGAAGTTAAGTGGTGCTTCATGGTCAAATTTAATGCAAAGGTATGTGATAATGTGCAGATTACTGGTTTTAATATGATTGTTGCTTTATTCTAGTATCTAGACCATTTAACTACTGTGTAGTCATAGCATTTATTCTCTCTGAAGAGCCAGGTTCTTCAATCCATGTTTTAGTGGGCAAACAATTACTGAGCATTTCCATCAGTGAGGCGGCTGTCCCTGGGGAATGGAGACTCTTTCATTTTGAGAATCAAAGGAGATGGCTTTGATTTGTAGTTCTTAGTGTGTTTGTAGGGAATGTTGCATTTCAGATCCTGGTTCTGGAATCAGCTGTTGTAGTTCCCCAGTCCGTTTGCACTGTGGGAATTAAGAGAATTGGTGACATTGTTGTGTCAGCTGGGATTTTTTCTAACTCTATTGCTGCTTGCTAAGTGACTGCTGCAGAGTAACTGAGTACATGCGGATGGCAGGACTTGCTGTTCCTTCAGTTTTGTGCTCTGCACCTCACTGAGAACAGATTGATCAAAGTATGATTTAAATATTACATATTGATCCTCTGCTTGCTTTTAAAGGCAGCTAATAATTCTTTAACCTGCAAGAGTACTGTAACTGTGCAAGTGAGGAACAGTGTGTGCAGAATGAATGCACTGATAATGAATTAACTAACTTTGCAGGTGGCTGTAGAGGTCACAGAACTGTCCCTGGGACTTTCTGGAAGCAGGAGAGATCAAACTTAGCCTGAACCTCAGGCTCAGTATTTTAAACCTCTGGAGGTGATAGACGAGGCCCTAAGGCTTCCCCCCTCAACCCCACCTGCAGTCTCCTCACCTACATCCACTCATGCCTTTTAAAAGCCCAATTTGTACCAGCTTTTAAACCCAAATCTCTTGCTGTTTTTATATCCTTCTAGTACTTGATGATAAAGTTCTTGTGCACGAGACAAGACTCAGCAGAACGGCTCGGGGTGCAGGGGCTGAGTGTCCTGGGCTATCTGCGGCCCCTGCGAGACGAGCCCTGCAGGACCATGAGCTGCCTGCAGTGCAGGAAAACCGAGGATGACACCGTTTGTGGCACAACTCTGCTCCTGAAGACACTTCATTTCATCCAGCAGCTGGCACAGGACCTGGTATTTTTACTTCTTAGGGTTTTTTAAGCCTCTGTTTTCCAGGCTGAAAGGAATAAGTCTGTGCAAACAGCAGTTGTGAATGGGCAAAGAAAAGCTGAGATACTTTTTAGGTTAAAAACCATGTTGTGAAGAAAAAAAAATTATTACTGAAAAATAGAATTCTGTGTATGTTTGCTGATGGTTTATTACTTTCAATGAAATTCGTGGAGAGGTAGAGGTTATAAAGTCTTCTGGTGGTGGAGAAAAGGGGTGGGATCCTAGAAATCTTGAAGGAGGGGAGAGCTCTGTGAAGGAGAAGGTTTCAGCGTGAACTGTCACATTTAGATACCAGAATATCCGTGAAAGAAACTGGAATTCGTGTGAGCTGCAAATTTATAGGAAAGCTGGCTGTGCTTTCCTTTAAGCCCAGTGCTCAGGGATTTATGTTTTATAAATGTGTTCTGTATAGAGTTAATTTTCCAATCCTGCATCTTCTTTGCCTTTTTAAGGTTCAGCAGAAGGAGAGTGGATTAAAATACAAGTCATTTTTAGATTTCACAGGCCTTGATTTGCAGCTGTTCTGGAATTTTTACAATAAACTGCACCAAAAGTAAGTTACTTCTTTCATGTCTGCTGAAGCACTAATCAGTATGTATGTGTGTATAAATAAAATATGCTTTGTTTAGTTACAACAGTTTGTTCTTCCTAAACTACATCATTTACATAAATAACATTTCCCTACTGCTGCCATATGGACTTTTAACTATAAAGTTATGTAGAAGCTCGAGCTGTACATTAATTTAGCTGGTAGCTACGCTTCCTTTGGCTATGTCTCTCCACTCAGTGGTTTTTATCTATCTGAAATGGTGACTTTCATAGCAATATTTATTTGGTGCAAAAGAGCTGCTTTTCTAGTTTTTGCTTCTATTTGTTATATATCTTGTTACAGCCCAAGGGAAGAATGTATCTTTGCTCAAACACTGCTGTTGCAGCTTCTCCAGAGCTGCTTCTCTGTACTTACTGGAGATAATAAAACTGCTAAACCTCAAGAAACTCCTCAGAGCAAAACAGCTGGTCACACAGAAGCTGCAGAAGAGCTTTATAGACATCTGTGTGAAGGTAATTTTTATACAATATATATTGACTGTTTTGTCTGTTAAATTTTGGGAAAAGATATTCATTCCTAGAGGCCAAGTCAGCTCCTGTTCCTTTGTTTCTCCTTCAGCTCAGTGTGTGCTAATTAGTCCATCACTAGAAACTTTCCTTGGCCCAAAAAATAGTTTTATAGACTTTCTGACACCATGGTGTGGAAACAGCTGCAATAGAAAACTTTTGAACGTGTCACCTGCTTGTACCACCAGGGAATGTGACCCTTTGACTATAACATTACTGGAGTTCATTTATTTCTGATAGTGCATATCAGTATAAATGAGCTCTTGAGTAGACTGGGAGGTTTACAGGAACACAGGGAAGATTCTGGAGCCAGTGAAGAGAATGGGAATTACACATTAGATTTCTTCAAAAGTAGGGTGGCATGCTCTCTCTTCAAGTGTAATTTGAAGAGTCTCCTGCAAAGCAAGTTAGAGGGAAAACACTTTATATAGAATCTGTCACATCTTGAAACTTTTATTATCTTTGTTGGGTATCAAGTTATACTCTTCCTAGAATTCATTTACTGGGTGAATAAATATATTCTTTCTTAATATAAATCTTTCTTGCTACAAGTTAAAAAGTTTCACCTCATTTTCTATGTGTATAATGGGATTGCAAGGGCTTGAAGTTGTGTAGACTAACATTTGATTCAGTTATGCCTCTAACATATTAGATGGGGTATTAATTAGAACTTGTAATTTTGTTTCCTTTTTGTACGAGCAGTAGTGGATATGGGGGACAGTAACTTCATGCCAATGAAAATGCTGAAAGAGGAAGTTAAGAACACCTTACTCAGTGGAGCAGCAGTTTTTTTCCCAGATAGACAGACCAGGCGACACCAGCTCTTCACCATGATGGTAAACATTAAATGAGAAATTGTTTGTTTAGTACCTGCTTTCTTTATGCAGAAAAGAGGACAAATCTGAGTTGTTATTCTCAAATAATACATACTTTGTCCCATTCAAGTAAAAACCTTTTTTTTTCTTTGCCTCTTTTTACCTTTCCCCTTTTCTCTCTGCAGCTTATCCAAAGAAAGAGGAACTAACCCTGCCTTTCTTACCAAAAATGAATAATAGAACACAGAAATTAGAATTCTTTGTCACAGAGGAGGAAAACAGAATATATCATAAAAATAAATCTTTTTCCTTTTCTAGAAAAACATCACAGAGCAAGAACATAAGCAATCTGTACATCTTGCCTTCAGATCCTTGTGTACCCACTTCAGGTAAGGGGTCCTGAAACTGAAAATGTTTGTCTGATACCCCACATTTGTTAATAAGCTTGTATTTAATCCTTTTTAGAAATGTTGTTCCCCTAAACAATAATTCTCTGAAGTAATCAGCTAATGTTGTTTAGAAAGGACATACTGCTACTCAATATTTTCATTAACTGAATAGCTCTATAAAGCACTGGCCAAGGTTGCTGCTGAAATCACAGTGTATTGCTCTCAGGCTTCTTCTAGGCTGTCTTCCAATTTTTTAAGTGATTGTTTGTCAATGCTCATGGTTAGTATTGATTTAATTAGTCTGGAGTCATCAGAACACAAACTTCTGATTTTCATAGTAATTATACAGTAGGATCTGTAAAGATTTGAGACAAAAAATACTAAATTTCTGATTGGGAACTGTTTGGAACTTCTGGTTGTTGGTTAGTAAGAATATCTTTGTTTTGTAGTGATCAAGATCCAGGTGGACTCTTACTATTACCAGAGAAAGGAGTTTCTGCAAATTTTGACATAAGTGAAGTGTTATCAGTGATGGACACCCTTCTGCTTGTGGCAGCAAGAGAGGTAACTGGCTTTGCACTGCTCCTGCTTCTTTGTCATGAGTTTTGTGGACACTCAGACACAAGCTGCCTGCCTGCCATGGATGCTGAGGAACCAGCTTCCCTGTCCTGGATACAACTGTTCATGGCTGTGCGAGGCAGTAGGATTAGCTTTTCCAACCAGCTGAGTGTTTTCCTTTAAGCATTAACATTTCATAATAGTAGGGTAGGAAATGAATAATATTTTTCCAGTAGGGAATGTGTAAGATGTGATGTTTTTCCATAGCATTGAAAAGACTCTATGGAGAGACACTGGGATACAGAAGGAGTTGTTCCATTTTGAGAGGATAGGATTGGGCATGTCACTAAGGGAGGTGGAAATGGAGGAGGGTTATTTACATATGCAGAAAAACTCTGCTGAGAACATCGAGTGACTCATATGGAGCTGTTCCTATTTAAAATTGTGATATATCAAAACAAAGCCCATCACTTGCTACATGGTGTTACATGCTGCTTGTCATTTGCATTTCATCTTTTTCTGGGGTGAGTGGGATGATTGTGTCCATCCCAGTTTACTTGGTGCATGCTGTGTGTCATGCTGCAGCACAAGAGGCTCCATTACATTCATGAGTGTTCCTTATTTTTCAGTGTGAAATGATGATGCTGGATGTTGCACAGCAAGAGAGTGGCACAGTCTTGTCTTCCTTATTCTGGTCTGTTCAGGGCAGCCTCCTTTCCTGGTGCTATCTGCAGCTTAAAGGCACTGATAATTCAGCCAAGGATCTTGCAGTAGAAATACTTAAAAACTGTAAGTGCTGGGGTTGAATACAGAATTACATATGGTGCAATACAGGACTTTAAAATGTGTTTTTACAAATTGCAGTATAATTAGGGATCACCGAAGGTTGCCTGAGGCATACTCAGAAATGTCATAGCATTTGTAATCTCTCTAGAAAGTAATTAGTAGGCATATTAAGCAACTTGGAGTTTCAGTTGTACTGATAATCTTATATTGGGAGAATCTTCAGAAAGCATTTCAGTAAGTTTTGGGGGCCAAATACTGAAAAAAACCCCCAAACAACAAATAGTTACAGACTTCCATTTGAACATTCTAATTTCTTAGCATCCCTTACTTTGGTAAACTCCTGGGTGGTGATATGTGTTTTCCTAGATGTTTGTAATAGCAAGAAGAAAGGAACTTGCTTAAGAAGCTGGGTACATGTAAGGGGTTTTGTTGGGTTTTTGTGGGGTGGACTGTTAGTTTTCTTTAATGCAGCTCCTCAGTGTTGAGTAGTTAATTGGGCCAAATATTTAACAAAGGTGTAATTTTATGTAAAATTACATCATATTTATGTTATTTGTATATAAATGAATTTGCTGTTTTCCTGTCTTACATTTAAAAATGGAGTAAGGCTGTAGCTAAAAATTCCTACCCTCACTTGTTACTGTAGCTGCATTTCTTAGCTGTGTTTGGAGGCTACTGGATACATGGAGGTTGTTGAAACAATCTTGGGGTGTTTGATGAAATTACTCATCACTCCTTTTTTCTGCGATACTGTTGATAAGCACGACTTGTTTCCACAATAGAAACATCACAGAAAACTTCTCTGAAGTGTTGGGTGTTGCTGCCTTGGGGGCAGCAGATCCTTTCCTGCTGGATTTGTCCTTGTGCACAGCACTGTGCACCTAATGTTTGATAAAGTGGGGTGTGGGAGCAAATCCTTAATGTGGCTATTAAGGATGTTTTTCTTTCTCTTTAGATGTGGGCCAGTTCCTGTCAAATATCAGAACAATTTTGCAGTCACTCTTATCTCAATATAGTGGCAAAACAATAGTAGAAAAAATAAGTAGCTCTGTCTTTGCTATGGCAACTCGTCAGCTGGTAAGTGAACAGTGAGATTTTATCCTGTTCCTGGGTGGCATGGCTGTGATTCTGGCATTTTCATGACACCTGTGTTTGCTCCTAGGTCATCTTCTTGTTGGATTTTTGCACTTTAGACATTCCATACTGTACTCTGCTACAGGGATTCAGCACTTTGATAGAACCACTGAAAAGCCTTTGTAGTGAACCTCATAAGGTAACTAAAGACACGGGAAATATTAAACACAGTGAAACAAAACCAAAATTGCAAGAAAGACATAGAAAACTCGGGTGATTCTGTTGGTGAGCATTGGAAAAGAGCTGGAAAGCTTCTAAAAGTGTAGGATGTGTAATGAAATGTTGAGTGAAGAACCAAAAACATATCTGCTGATACGGGAGATGGGCAAAGTGATCACACAGTGCAACTGGAATGTGAGCAGCCTGGAAGGTAGATAGGAAGTAGGGGATTCTGGGGGTGAAGAGGAAAACAAATTAAAAATAGTATATGCTTAACATTTTTAGCTTCACTGTTTGTGGTGATGCAAATCAAGTCTGTATGTCTATAGCGTAGATGTTTAAATCTGCATTAGTCATCCAGAGTCTCTTTTTGTCATGACTGGAGATGTGTAATCAGTTGTGGGTGAGACAGTCTCCTCCTGAGTCTCCTCCTGCAGCAGACTGGGTGGGTTTTGCTTTAGAAGTGCTTCCTAATTATGATTACCAAGGATGTCTTCAGAACTAGTTTCAGAGTAAATCAATGCTGTAGCCTTTTAAATGCCATTTGTATGCACATTTGGCAACTTGAAATTATAGGCTTAAAAATCTAGTGTGGTAATTTATTTTTTCTTGCCTTTGTATCTAAGAATGCATTTTTGTTGTACAGATGGACATGGAAAGCTGGCAGCAGGAGCAGCCTGTAGTACTGCGAACCTGGACAATGGAATCACCTCATAACTATGAAAATAATTGCCATGAGGTCTCAGTCTTCCTGTGTCATGGGGCAACTTACTTTGAGGTGGAATTTGATGAAAAATGTGAAACTGAAAGGAGGTAATTTAATCTTGTGCTGTGTTGAATTCCAGTGTCTGTTAGCAGAGGGGCAATTCATGTTTCAATGGGCACTCCACACATGCCATTTCAATTTCTGCATTGTCTAGAGCAGTACACAATGTGTATTTTTGAATGACCTTGTGCTGAAAGCTACCTCTCCTGGCAAATTTACAGACATGCTGTTCATATGAATTTTGCTTTCTTTGGCCTTGATCTGTTTTATAATAATGCTGTGACGACCACAGTTTGTGCCTGTGGTATTTATTTTGCCCTCTTTCTATTGGCTTGGTTTCTCTTGGTAACACATCAGGCTACGGCTTAGTTAGAGCATTTGCCAGATGTCAGATTTGGCACCCATTGCCAATTCCAAAGTCCTGCAGGGCAGCAGATCTGCGTTTGCTGGGACTTCTGCATTGAAACATGAAATAAATTCCTTAGCAGTCACATGAAGGTGTGGTCCAGAAAGAAGTGACAGAGTGCACTTAAATACAGCACTTGTGAAAATCCAAAAGCAAAAACATTCTCCCCCAAAACTTGAAAAGTAAATTTGGAAGTAATGAATTGCAATTTTCACAGGTATGATTACCTGGAGTTTACTGATGCCAGAGGGGCAAAAACTCGTTACGATACAAAGGTTGGCACTGAGAAGTGGCCTAAGGTGAGCACCTTTAAAATTCTGAAGCAAATTATTTATCCAGTCTTAGGAAGTCCTTATGATTCCTGTGGAAACCTCTTATGTAAAAGGAGTGTGCTTTTGTGCATGGGTGTGTTTATTAGGTTTCTTAGGTGGGGGGGGAGGAGATGAGGAAGAAAGTCTGAAATAATGTAAATAAAAGGAGCGAATGAGCAAAGAATCCCTCTTTGCTCCTGTTATCAAAAGAACAATCAGTCGAAGTGAAAAGGAATAATCATGTTTAACTGCCAAAATCCATGGGTAAAACTTGCTCTGCCCGTGCAAGTTTTTATATCGCAAGACAAGTGTGGCCCTTCCTGGGGCTGTGCTCTGTCCTCAAATGGGATGCTGCTCTTCTGTTTTGTGGCTCTGACTTTTAAAGCTCAATCATATATAAAATTGCTCATTAAGCTCTTGAATAGAAATTTTACTTGCTTAGTACTGTGGGTTTCTCATTGAGATGGTGGGGGAAATTAGATCTGTTATGGCCAGAACATAATACTGAAACCCCAGAGTTGCTGAAGGGAATTCATTACCCTGAAATGTTTTCCTGTCATGTACATTTGGCAAAATGACTGTTTTGTTGCTCTGTAGAAAGTGACCTTTAAGGCTGGCCCACGGCTGCAGTTTCTCTTTCACTCTGACAGCAGTAATAATGAGTGGGGCTACAAGTTCTCCGTCACTGCTTACGGCCTCCCAGACGTTGCCGTGTCTTGGGGCTTGGATTTACAGCTGCTTGTCTCCCGGCTGATGGGGCGCTTGGCTTCCCGAAGCATGGCCCTCAAATCCCTGCGAGGTGAGTGCCTCCCACAGCTGGGAGCCGTGCAGAGAGGGGCTACAAGGACTTTCTGTTGAGAGTCCCCTGTGAAAATGAAGTTCCTTTTGTATTTCTCTCACGTGAACGTGGAACACTTGGCTGTGTTGCGAGTCCATGCAAGACGTGGACATGTGGAAGCAATCCTACTAAGCTAAATTACATTGATGAAGTAGTATGTTCTTTTTTTTTCCTTTTAAAATTGTTCCCTGGTGCTGTCATCCACCACACATTGGGAGTGTGAATATGGAGCCAGCAAACTGAAAAAATTACAGAGCTTAGGAGACAAATGATTCTAAAAGTTTCACATGAGCATTTGGTATTGAATGAAATTTGAATTCACAAATTAAGTTTGGTTAATTCCAGTAGTTAAGTACACTTAGGATTTGGGCCTGTGAAGATAAGTAAAATAAATTTTAAAAAATTAATTAAAAAAAAATATGTTTATTCTTTAATTTAAAAACAATCTCTAGCTTCCTAAATCCAAATCCATCCACCACTTTGGAGAAGTTAAATAAGGCTAAAGAGTTCTTGCTCCAATCAGGTGGTCCATGTTTACCTTGGAAAATTAGACAGCTATTTAGCTGTGAATTCAGGAAACTGATTGAAGTGTTTGAGAATATTTTCTTCATTTCTTAATATGAACATGCTTGCATATAACAAATTAGGTCTTTAGTAGGAGAGAAAGCTTTTAAACTCTTTTAAATTAGAAAAGTTCTGTAGTTATAATACAGTGAAAATGTTTAATTTAAAAATTAAACAGTGAAAATGTTTAATTTAAAATCCTTCCATATTGTAACATTGTCACTATAAGATAAGATATCGATGCTGCCATTAATGAAAGGGTACATCAGTATTCTGTACCATGTTAGAAAAACAGAGAACATTGTTAAATTACTTGTTCAGTCTGTTTGCATTAACTTTTTGTTGTGTTTCAGTTTTTTCCTTACTGGATGTTTAACATTTATTATTTTCATTAATCTGTAAAAATGAAGAACATTATTTAGTAACTGAAGGGTCTGTTCTGAATTTCTTGCAGAATTAGGTAGTGAAGCAGACTTGCCTCCTTTGAAAGTAACATCAGTTCTTAATTCTCCTCTGTGGAAACCTGTCTTCAGGCATCAGATGTGTCCTGAGGCACTCCCGGGAGCCAGGCAAACCAGTACCAAGCATCAAGACAAAAAAGAGGTATTTCCCCACTGCCTGTGTTCCCTTGGCATGAAACCCCTGTGTGTCACATGGGGTCATTTGGCTTTAGGGATTTGGAATGCCCTTAAGCATATGCTGCTGTGCTAAACTTGTCAGCATTTGTGCTGTTGGATTCAAATATCAAGGAGGAAAGAAACTGTCGTTCTGTGCCCTTTATTTCCATTTTCATGGAATCGTAAAATGGTTTGGAGGGACCTTCAGAACTCATCTAATTCCCTGCCCACCTCCTGCAGGGATGTCTTTCATTGATCAGTTTGCTCAGCTGCAGTGGATAAACTGCAAGTTGACTTCTGGTTGCAGCTCACTGCTGTGTTTTTTCTCAGCCCATGTTGGAGTTAAGGTGTTGTTCCCTTTTCTCAGCCAATATTGGAGTTAATGTGTTCCCTTCTCTGCAGGCTCGGAGCTCTCCCCATGACGTCTGCCGTAACTTTCTTATCAACTTTGCAAAATCAGATCCTGCCCAGGACTTCAGTGGGCAAAAATCTGAACTTTTCAAAGGACTTATACAGGCATGTAAAAAACAGACCCCAAAGACAGATATAGTTGCTGGTTCTACTGTTGATCAAGCTGTGAACTCAACATTTGCTGCTTTGGTGTATCTCACTCCAGATTTATTTGAGAAGCTTCAAAAATATGGTAACTCTAATATTATTAGACTATCTTAATAATGAAGACTTAAAGTTTGTAAAAGGCTCTCTTACAGCTGAGTTTATAACATTTAAAAATCAGTTTAGTGGGGCAATTTAAAGAAGATGTTCTGTATAAAGGTATCATTTAGGCAGACTAGGTAAGCTTTCGCTCTAGAGTGTTTATTTTTTATTAACATATATTTTTGTCTTCAGAGCACTGGCAAAATATTAATAACCATCAGAAGCTACTAATTCTGTAAAGCTATACCTAAAGAGAGTAGTGACGTGCTCTGGGGATTTAATTCAGAACAATGTGGCTCCAGTTATTAGAGGTTCTTGGATCATTTTCTACATTGTACCTTTTCTAAAAAGCCAGCAACAACTTCTGTTATTAACTGTTGGTGGTGTAAATTATCTCCCAAAATACCATTCTGTGGAAACCAACCTTGCCATCCTCAAAATATTTTTTTTTTTTTTCTAATAGAAGGTAATGTTTTGCTTTTAACTTACTAGCCATTGTATTACAATTTATGTATTTTTCAGTAGGTAAAATGAACAGCTTTTTGACTTTCAGCATCCTTCCATTAAGTTTATTGATATGTTTGAAGTATTGGATAATAAGATGTTACTTGGTTTTGAAGGATTTCATTTTAGGCTTTTCAC
Source organism: Pachycephala philippinensis (assembly GCA_013397055.1). Lineage (NCBI taxonomy): Eukaryota > Metazoa > Chordata > Aves > Passeriformes > Pachycephala > Pachycephala philippinensis. Next base: position 327,833 of record VWZT01000370.1, read on the forward strand.
TTTTTGATCACAATTTTGACATTAAACGTTTTACATTTTCATAGAATGATTGAGCTATTTTTTGAGCTGTAAAATTATGAGTAAAAATGACTGACACAAAGACTGACTGGATGACTAATGTGGTTACTGCCTTTAGTCATTTTGTCTGGGTCTGACAATTGAGCTAATTTTCTGAGTGACATTGAAACCTGGACAAATATTAATGAGTGTTTAAGCAATCCATCCCACTGTTCTGTCAGTATCTTCATCTGCTGGTCGTGCTGGGGCAGACTCATTTCAGGACCTGTGTAATATCACCTGTGATATGGAAGTTTGGAGAAGGCATGCTGAAAAGAATACAGGAAAAAATTAGAAAGGGAGAATGGAAGAGGGAAGACTGAATGTCTTTTTCTCCATAGTCATTGTCAGGCCAGTTTGAATAGAAACTGATTTGTCAGGTTTTAATTTTTGCAAATTGGTATTGAAAGTCCATTCCAGAAATTCATGGTGTAAAACAGTAGAGAAAACAAATACATCTATAGAGCTTTAAGTTAATACTAAGCATGATTTTTCTGATAAGTTTGCATCAGTGTTATTGCATGCATAGGGAAGAATTTTATTTTCCATGGCTTCAGGCATCAATTTTGAGAAGAGATGGGAAAGATACTCATAAATTAACTTTGTAAATAAATCAGTCAAGATGCAGTTCATGTATTTAGGATGTATGAAAGTTGGCAGGTTTATTCTCTGTTTTTCTTATAGGTATAATTCCAAGTATTGACTAAGAGGTGAAGGGAAGACTGTAGCATAATTTTAGTTAAGTAGTTGTATAAAAATGGAGCTGTAAATAAACAGGACTCTCTTCTTTCTCTCATTTCCAGTCAACAGTGGAGGCAAGGTGCCTTTGAGTGATGAATTTGCACAAGTATATTCCCTGGCTGATTCCATTAGAATATGGATGGTAAGAACACTCAGGAGGATCTCTATTAATGTCATTTACTTCAGTACTTTACAATGCAATGTTAAGGAGTAGGGTGGAAAAATTTCTCCTTCAGTTACTCTGCATCAGCTGTTTTCACTTAGAACATAGGTTTACTTTGAAACTTTGGACTTACATGTTTAAATGCATCCTTACACTCCCCTCCTTCCCTCAGCCCCAGATGTGTCTCATGAGTAGTTAGGACTGAATTTGACTGAAAATGAGTTAAATTTGTGGTATATTTTAGCAAGAAAGTATGTTGTCAATTAGAAAGATTCTTACTTTGCAATTGAAGTTTTTCTGAGGTATATCGTAGGAAGAAGTGTGTCTTAAACATCATTCTATTGTCTTGGGACTTTCTCCCTCCTCTTTTCTGCCTAAGAATTCCTGGCAGGTTGATGTCCTAGAGTTACAATGGGTGCAGATGCATATTGAGATGAGTAATTGCCTTTACCCATTGCATGACAGGTGATGTTTGCATCTGACAGAGCTCGCTAGTGAGGTGACATGTTTCTGGAGAACTTTATCTCACAACTAGATGTATATATTTTCCTGAGTGCTGAGGGTAAAGGAGAAGCCTTCTTTTGCTTGGAGGACTGGTGCACATCAAGTCACAAGACAGGGAATGGCCTCGAGCAGCTCGGGGTGAGGCTGTTACTGCTCTGACAGTTCAGGTGCTGCTCTTTTAGGCTCTGGGTGGTTTGCTCTGAGGTTGGGAATAGTAACTACTGTCATCTATTCCTGAGATTAATTTCCTTTCAATCATTACAGTCTTCATCCTGCCTTGCTGTATAGATACACAGAGAGAATCATATTTTAACTATATTAACGTCCTGTCTACAGTTGGAAATGAAGCAGAAATCCCTGATGGGGAGGGGAAGTGATGCTGAGGAGAAGCAGAACACAGAAGCAAGTGAGGTGAACCCAGAAACTCTCGGTGAGTGTTGCCTTGGATGTAGGAGCATTCCAGGTAGCTTAGGAAAGCATTGCCTTGTAAAGCTGAAGACATTATTTTTGCTGTGAAAGGTAAGTTGGCAACTGGGCTTACTTTTTCATATCTTAAGAGATAACCTAGTGTACATTGGGTTAACTATCTGGGATCGTGTTCTGCTGTTCTTTGCAGAAAACAGTGAGAAAATTCTGCAGGGGGTGACCTCTCACTTGGGTCACCTGGTTCTGAACTTAGGTTCATCTGTTTTTGTAGATACTTCTTACCACTTTTAACTGATGTTAGAACAGCAGCTGATGGTTATTAGAACAAAATGTGTTCTCATTGACTAGTCTGTACTTCATATGGTTCCGTGTTATTATTCAGATTTAGCATTTGGAAATCTGAACTTAAGCAACTGATAGCATAATGATCAATATAACAAGAAAAACAGTATTTTTAGCTGTCTCGACTGAAAAGAAATAGATCACTTTCTTCCTAAGCATAAGACAGCAAGTTTGTTGTTCTATTGTTGTGATTTTAACTCTTCCCATTTTTATGCTGCAGCAAAACTCTGTATGCAGAAGAGCCTTTTGTTACTGAATTTTTTGCCCATAAGAGCAAAGACGAAAGATCCTGCCTCAGACAGTTTGGAAGCCCAAGACATGGATGATCCCCAGCAGTATGTGAGTGATAAATGCCAAAGACGGGGATCAGCTGTGGACATGGACTTCCAGGCAGCACAGTCGGTGTCATCCAGTGCAGGAACTCACCCTGTTTCAAAAGAGGGGGCTCAAACATCACAGTCTGATCTGAAAGTTAAACAAATTCCAGACCTCCACCAAGCAGAAGCGGCATCTGCATTTCCTAGTAAGCCTGTTGAAAATACAGTTTCACAGCAAGAAGACGTGTCATCACCTCCTTCCACTCCCACACGGAAGTCTCAGCTCGGCCGTGGCAGACTGAGGCTGCTGTCATTCAGATCAATGGAAGAGCCAAGAGCTGTGCCTACTGTGAAGGAAAAATATCCTATTTTGAAGAACATACTAGACTTTATTAAGGATCAATCACTTTCACATGAAAGGTAAGCAAATTGAAAATGTTGTCAATTATACTATACAGAAGCTCATCTTCACACGTCTTCAGGTGGAATAGAACAGCAGCAAGATAATATTGCAGAATATTTTGTATATGAGCAGTTGTCAGACTTGTATCAAACTTCAGTTATTCACAAGCCTGTAGGGGCTCAGAGAGTACTATTTCATTTCATTTGCTTCTATCACATAGAACAGAATGAAAAAAGCAGTCACTTGGCAATTCATTGTCTTGCTCCCCGAGATGTGTTTGCAGAGGTGTTTTGCTGTTTATCTACAAACAGCAAAGCTCTGCTGTATCACTATTACCAATCCTTGGTACCAAATAGAGAGGAGTTGCATCTCTCATTAAATTACCTGGTATTCTGAAAATGTGAATCAAAAGAAGGATTTCCAATTCTCAGCTTGTTTGTTTTGGGCTCTAAAACATGGAGTGGTACAGGAAGAGCTGGATTCTGTTCAAAGCTTTATCACTCACTCCAACTAATACACTGAAATACAGTTGGAAATTCAGATACAAAGCAGTTGTGTAATTAGTCAAGCACTTCGTGAATTTTCATTTGTGTTAAGCACAGTGTTTTGAAGTTTTCACTTATATTTTTTGCTTTCAGTGTTTTAAAGGTTCTTGCTTTGAGAAAATCCCAAGGGCAGAGTATTATGGAAGTGCTCAAGACCATCCGCCAGTGCCTCGACTCGCTTGGGCAGCCACACTGCTTTCACCCACCCTGTGTGCTTTTTCTCCTAGAACTTCTAGCCTGTCAGAAAGATTTTACAAAGTAAGTAATTATTTAGGCAAATCTCAGCCATGTGATTTACTGTCTTAGTCCTTGTGTTCCTCCAGGCATGTGTATTGACAGGAGTGGAAAGTTCTGCTTTTTAATCCATGTGGATAATAAAAATATGACTTGAGGTTTAGTATTCAGGCATATCTTGTATCTAGTAGGCATATATGCACTGATTCATTTAAAAAAATGCCAAAAATTAATAATTCTTTTCAAGTTGGACTTAGTTGCACAGCTGTTCATGCCATGAACATGTTTAGATCTGATTTCTGTGTTGTGTCTGGCCACTGCTGTCAGAACTCTGTCACTTGGCTTGTCACTTGTCAGGAGCATTTGTGGTCATCTTGCAATGCACTGATTTCCTTTAAGATACTGATTAGATTTTCATAAAGCAACTTTTTAATTTAAAGGAATGTTCTCAGTGCTATGAGAATATTCTCTTTGCCTGTTTTGTTCTTCACTTCTGATTCCTAGTATGGGATTCTTTTATTTTCGTTTGAAACTTCTAATCTGCATTTTTAAATAAAACTAACAACTTTCCCATTTTTGGGGAGGGGTTAAAAAGGGCCTGTTTGTAAAATTTGCACAAATCATGCTACCTAAAATATCACAGAGAATTCTAGGCTACTAAACCGACTCTTTAATTTGCAGCTACTTTGGAAACTTGGAAGGCTGTGGTGCTGAGCTACACAAAGAGATTCGAGAGTCCTACTATCAGCTTGTTTTGTTCCTGGTAAATTCTGTGAAGGGATTTAGTACAATTAATGACAGGTACAGTACATTGCTTGCTTCATTTATGTGATTTTTTTTTTTTTT
>VWZT01000370.1:332448-360703 GCA_013397055.1 Pachycephala philippinensis
TTTTTTGCATTCCTCCACTCCTCCTCCCTTGTTATTTGTCATTTAAAGCCTTAATTAATTTTGCCTATACTTTCCATTATTTACAGAACTAAATAAAGAGCCTTGATCTTGTGATCAAAAAAGCCAAGTTAGCTTTTTATTATTAAACGAATAAAGGAAAGCACAATAAATTTATCAGTGTTAAAAACTTGACTTACTGCATTTTGTAGTTACAATTCTGCTGTGTGTCTCTAAAGCTTAGTAGTAAAATACTAGAAATAGCAAATTTGTCGTGCAGTACTTGGGCAGGAGTAATGCCACAAGAAACATGGCAATTCTGCAGCCATGCTTTAACGTTAAAACTCATGTTTTGGCAACATTTTGGTTAGAATTTAGAGGATTTATAGCCAGGTGTCCAGAGAAATGAGAATTTTATGGCTATAATGTCAGTCTCTCTGACAATAACTTTCAAGTCCTTTGTTCAGTTTCAAGTGAAAATGTCAAAAAGGTTTCAAAGAGAACAAATTCCTGCAAATACAAAGAAAATACTGTACTGCAGAGAAGAGACAAACCCTCTTGCTAATGCTCAGGCAACAGCATTAGCTTGATCTTAACTGAATCCAGAAGGAAAACCATCTTTATTTCGAATCCCATAGTCCGCACTTGCTAAATTGTGTAAGTTGAATACTTTGATAAACCTGAGTTCCTGCCACAGGATTACTTTAATGCACAGTAAAGCCTGAAATCAGTGTGTAGTGGTTTCTGTGCCCTTCCTCCCCACACACAATTTCAGCTCTAGGTTTGTCAGCTTTAGGTCAGCTTTAGAGCTGTGATGTTTTAATGTCTTTTGTTTTTATTTAGGTCGTTGCTTCCTGCCTTATCCTGTGTGCAGACAGCTCTCCTCCACCTCTTGGATATGAGCTGGGAGCCCAGTGATCTTTCCTTCTTTGTTGAGATCCAGCTGCCACATCTCCTCATGACAACATCACAGGAGAACATCAGCATGCACGACAGTGTCATTTGGTGAGTCAGGATAATGCAGCTTTCACGTGCTCCTAAATACTGGTTCCATTTTACCCAGAAAGGCTCCTGAACTTCCTGCTGGAACAAGCAGTAAGAGTACTGTTAACAAGTATGGCATCATTTTGGCCAGGATCCAATGCCCAATACTTAACTCAAGTATTTGGGTTTTTTTGCTGGTGCAAAGGCTATTGAAATTTTATCTTTAACCTGATTACTACTGGAACACTTGGCTTGTTTAGGAGTGTAGCAGGAGGTAGATAATGCTGGTTTTTGCCTTGATGAATGTTAAATGTTTTTAACACCTTCATGTGGCAATTTTATAGTAGTTATACTTGCACATGAGCAAATGTGAAGGCCAAAAAAAATTAAAACATCTGATCTGATCTGCCAGCATTCCAAAAGCTGTTTTATAAGAGTAGATTTTCCTGATTTTTGCATTATGGTCCCCATACGTATTTAAGAATATGTCACAGAGGCAAGAAGCAGGTCTCTGTATGGCCATTTATTAACCAAGTGAATGGGATCTCTCACAATTCTGTTTTTATTAGCATGTTATAGCACTTTGTTCTTCATTAAAAAGTAAAGCTTTATTAAAGGGAAGCCTGATTGCATTCAAACTTAATTTTAAACTTGCTTTTCTTTTAGTCAGTGGAGTGAAGAAGATGAAATTGCAGACTACAAGCAAAACTGTGAATGGATGGATGAATGTCAGGATGTCATGTTTGAGACCTGGTATGAAAAGATAGCTCAAGCTGACCCAGAGAAGCAGAGAAAGGTGACCTCATATTTTGTATATTTATCTGAAGAAGGGGTAAATAAGAGACCTTTAAAAGCCTAAAGCAGAGAAAGGAATCTGGTTTATAATGAATTTTTATGAGTTGGATCTCTGTACACTTCCAAGAGTCTAAAATGATTAAAAGATCCCCATTCATTTTTGGCGGGGGAAACATTCAAATGTTCTGCTTTCTGTCTGAAGCTTTCTCAAAGTCAGAAAATAATACTCAAGCAACTTTTGTTGATTTCTTGCTGTAGATGCACATGTTTGTTGCTCGTTACTGTGACCTGTTAAACGTGGACATATCCTGTGATGGCTGTGATGAAATTGCACCGTGGCATCGCTACCGCTGCCTGCAGTGCAACGACATGGATCTGTGCAAAACTTGTTTCCTTGGTAAGAACCATTAAATAACCTCTCAAAACCCTCTATTTGAAGCCAAAACAGTATCTTGTAAATTATACACAAAATAAAGTCAAACGCTTTTCTTCTGGGTTCTTTGGAAATGTTTAACTTCTCTTTCCCTAATATGTATGTGAAGCTGAAATTAGGAAAGGTCCTTTCTCAAAAATATTTTACAAGGAAATCTTTCTTTACAGGTGGAGTTAAACCTGAAGGACATGAGGATGACCACGAAATGGTGAACATGGAATATGCCTGTGATCACTGCCAAGGAGTTATCATAGGTCGGAGAATGAACTGCAACGTATGTGATGACTTTGACCTTTGCTATGGATGCTATCATGCAAAGAAATACTCCGACAGGTATTAAAAATGTGATTTGCTTTCCCCCACGCGGCAGAAAGGCAGTATTTAGTAGCTAAATCCAATCAGTCGTTCTCATGGTGCTTCCTATAAAGCTGTGTCTAACATCAGAACACCTCCTTGGTGTCCTTTGGGGAAACAAAGATAGGAGCAGTTCAGCAAAAATGTCTGGAAACCTGCCTCAACCTCTGAAGTCACTTGGTAGCAATTTTTTTCTGGGTGTGGCTAGGAAAGCTGCAGAAGGAGTTACCAGTGCTGTGTGACAGGACAGAAGAGATGGTCACTGTTGTGGAAAACAATTTCAGTGCTTGACACCAGAGGTCATAAAAACCAGGTCCACAGTTTGAACCTCAGGAATGTGTTGGGTTTTAAGTGGTTTCCCGTGAAGGTGTTTTGTGTTGACTGACTGACTGACTGTGTTGATTAGCAGAACACCAGCTGCATTCCTAAATTCCTTCTCCCTGCAGCCACCTGCCCACCCACAGCATCACCGTGTATCCCATGGTGACCATCCGAATCAGCGACCGGCAGCGCCTCATCCAGCCCTACGTCCACAATTACTCCTGGCTGCTCTTTGCTGCCTTGACTCTCTACAGTGCAGATCTGGCAAATGGGGAGGAGGTAGAAGGAGAGAAACTGGATCCCCAGGTCCTCAGTCATGCCAGAGTTCTGCAGCATCAGTGCATTCAGCTCATCGGGGACTGCCTGATGAAAGCGCAGCACGGAAAAGGTGAGTCAGCTCCTCCCGCTCCGAACAATGCTTTCTACAAGTGTCAGAAATGTCTGTGGTTGCTCACTTCAAAGTTTCCAAAGGAAAGGGGAAGCTACTGTGTACTTCACTGAGAATAACTGTTTATGTAGAAAGCAAATGTAGAACAAGTGTCGTTCAGGGTCATTGGAACATGGAAAATCGAGTGCTTGAGAAAATTAATTTTATGCTTACATAAACATTGGAGACAACTTGGCAAGTCTGTGGTTGTTTTTTTTTCCATCTTAGCTGTTGTAAAGGGATCAGTCAATACAGCTTCATGTTCTGTTAGTAATGTATCACTGACAGCTGAAGGACAGCAAATAACTTGGTGGAAAAAGCTTTTTGTTCTGCGTCTCTTGGGAAAAGATTTTTAACCATGTTTGTGGTATAAATTTCTGGCAGTGGCATTCATTTGTCTGGAAATGGAGGTTTCTGTGAACAAAAACCTACCACAGAAAATAGGGTGATACAATAGGGACCTATGGTGAATGTATCAAAAATTCTAGACTAAAATTCAAATAAGTTTGCTGGTAGTTTTTGTGAGCAGCTCTAATACAGCTGAAATACCAGCACCACCAAATACTTATGCGTGCTCATTAATTAATCTGTTTACAATATACAGTTCTATTGTGCAAGTGGTCAGAAGATTGAAAAATAAGACAAATTTCATGTGCTATTCATAATTTACACTCTACCGCTTTCTTAAATTAAGACCTCTACCCCAATGGTGTCTTTGAGATGGAAGATGTCACCACCTGTCCATCGCTAGTATTTAATGGAGCTACATAATTATATGAGCTTGATGGAAAACATGTTTTTGATGAAGTTAATGTTCAAAAGAAGTGTGTGAGATGTTTGCAGTTCTCTTTTAAAGTGTTTTAGTTCTGCTTTTTGTCTGTCTTACCACTCAATACCTAAACAACTTTTATAACTTTCATGCTCCCAGGACTGAAAAATTTAGCTCTCCTCTGCATGTTACCAGAAGATGAGTCTTTCTCAGAGAATGACACTCTTTCAAGCAGTCCTCCCACAGACAGTGCTCCAAATGCTGGTGATAAAGCAGGGAAGGGAAGAGATGAGAAGCCCAGCACAGGCTCTTTGGTGCATCGTAGTGTAAGTACCTGTTATTTCCAGAACCCCTGATATCAGATATGGGATCTGATATTAAGCCTCTTCAGATGCTTAAACAGCCTGTTCTGAATGTGGGACTGAAATAAGGGATAGTAATGATTTCATTTATAGGTAAAAGTCAAGGGGCAAGGGGACAGGTTTTTTTTATTAGACCCAGCTGATCAAAAACTTTTTGTTCTGAAGGGATTCACAAAAGTGTTGGAGGAGAGGGGCATGTCTTGTTCTTTGTGAAAGGGCTGTCATTTCCTCAGGTTGTTAGCACTGTTAAGTAGGAGAATGAGTTTCCTACAGTTTTATACAGTGTTTAAAACTACTATAGTGTAATAATTTTATGCAGAGAGATATGAGCAAAATAAAAAAACCCATAATTTAATTGTATGGAAGCTTAAGACATGAATACATCAAGAAATTCTTCAGTAAAAGGTTTTGATACTCGAAGAAAAATGTTTGTCAAATGCAGACGACTGACTTCTTTCCATGCTTGTTTCTGCAGGTATTAAATTTTGTTTTAATCTTTCAGTACTTTTGTTTTATTTTTAGGGGAAAGGAGATACTCACAAGGAAATCCAGTCTCCTGCAGAAGATAAAGTAGGAAAACAAGAAACTGAAATCAAAGCTGTCTCTGCAAAGAAAGCTGTTGTGCGACAAGAGTCAGACTTGTCTGTGGATAGGAATGTTCTTCCAACAGGTAAAAAGTGATTTCTCATTTTCCCTGTCACAGAAATATCCATTCATCTGCAAACAAACAGCTGTCCTTTATATTCCTAATCAGTTTTGCCTATTTTCAAATGTCTATGTCTGCTTTGTGAAACCTGCTAGACATTGCTTTGAACAACTGCCTTGCAGTCGGTTTAAAGGAGTCTGGAAATCAGAGTAGATTTCCACAAATATTTATCCATCTATAAAGATTAGAGTTCCTGTTGGGCTAACACAACACTTGTGTGTTCTGATGCACTTGGAACCAGAAATTAAGTGTGTTATCCTGTTAAAGACTGGGATTGTAAGAATTATGATAGTTAAATGAATCTGTCTGTAGCACTGTCCTTTATATGTTTTTACTCGATGGTATAAATTTCCTTACCTTCTGTCTTTCATACACTTTTATAAAGACTTTATTTTCAAATTGTAATAATTCTTTTTATAATTTCTGTTTATTTTTAAATTTGGATTATAAAAATTAAGCTATCACTTATTTCTTTTATTTTTAATGTCACTATGGGGATTTTCTTCTTTTGTTTTTATTTAAAAGCAGATGACTCCCTCTCGGAGGATTCAGCCCAAAAGCCAACAGAGAAGGTTTTAATACCTAGCCAGGAGCAAGTTTTTGCTGAATGCTCTCAGAAGAGGATTCTGGGATTGCTGGCAGCTATGTTACCACCTTTCAAATCAGTTAGTTCTTTTTACTTCCATCTGGGTAGTTTTCTAGGTGCACAAATAACATGAATAAAATTCATAGGAATTAAATGTGGGATATGGGCCCTTGTTGCTTACATGTTATGAAATGTGAATTAGAATGTCATCAGACATTGACATCACTAAGGAATGTAAGGGCTTGTTCCTGGGTGGGGGGAGAGGGAAGGGAATTTTTGTATCTGTGAAGTAGCGTCTTAACTGTTCAGCAGAGTTTAAATCTTCAGTTTAGCTTCACATGTCAGGTCACACTAATAGGCCAGTAACTAAAGCAGGAATGTAGTTTCTCATTCCTTTTGTCCCATTTGAAAGACCTTTAGAACAGAAGCTTTTGCATGTGCTGACTTGGACTAAAAATCATGTTTTCCTTCCCTACCTCACTGAGATTTTTCTCTCTCCACAGGGCTCCACAATGTCTCTGATCAATCTGGAACAAATACTTCCACTGATGTTTCATGTTGTAATCTCAAATGCTGGCCACCTGAATGAAACTTATCATTTAACCTTGGGACTCCTGGGCCAGTTAATCCTCAGGCTTATGCCTGCAGAAGTGGATGCTGCTGTGACTAAAATCCTTTCAGCCAAACATAATTTGTTTGTACCAGGAGATGGGTCTACAGTGCCTGAAGGATGGAAGACAACTCATCTTCTGTTCAGTCTGGGAGCTGTGTGTTTAGACAGGTGCTTCTTACCTTAACCCAATTAGTTAATCTCTGCTGAATAGTTATTTTCTTTCATGTGTGCCTCGTGCATAGAGGCTTTTTAATAGAAAGGTAATTAAACCTGTACCCTGGTCATGGGAGGGGCTTAGCATCTGCAGCCCTTGTTGCAGTGGGAATCTTAATTTCCTTCCAAAAGAAGACTGGCTGCTGAAGAGTGGCCTGATTTCCTGTGCTTACCTACACAGCATGTCATGGGGAGGAAGTGAGGTTTGGAAACCATGAGGAAAACCAAAAATACAGTCCTTTATTTTTTGTGTGACATTAATTCTCTCACATTGTTACAAATGCCATGTGTAACTTGGGAAAGGAGGAGAGTGTGTCACATAACTATTACCAGTGCTGAGTTCTGGGCCTTCTATGTGAGAGTAAGGTTTTTTTATAGTAAAACAGCACTGGAAACAGCAGGGAGGGACAGATTTTGAAGATCCTGAGAAAGCACTCAAGCATTCTGAGATTAATGTCATGCCTGTTAAATGTGACTTATTTTTATTTTAGATGTGTTTTACAGGGAGGGTTCATAAACAAATAGAAAAGCGTATGAAATTTAAAGGCAGAATATCCAGATCATAAGCTGAGGGAAAGGATTTTGTCAAAAACTAACTTTAGTGTGAGGAGACCAGTCCCTGTAAGTTATTTGTGTGAGCCACAGAGTAAGCAGGTAGTCACATACATGGGAAATAAACCTCTTGCTGCCATGCAAACAGAAACTTCTGAATTCTAAACTAAAATTCAGAATTAACAGTGGCAATGTTCAGGCACACTTTGATTTGGGACTGTAAATGCTCTCAGAAAACAGAATAGTATTTATGCTCTATGGAAAACAAAGCAGAACTCATGTGTCAGCTGGCATGAAAGCTTCAAGTATTTGGAAAAACAGTTCTGTAATGATTTGAAAGCTGCAGCTGTGACAGATTACCAGTGATATGCTGTCTTGAGGAAAAACAGCTTCAGGTGAGTGTGCAGTCAGCCCTCCTGATGCAGCCTGCCCTTGCTTTGCAGCCGTGTAGGTCTGGACTGGGCGAGCTCCATGGCAGACATCCTCCGCTCGCTGAACGCCTCGGCGCAGTGGCACCACGTCATCGCTGCTTTCACTGACCACTGCATTAAGCAGCTGCCCTTCCAGCTAAAGCACACCAACATCTTCACCTTGCTGGTGCTGGTTGGCTTTCCTGAGGTAAGGGACCTGTCGATCTTAAAGGAAATGAAATTGGTTAAAGCTTTGAGGTGTCTCTTTCTAAATACTACGGATTCCATCAGTTGGGGACATCCTTTATAAACTCTCAAAACCTGGTGTGTGTCAGACTTTGCACCTTTCCACTTGTGCACAATTAACTAAGAATAATGAGCTGGTTTTGCCTAGCATTTCTTTATAACTGCTACAAGCAAACCAGCTTCATTTGTTTGAGTATCAAAAAGGACTTTTGTACAAGCACAGCAATCCATTCTCCATCTGATGGAGAATGTAACTGGTACATTGCCTATGTAACATTAAGTTGGTTGTTGTAGACATTTCTTTTATAGACTCGAACTGCCATTGTCTAAAGATCAGCAAATACCTGGCAGCAAGCAATGGTTCAGCTGAAAAATACAGTCCCAAGAATAAGCAAATGTCACCAATACAAGGCATGGCTGTGTATTTGTAAATAAGTGCTCCAGATCCTAACTGAAGTTGTGCTGCCATTCCAGGTGCTGTGTATGGGCACTCGCTCTGTGTACATGGACAACGCTAACGAGCCTCACAACGTGATCATCCTGAAGCACTTCACTGAGAAAAACAGGGCAGTGGTTGTAGACATCAAAACCCGAAAGAGAAAAACAGGTTCTGTGACATTTTTGTTTTATCAGGGAATCACAGGGTATTTCCTTGCAGTTTGTTATGGATACCCAAAAGCAAATGTTAACTCGACCACTCTGTACAGGTCTGCAGAGTTTCAATTCCATTATTAGTAAGTTGCCTGACTCTGCTCATAGGTTACCAAATTCTGCTTGCAGGTCACTGCCAAATTGTGAAGCTTCTGCAGTAATTATTTAAATTATCTTTATTCAGAAAAGGATTTAGAAAACTATTGAGACCATTCTGTTAACTGAGAAATCTCAGAAATAGGCTTTTGATGAAGCAATTGCTTCTGTTTCAGTATTTGTGTTCTGCTTGTGTCTTATCCTTTATAAACCCATGCTTAATGTTTTAAAACAATTGCTAAATTAAAAACAGTTTGGATATCACTAAAATTTGAGACCAAGCGAAACATTTAATATATAACAAATCAATTGGATTTTTAGAAGCAAGGGCTTTTTGTTTTGTATGACCTAATACTGTGAAGTTAATAAAACAAAGGTTGTCCTAAGATTTGACTACTGAAGTTGTGTAAAAGACATTCGGAAAATTCAACAGACTAAACTGCTTTTTGATATTGAAGGAAGATTTGAATATAAAAGCTTTTCTTTTTGTTTAACTGTTGACATTTTAAACAGTAAGATCAGCAATATTTATTTCATCATATCAATTGCAGGTCAGAATTTTCCTCATTTTAATTGTAAAATACAACATGTGCTGCTTTGCATGCTGTACTGCTAATGTGCAAATGTGTGCTGTTGCCAGAAGTGACTTGGGAATTCTTAACTTGTACTGACACATGAAATACTTTGTCGACTGTTAAGGGAATCTGAGATAATTTTTGTATAAGACCTTTATTAGAACATAATTGATGTAAGGATGTCTCACGTCTTAACCTACTCGTATCTAAGAGATGACTCCACAACATTTTAAAGCAAACCAAGTGAATTGTGCTTTTTCTCTCTCGCAGTGAAAGACTATCAGTTGATTCAGAAATGTGGGCAAGAAGGCAGCGATTCCCAGACCCAGCTGAGACAGTACCTGCAGCACTTTGTCCTCATCTCCACCCAGCTCCTGCAGACCAGCATGGACAGCAGCTATGCTGAGGCAGTGGAAACAACTTGGGTCTTGTCACTCGCTCTAAAGGGGCTTTACAGAACTCTGAAGGTACCTGGCACAGAGAATATGATAGAGAAATAAAAATTCATGTTCTGCCCTGTGCTACAGGAACTTGGGTATTGACTGAGCACACTGGGGAATCACCACAAGGGCATTTCTCTCACAGCTGGATGCCTTTATGCCCAGTCCGTAGGGGGTTGAGAATGGTGCTGGGCTTTAAATAGCTTTTGTGAGTCTGAGCTGGAAGTTGTTTTGCTTCTCCTCTGTGGGGGCCAGCCATTCAGGAGAGCACAGGAAGAAATTCATAGAGATAACATTTTATGGAGTGAAGCTCACTTTTCTCACTCCTGCAGTATTTGAAGAGGAAAAATTTTTTTTTTTTGGACTGTCAGATCAAAACATACTCAGTTACTACTCTGTGCATGTCCTAGATTATACCCTTAAGGGATTTGAAGTGGGGATTTTTATTTTAGGGAAATGAAAGCAAAAGATTCCCAGTGTAGTTCATCCTGGGCAGGAAATTCACCCGAGGCTGTGTGCCAAGGCCTTGCAAGCACTGTGATGCATTGTTCTTTATTTAGTTATTTATTTGTGTGTGTGTGTCTATGTGTACAGATTCATGGCTTTAAGGAGATCCAAGCTGCCTTTCTTCAGTCTGGTTTACTCAAACTTCTAGTGAAGAAGTGTAGCAAAGGAACTGGCTTCAGTAAGACTTGGCTTCTCCGAGACTTGGAGGTAAGAAAAGTGACATTTTGTAAAAAAACCAGGCTTCACACAGTGGCCTGAAAGGTTATGGCAGTGCACTGCCCTCCTGGGGAGTTTAAAGACTTGAGATTATCTCTAATTAGCCACTAAAAAAATTGTTCACTTAACTGTATCCCTCTGCCCATCATAATCGTGTAGATAATAGTCTAAATTCTATAAAGCATGAGCTGGTTTTCACTTATCTGATTTTATTTGGAAAAAAAATTGCAGGATGAGACATTACTCACCTACTCAGATTGTTTTATGGATTTTATTTAGACTGTTCTTGAAAATTCCATTCTTCAATTTAGAAAATAATCTCAAAGAAAAGCATGATTTGCACAAGGTTTTGCTGCAGTGCAGGTGGGGAGATCAATGCACACGTGGGCATATTCTTTCACAGTAGTTGTTAATTGCTGAAAGATAAGTGTGGTTCAACTGTTAGTTCTGTTTTGTCTTAGGCAGGAGTTGTGTTAATTCATATTTAGGACTATGCTGAAGCCAAAGGGCTGTTTTCAAAGCAGAAGGGTGTGTAGGGGCATTAGTGGCATTTTGGTGATAGTCACCTTTGCTCTGATTTTGTCTTGGAATCTTCAAATCTTTGATGTGCTGAAGTGGTTAAAAAATTATTTTCTCGACTTTCTTTGCACTTTCAGCTAATCACTGAAGTTGTCTTTGCAGCAGCATGGAAGGTGTAACTCATTAGTGAAGTGGGAAATGGTTTTGTTTTGTGTTTTGGGGGTTGTTTTTTTCTTTTTTTAGGTGTTGCTTCTTTGTAAAACAGCATGTGTTAAGCACTGTCCAGGTCTGATAATGTTCTTCTAAAATGCTGATTGCAAATAAACTAATAATACCTACAGCTGTCACACCATATGCTACCTTTTTTCTGTGTAGATTTTGTCAATAATGCTGTATTCCTCAAAGCAAGATATCAGTTCCCTGGCTGAACAGGAGGATACTGAACTGGAAGACAGGGAACAAGATCAAGATGTGGAGCAGCCTGTTGTTGGTCCTGTTGATTTAGAGCAGAATAAACTTGATCCTCTGGAGGGCCTGGATGAAGCCACCAAAATATGCTTCTTGGTATTTAAATTAGTTTACCTCTTTTTGGGTAAATGAGCATTTGCTAGTTGCATAAAACATTTGGTAGTTCATATGGTTGTTTTTCTTCTAGATTTACAGAGTCTGGGTCTATGATTTCAATGCATTGTTCTTGAAAGAAAATAAAATAGAACTACACTAATGAATGCTACAAAATCATTATACAGTGTTTTGCTAAATTGCTTCTCATTATTACTAATCCAGATATTAAGTTCATTAATTCTCGACCTACAAAGTGGAGAATAATGCCTAGGTCATGCTTAAAGAAACTCATCTTTCTTTTTCCCCTCTAATGTGGTTTGGTTTTTTTCTCATTTCTCTTTGCTCCTTGCTCAGATGACACACGATGCACTTAATGCCCCTCTCCATATCCTTCGAGCCATGTACGAGCTGCAGATGAAAAGAACGGATTCTTTTTTCCTGGAAGTTCAAAAGAGGTATGTGAGAGTCTGGGTCCAGCAGAGGAACAGTGGTGGGTGAAAATCTAAAATCCTCTCGGTGCTGAACAGGAATTCTTCCAAGGATAAGGTTTGGTTTTCATGGGTGAAAAAGTAAGGAAATAAACTCCTGCTAAGTTGTATTTATGGAAGCAAGTCACCATCTTCTGAAACACATCACATGCTCTTTTCTATGTGGTAGCTCCCATATGAACAGCTACTATGGCTCTGAACTCTGGGAGCTGAGGAAGAGTCAGGAGCTCACATGTGGCTTCTGGTACTCAAAGCATCTCACAGAGACACCATGTTCTCACAGAAATGAGTGATTTTGTAACATTTAAATCCTTTGGCTTGTTAGAACAGGGGAGCAGTTAACGTGATTAAAAATAGGTAGAGTTTAATCTCTCCAAAACACAAGGTGGGAAGATTTAATTTGCATTTAATTGCCCTAATTGAGTTTGCATTACTTTGGAAACACATTTGTGTATTTTTGATTTTGTTTTGCCTCTGTGCAGGTTTGATGGGGATGTGATCACAACAGATGAGAGGATCCGGACGCTGGCTCAGAAGTGGCAGCCCAGCAAACGCCTGAGGCTGGAGGAGCAGAGTTCCAAGGCAGTGGATACAGATATGATCATCTTACCCTGTTTGGTATGGACATCTCTACAAACAGGAGCAATTGGGAAATAATGAGTTTTGGCATTGAGTAGCTTCTATTTAGTAACTTCAAACCTGAGAAATCTTTTTTAAACATCTGGAATAATCTGTTACCCATGTTTTATGTCAAAACGAGTGAGCAGGTACAAGAAGCAAGTATTTCTTCCTTGTTATTCCTTCCTTAAGGAAGAGAAAGAACTTGATTCCTGGGTCAGGAGAACAAATTGTGATTGCAGGCTGTAATTTCCTCCCCTTACACAAGAGAGATTGTATCTCATTGCTGTAAGCTTATGCCATGCTGCTGTTTTAGCATATCATTGTTATCTTACAGTGAGTTCAGCAGAACAAGGAAGCAATGAATTTATCTTGTAAAGGAGACACTACACTCGCAAGCTTTAGGTTTTGCATTCAATAGCAGGGTCCCACAGCTCTGCTTTATTTTGGGGGCTCATTCCTGGCCGTGTGGTGTCACCAGCACAGCCGTTTATCAGTTGCATAGCAAAGGGGAAGGAGCTTCCTGAAGTAGTTTCACATAATTATAAGAAAAAAGTAGGCCTTTCAACAGCTTATACAGAGACTGTGAAATATGCACCCCTGGAAATTGTCCAAACTGAACTGGACAAAACCCTGATTTTAAAGTTATCTCAGCCTTAAGTCAAATTTGGACCAAGTGATCTCCAAAAGTCCCTCTCAACTTGCCTCATTTCATGGCACTTGGTAGCTTTACCTCTGTAGGTCAACTTCAGTTAACACTTCTGGTTAGAATTCTAACTCTGTTTCCACAAATGCATCAGTGTCTAGTGAGGTCTGCTGACACAAACAATGTTTCTCAGGAAATACGTCCCTATAGCTGTGTGAGAGATCCCACTTTTGTGGGTTTTTTGGCAAATTCATCTGTAAATTCAGCCTGAAGTTTGTCCGGTCAGATATCCAAACGTAAGGCAGTAAATTATTGACAGCCTATTTTCAAACTTGCATTTCTCTTCTTGCAGTCAAAGCCTGTACTCTGTGATAAAGCAACAGAAGAAACCAATCCTGTTGCCCAGAAACTCATCACCAACACGGAGAGTGACCTGCAGCTCAGCTATGCCAAGCAGCGACGCACCAAGAGCTCCATTCTCCTGCACAAGGAGCTGGACTCCAGGAGTAAAAAGGCTGTGAGGGACTACCTGTACCGTGTGAATGAGGCAATTGCAGTTCTGTATGCCAGGCATGTGCTGGCATCCTTGTTAGCTGAGTGGCCTGATGATGTGGCAATAAATGAGGAAATCCTAGACCTCAGTGGCCCAGCCCATATGACATACATCCTGGACATGCTGATGCAGCTAGAGGAGAAGCAGCTGTGGGAAAAAGTAAGTGGATTTCACTTAGACATGTGAACAAAACCTGTGCCTACATGCCATGAGACTCTGACTAACAAAAATCCTTGCAGTTCCTTTTTTTAACTAAATTGAAACTCCAAAATTTAAATTAATTCTGAAAAACCAGTTGGAATCTGTCAGTGTCTTGATGTGCTGATCTTGTTAACAGAAAATGGAAAAACTAGCTCTGTGGAGAGAACTCTTTCAGTTATGAAAGAGAAATTGGTAAAATAGGCAGTCTGTTTTGAAAACAGGCAATCTAGATGGTAATCTAGAGAAATTGGTAAAATAGGCAGTGCCTTTTAAAAGCTGCTTTTACTTAGATCTCAATGTGTATATTGTAATACCTGCTACTCCACTGATGAGCTGGTGGTGGAAGTGATCTTGGAATTACAATAGAATGTTGTAATGAAAGTGTCAGCTCAAGGCTTCACAGCAGTCAAAGCAAATCAAGCACTGGGAATCTTCAAAGAAAGAATGAAAAATCAAGCAGAAGGCATTGATATGCCACTGAACCAATACTATGCACTCTTTTGGACTGCAGTGACTCCCTCATCTCCTTAAAAAATTTAAATAAGATGCAGTACAACTGGAAGAGGCCTAGAGAAGAATGGCAGGGATTATTACAGCCATGGAATAAGTTCAGTATAAGGAACCAACTGGTTTTCCTCATTCTGGATCTTTCCCCTGTGGGGCACTGAGGGAGAAGGAGTAATGGAAAAGTCTGTTCCTCTTTCTCTGTAGATTTAAAGCAGTAAATAGCATGCAAAAGTTAAGAGTAAGTATTATTCACTGGCCCTCCCAGTAAGAAAACAAAGGAGTGTCAGATTAAGGTAATAAGTGGCAGGTCCAAAACAAACCAAAAGAACAGGTTCTTGACACAGTATGTCATGGAAATCGTTGCCCCAGGGTGTTTTTATGGGTTCAGAAAAGGGCAGGATGAACTGATAGAATAAAATCTATTAAGGCATGTTAAATGCAAAAGTGTAGTTTTTGTTTTAGGCTGTTCTGCAAGTGCAAGGCAAGGAGTGCATTCAGGGAACTGCTACATGCTGCCTTTGGTTTTTAAACTCCTTTTCCCAAGAAATCAGGTTTTGGCTGATTTGGAGATGAACCTGCTGGCCTGAGCTGGTGCATTACATTTTATAGGAGGAGTTAGGAGAGAGCAGGTGAAGAGATGTAATGAGTTGCTTGATCACCTGAAAGGGCCTCAAGTAGCAGAATTCCCAATTCAGGGCTTTTGTGCACTTCAAAAAAATAAGAAAAAGGGAGACTCAGGTGGTTCTGAATTATATTTAGTGTGTCCTGATAGATTAAAGGGCAATTTTGGGAAGTTTTAAAGGCACAGAACTTGCATCTGCCTCTTTCAAAACTTCAGCCACCTAATTGATACTTAATCATTTTTTCTTAGGCACAGAGTTGTACATTTCTGAAGGCTAAAATATATGACATTCTATTCAAATCAAAACCTGTAGGTATAGAAGGCAAAGGTGCCTGTTTAGTATGTTAACGAACTTGTTTATCTTACTTCATTACAGCTTTAGTTTGCTGTTAATTACTTTATGGATTAGCCTTGATTCTAGCAGTTGTGGGAAGAGATGTAGCCAATATCTGCCATGTTTTTATCAAATAAAGAATGAAAGATGCAGAACAGAGGACAGAGTGAAATCTTTTGTGCTTATGGAGATGACACTTGGTAGGCATCATTTGTGAATTTATCTTGTTTCTTGCTGGTACCTTGATTCCCTCTTCCAAAATACTGTGTGGC
This sequence comes from Pachycephala philippinensis, assembly GCA_013397055.1. Classification (NCBI taxonomy): domain Eukaryota; kingdom Metazoa; phylum Chordata; class Aves; order Passeriformes; genus Pachycephala; species Pachycephala philippinensis. The sequence goes on from VWZT01000370.1 coordinate 348,026, forward strand.
TGGACATGACTCGTGTTTATGCCTTATGTTTGAGCTTTTATATGTTTCAAGTTCTGCATTCCCAGTGTGTAACTCTGCAGTGTCCTGCAGCCTGTGAGCTGCTGCTCTCTCATGCTGAGACAGACAGAACAAAGCCTCTCCAGGCTGCTCTCCAAGGACACCCAGCCCGGCCTAGGCCCAAAATGTGTAACCCAGCATCTTGAGAAGGGGGGCAAGCTGGGGGGAAATTCCATCATTAGCTAAAGTTTAATTGGTGAAATTGGGTTGAGATGCAAATGAACCAAAGCTATAAAAGTGTGAAGAACTCGTGACTCGGGGTCCATCTTGGGTGTAGCCTTTGGCCTGCCCAGGGTGTGCCTCTGAAGGCCTTTCAAATAAATATCCACCTTTATTCCCTTCCTCCTGTCCAGTCTCTGTTTCTAGGCTGGCCTCTTTAGGCATCAGTGTCAGCCATCAGCATGTACAGCTGTAAATGTTCTTCTGACAGTAAATTGTATTTACAATGCCGTTGCTTCTCCCCAGATTCTGCAGAAAGTGCTGCACGGGTGCAAGGAGAACATGCTGGGCACCATGGCCCTGACAGCCTGCCAGTTCATGGAGGAGCCAGGGATGGCAGTGCAGATGAGGGAATCCCAACATCCCTACAACAACAACACGAACTTTGAGGTAAGGCAGGCAGGGATTACAGTGCATTACTTGGCAGCTGAAATCACCAAGGGCTTGGAGCAGAAGCCTCTCAAATTTCCACGTGGGGATCTGTGGGACTCCTGTGCTTGAAGCACCCGTGAAGTCTGTTCAGTCTGGCTTGGAAAAGGCTGATTTAAGACAGCTGAGGCCTTGCCCTGCAAAGAAACGTGTTCAATCAGGCACTTTATTGTAATTCTAATTCAATCATATGAAAAGTGCATAACTTACATGGTTTTACTGTGCATGTATTTGAAGTAGATCAGATTTGTAAATGGTTTCAAGGCCTTAATGATCAAATATTTCTACCCTTCCATCCAAAGATTTGTTTCAGTTGGCCTGTTACTCCCTTGTGCTGTTAGATGAAAGTAGGAGTGGCGTCTTTTTTCTTGTATTTCTCATTTTACACTCTTCCTCTGACACAAATTTTCTGATTTTCTTTTCTTGATAATGTTTAAAAGCATTTTTCTGATATAATTTGATAAGTAATTATTGCCTCTGGGCAGTCTTGGGATTTTTAATTTCCCTGCTGCTCTGACTCTTCTGATTTTTATTTTTAAAATGCATATAACCCCTTGGGTTCTGGCAGTGAGATCAATATCAGCAACAGTAACTGCTTTTGAAAAAGCAAAGCATTGCTGGCAATTAATTTTACATGCTTAACAGCTAATGTGAACAATAGGCGATGCTTTACATTTGTTAAATTAGCTCTGGGTAAAAATATCAAACAGTTTTTGACTCATGGAGATGCTGTAATATTTTTTACATCTCCCTTGTTTTTCTGGTGAAAGTTAAGTGGGTTCTGTGTGGTACAGTGTGACAGGACCCACAGCTGCTGTGTTTATTTCTCAGGATAAAGTTCACATTCCCGGTGCTATCTACCTCTCCATCAAGTTTGACTCTCAGTGTAACACAGAGGAGGGCTGTGATGAGCTGCTCATGTCCAGCAGCAGCGACTTCCAGCAGGATCGGCACAGCTTCAGTGGGTCTCCACAGAAATGGACTGATTTTGAGCTTCCAGGTGAATATGCACTGATTCAAGGTTATATAGGATATTGCTGGGACTCCTGAGAGAAATTCCCCATGAGTTAAATGTGGATGTTCCTGAGATGTGCAGGAAAAAAGCCAATCCTTTCCTTGTCCCACTCCATTTGCTCTGACGTGCTGCTCTTGCATTTGTTTCTCAAAAGTGGCTTATCTTGTTGTGCTGTGACCTTTTCTTTCCAGCCCTCAGTCAAAGCATGCACTCAGCTACTGGAAACAAATTTGATCTTGGTTCTATTCCAACACAGTCCTTGTTCTGCACGATACTCACTTACATTGTTTATGCCTTGTCTTACTTTCCACAGGAAGCACAGTTTTTTATTAAAAAAAAAAAAAAAGATAGGCTTATCTCTGTCTCCGTGCTCTGCTGCTGCTCCGAGCAAAGAGAGCCAGTGCCAACGCCTTGGCTCCAGCTGGTGCCACAGAGCACAGCTGGAAAAAACCCAGGGTTTGGCTGCCAGCTGCACTCTGGGTTCTCTAAGCACATTTGCGAGAGCACAGTGCAAATGCCAGGGAGCTCAAGGACTGCACAGTCCTGATTTTAATTTGATTAAATTCTCTGCTTCTGATCTTAAATTGTTATAACCCACTGAGCACTGGGGCACTGCAGGAAACTCTTGACTTTGAGTACTGTCAGCACCTGTAAAGAGATTTAGGAACTTTCTTAGCAAACCAGTTTGGGTTACAAGGTGCTGGTTTTTAGTTACAAGGTGCTAGTTAGAAGCAAATGTGTGTTCTGTAGAAATATTTTAAATTTTTGTGAACTTCTGTCTTCCTTTTCCTCCCAAATAGTTGCAGAGGTTTGCCAAGGAGCTGAACTTCGAGGGCCATTGTTTAAAGCAGCTTTGGCTGTGAAACTTGAATTTCACCTTGTGAAAGTTCCTTTCCAGCCAAGGCTGTCTGGATTAAGGCTCTTGATTTCAGCAGGTTTTAGCTGAAACCAGACATTTAAAGGCTTCTGGGCTTTTCATTTGATTGCAGGGCATTCTCCTATGAGTAGGAGAGAACATTGTCTCCATTTCATGATAAAAAGGGAAATTCTTTTTTAGACATGTCCTTTTAAATCCTAAAAAATGTTTTCAAAATTTTTCTTGTTCATGAAACCTTGAAAATTCTGCTTCCCAATGAAAACTAGCCTGGTTGACCCAGGGTGACAGGCTTTTTCATGGGGCAGAAAGATATTTTAAGTTTTAACAGCTCTAATATTATAGAGCACAGTAGGTAAGAAGATGTTTTGTGCAGCATTACAGCCAACTGCCAGGATTTATCTCTGAAGGTGGAGATGCTACAATGACAAAAACCTTTTGAATGTTTTTTGCCTGATTGTAAAATGGTCAAATGTTTTGATAGTCCTTCTACTTTTAAGTGATTAAGTTTAACAGTTTTCTTCCCTAGAGTAAAAACGTTCAATTTAATTTTCTGATGTGTAAAAATTTTACTTTCAAACTTTTTAAACCTTTTGTCCAATGAATTCAAGTGCTGTTGTAAAGAACTTGGCTGCCTATATAGGGGTTCTTTTTTCATAAATCATAACTGATCCAATAACACAATTGGAAAAGTGAAGCTACATGTGCAGAATATGGAATTTCTTTAATTTCCTCTGTTTAGTTGTCAAAAATGTAAAAGTCATTATCCTTCCTAGAAGACATTGTCCTTCCTATCCAGTATCTTTAGACAAGGGAAACTGTTGTGGGTTTTGCTTCAGCCTCCTCTTTGTCACCCTGTTCTGTGTGTTTCATAGTTACCAAAAATGAAAGACCACCTCTCTTGAATGAAGACATCTAGGATTAATTAATTTCAGCCTTTTCATTTAAATTGTATTTGAGATGGCAAAACTAACTCAGAAGGTAGTAATGTGGGCTTGCTTCCTTCCCTGCACATAGGAGACACACTCTACTACCGATTTACTTCTGACATGAGCAACACGGAGTGGGGTTATAAGTTTACAGTGACAGCAGGTCATCTGGGAAGGTTTCAGACAGGTAAGAGGTTCTCAGAATGTATTGAAAAGGGCCTTTTTTAGTCATTTTGCTGAGCTTTGAGAGGCTTGTGGTTATCCCTTTTTCTTGACTTAGAATTTGCATTCAGTGTCTTACAAATAACATGGTCAGGTTTGTTCAAGTTGAAACTCAACTGATGTCTCTTACTTCCTGTGACTTTGGGGCAGAAATACAAAATCTTCACAGAGACTTGGAGACTAAAATTATAATAATGTAATTTGCATCCAAAATCTCATTATATGATAGTAATTACACAGAGTATTTAGCAAACACTCTGGGATGCCGTAATTGGAAACAGAAATAATGGTAATTGCATTTTTCAAAAGTGGTTATCCATTAAAATGGGATGGTTCTGGGTCTAATTTCTAGCATAAGAGATTTTGCTAGTTTACTTTACAGTTTAAATATTTTTAATGAAATTGAGGCTGGTGGATAATTGCTATCAGCAAAACTCTACTGCATATCACATAATAAGGAGGGCCTGGGTTTTGTTTGCCTTATTTGGGCAAAAATTTAATTTTGGCTATGCTTCTAATTTTTATGTAAGTTTTGCCTCAGAAAAGAGTTGCCACGCCAGGAAGTAATCTGGAATTATCTCAGATCTTTGTTTGGTACTTTAATTCAATATTTCTTGCTTGCAAGAGCAATACTTGGTGTATGGAGAAAACTGACTATACAAACAGAATGTGTCCCTACAAAACTTAACAGCTGTTTGAATTTTCTTTTTCCCAGGGTTTGAAATTCTAAAGCAGATGCTGTCTGAGGAAAGGGTAATTCCTCACCTCCCACTGGCCAAAATCTGGGAGTGGCAGGTGGGGGTGGCGTGTCGCCAGACGGGTCACCAGCGTCTGAAGGCCATCCACCTGCTGCTGAAGATAGTGCAGTGCAGCAGCCAGGGGTGAGTGCCCTGCTCCACATCCTGCACCAATGCAAAGGGCAGGGCAACTAAAAGGCACTAAACTGATAGGATTTTGAAGCAAAAAAACACCTGTGATTTGAAGCAGGTATTCTTAATTTACCTGTCGGATACAATTTACAGTGCTTTGATAGCAGAAATTTATTACTTTCTCTTCTCTCCTGGCCTTTAAAAAAGTCTAATGAATTCAAATGTTGTAAAGGAAAAAAAATCACCCCAAAAGAGGATGAAGGTAGATTTCAATTAATTTTCTAGAAATTATTCTCTTTGTATTAGTTACACTGCAGAATTAAGGTAAGGATGAAATAATAACCTGGTGAAGTGATGACCTGATTCTCTGTAAACTAAATAGCTTTTAAATTATTCTTTTTAGTTGTACCACTAAGCCTGTAATTGAGTTTTAGAAGGAATATGCGTCCTTAGGCTTATGTATGGTATGGCATGAGTATCTCTAGATGCAAGAGCATTTAGCAAAGTGGTTGCCTTTTATTTTTAACTGTCACAAATGTATGGTTTTGTTCTCTTAAATTTGATTTGGTTTGCATTTCCCTCCCACCTCCAGGTTCCCAGAAACGGGCATGGTGGTTGCTCACTATTGCATCACGATCTCATTTAAATTACTTTTTTTCAGGGACTGTGACCTCACCTTATTGAAGCCACTTTGGCAGCTTTTCACCCACATGGAAAACAACTCATGTCACGACACGGCCAAGCCTGGTATTCTCCTTCCTCTTCATCGTGCACTGGCAGAACTCTTCTTTGTGACAGAAAACAGAGTTACTGTAAGCAGTTCCTGTATTCGTATGCCTCCTTTCCTCAGTGCTGAGATTGACAGAGAATTCAGTGTTACACTAAATGCAGTTTATCCCTCAGAGCTACAGAAACATTAACAACTTTTTCTTATAGAGTGTGGCAGCAAAGTCTAATTAGTGGGGAATTCTGTTGCCTTATCCATCATGGGACTTTAAGTAATAGTCATGACTATTAAGGCCCTAAAGCCACTGTTTATTCTGAGAGGAATGCTGGTTTAATAATTAATTTAAAGGTATTTGCATGTGGTTTCCGTTGAGTTGATTTTGAACTTTAAATATGAGCAGTGTCATGAGCTCATTTCTGTGATCACAAACTGTGCTCTAATCCAGGAGAGTCTGGTGTGCAGTTCTGATACCTTTGGTTCTTGGGGACTGCTCTAATGATCAGCATTTTAATGTTAATTAGTAGAATATCGCCTTTGGTAGAACCACTGGTGTTCACTGCGTGTTTTCTGGCTGCAGGAGCTTGGATCTCTACAGGAGTATTTGCTTGCCTTAAATACTGAAGATCATCTTCATCGCTGCACAGCACAGGTAGGACTGCACAGCCCCAGGGCTGGGGGGGTCTGTGAGCTTTGTGGCAGACACTGGATGATTTCTCATTGCCCAGTGGAGTTTATAAAAGAAATATTCATGTACGTGGGCATTACAGTACCTTGACAGGCCTCTGGAAGTTGTGAGTGAACTGTGCACAAATGCTTTTCTGGGATATTGGGTAGAAATTCTCCCCATGAGGGTGGTGATGCCCTGGCACAGGCTGCCCAAAGCAGCTCTGGCTGCCCCATCTCTGGAAGTGTCCAAGGCCAGGTTCGATGGGGTTTGGAGCAATGTGGTCTGGTGCAAGGTGTCCCTGTCTGTGGCAGGGAGTGGAATGAGATGATCTTTAAGGTCCCTCCCAACCCAAACCATTCCATGATTCTAGGTTTCTGTTCAGTTTCATACAAGGATTTCTTTACACTTTGGGATTGAGGAGAATATTCGGTGTGACTTTGTTTTTCCTTTTCTCTTCTAGGCCCTGAAAAACATTGCTGCTATCAGCCTTGCCATTAACTATCCAAACAAATCAACAAGTTTCTGGAATGTTTAATACTGGCTCAGGCCGGAGTGCATGGGATAGAGTAGTTTGTCCATAGGACATTGGAACAAACATCTTAACTCCGTTCAGGAAAAGTTCCTTCAGCTTCAGTGTATGAGCACTCTGCAGCCTTCCTTCCTTCCACCTTGATGTAGAATTTGTAAAAGTAACAGCGCACTTCAATGAAAAAGCACATCCTGAAGTAACTCACGCGTCGCCTACAGTTATGTATGCACATATTGTAGCATGTTAGAGTAAACAGAACAATATTGTTTTTTATTCAGAGGAAGTAAAGGAAAGAAGGTAGCTGAAGTATGAGAATGGAAGGCCCCCACGTTGGTATCATCTGCTCCCGAGGAAACTTGATCCATGGAATGTGTCAGCTTCAGAAAATACTGCTGAACTCGGGGTGATGCCATCCACAGCATCTGTTGTACATCTTCGGAGTGAAACAGGCAAACCAGAATCTGGTGGCTGCTGCAGAAATGGTCCATGCTTGAATCCTGTCATTTTTGCTTTGGAAGCTACTACCCAAGGAAAAGGATTTCAATTCTTACTAAACTACAGGTTGTAAAACAAATTGTGGGTGATTTGCAAAAGCAGTTGAAGGATTCCAGTTTCAGAGCATCCTCGTGCAAGAGCTTTACATTTCTCCTGTTCTTTGATTCATTAATCGGGGTCACCTGTTCTTACCTTGCTTTATCTCCAATGTATTATTCCAAATAGCCCATTATTGTAGTGCAGAGAGCAAAGGCTGGCCTTCAGTCACAAGGCAGTGGTGATATGAAGACCTGAGGAACTTACACGTTTCTCAAAAATCACGTCTTTAAAAGAAATTATTCACAAGGCTTTTTTTCCTTTAGTTACTTCGATATTAGTGGCGTAGGAGGTCCTTGGCAATGTTGGGAACCCAAACTCCGAGCACTCAGGATGGGGTTAATGATCAATCCACTCTTATCTTACAGAGCAATAACCACATTCCTCTTAGTCAACATGGAATGAATGGCAGACCTTCTATGCTGAAATAAATTGGCTTTCTTCCTGCACAGCTACATTGGCTATTCCCCTTCCAAAGAGTTAAAAAGAACACAGAAAGATTTGGGGGTGTATTTCGTGTATCGTTGAACAGTTTGTAGAGCTGGTCTTGTCAAATATAAATTCAAATTACTTTTAATGCTAATTATTTTCTTCCCTTCTTCACCCCAACACTGGACTATGGAAAAAAAAGGGCAGCCAAAAGCTCTAATAGTAAGTGAATGCAAGTTGTGTAAAGCAGTGGCTCTCTCAGGAGGGAATGTATTTATTGACCCTGCTTGTCCAATATTTGAGTGGTGCCCAAATACCAGTGCACAGGAGCCCTGCTTTGGGGGGTGTCCTCTGAACTGATGCTCTTGTCAGCTGGGGCTGGAGTTTAAGGGTGGCCCAGTCTCCCTCTGAGAGGGAAACATGCAGTAATACATCCCTTGGATTTTTTTTTTTTTTATGGCTTCTAGTGCTGTAGAGTTTTGTTTTGACTTCTGTTCAGCCAGTGCACAACGAATGCTTGAATCAAAATGTGAGTATTCTATGAAGACCAAGAAGCACCATGCTGAAGTCATTGCCTTCAGGAATGGAGTGGCTCTCTTAGCAAATGAGAATGCCAGGATTCAGGAAAAGTGTCGTATTTGTCAAAGACTGAAAGGAAGCAGAGAGATGCTGCTCTGAAAGCCCTCCTTGAGCATCCTGAGTTGATTTCCTTAAAGACATCACGATGGGAAGGGAATTCTCAAGGTTGTGGTGTACCTTTAACGCACGGATCATTCTGTTCCCACATCCAAGCAAGGTGTCTGAGTTTGCAGCCTCCCTGCAGGGGAGTCCAAGATCCCTGGGGAACCAACTGCTTCCCACCTTGTCATTGTTTGAGCAGATTCTGGGCACGGGGAGTTGCTCCACCAAAAGGAGACGTTCCTAAACTGATGTTGGGGAGTCGTATGGATGGGGCAGGTGAGCACTTGGAAATTGCTTTTCTGGAGCAGTAGGACTTCTATTCACTGCCTCCGTGGGCATCCATGGCTGAGGAATCACGGATATGCAATGGGCTGAGCCGTGCAGCTGCTGAGATCTGCCTGCTCAGTCAAAGAAGGCTTTTTCTTTTTTCACATCAGGGATGAAGACTGTAAATAAACCATTCATAGAACCTGTCACAGCTCTGTCATAGTCACGGTTTTTTTCTGTTGGACTGTCCTTTTGCTTTCTGGATGAAGATGTGAGGCTGCAAGGATGACACAGGAGTGGCCAGGATTCCTTGCTAGGCATTACCACTCAACTTACTCTACCAGCAGTGACTGGCCTCGTGAGTCAGTCGTCTTGCCCTGAAGGAACTGTCTAGGAACAGTGTCCACTAAATATAATTTCTACCCACTAGATGGAACTGAAGGACTGTGACCTGAGTTGACACTGAATCTGTTGCTGCCTTATAACTCAAATCATTAATTATGGATTTTTTAACAGACAAGAAACACTGATTTTTTTTTTTTCTTCTGGTAGCTCTAAAGAAAGAGGAATAGAATACCAATAATGAATATTCATGATCAATCACATTTTGAAAATTATGCAGAAGTTCCAAGTGGATGTGAATGATGCTATTGAATTGTATAAAACTGTCTGGAAAACAGGTATGCTGAAAAAAAATGTGCCTAATATAAGAAAAACTAAAAAAGTTGTCCTGCCTGAATCACCTATGATGTGTTTAAAACAAACCATATTGTTCCTAATGATACATTTGACTTGCTTTCATTAAACACTTAAAAACGAGAGTTTTATAATTTCTTTTCTTACGGGTTTACTACTTTGCAATTTTTATCAGTTGTTTAAAATATATCAGACCTTTAGATTTATTCCAGTTCAGTTCAACATGTAAAAAGAAAGCTACAGATGTGGGTAAAATATGCAAATGAAGAGAAATATATTGTAAAAATTCTATAAAATCAAAAAAAGTACAACACGGTGTCTGGTTTTTGTTTGTTTTTCTCCTCTCCTCACGGAATGTTTAATGCTGGAGTTTGCAGTGAGATCCAGCTTTTTTTTCGTAGGAATCCACATTTTCCATGCCTGTAAGCAAACCTGCCTGTCCCCATGTGGTTGGTAAATATCTGATACTGCATTGAGCTGTGCAGGAACCAGACTTCTGGGGTAGTCTCTTAAATTCCAGCCCTGCTGTTTACATTCCAGTGGCCTTAGCCTAAAAATTCAGTTTTCCCCTGGATATCCATTGGTTTCAGTGCCTGTGTGTATTTACTTTGAGACCTGAAATGCACATCTGAAGGCCCCAGATGTCTCCTGTAAAGCTGAGATTTGTATTGGTAGGTGTTGATTCTAATTAGTGATATTTATCAGCAGAGGTGCTACCTGGTCCAGTGGGTTTAATTGAAAAGGTTGTTTGCCTTGGGTTTGGCTCAAGGAAAGGGCTGTGTCGAAGTCAACATCTTTCTGTATTTGCCTAAAGCTGCAAGTTGTTCCCTTGGAGAATGGTCTAATTAGGTAATTTTATTAAACGCAAATAAATAATAGGATTGTGAGGGTGTGGGAGAGTGAGGATTGTTCCCTGAGGTTTGAGGTTTCAGCTGACAAATGTGAAAAAATTCAGTGTAATTGCTCTGAAATGTAGTGTGGTGCCAGGCATTGGAATGTAGCAGAGGGCACATCCATAGCACTTTGGATCTGCTTTTCAGATGAAGTTCATTAAGACTGTTTTTATTCCAAGAGATCAAAAGTAGGCTGCAAGTTAGCTTAGAGGTGGGTGACTTTTAAAAATCTACTTTTAGGAGAAGGCTGAGCTGTGTTTAAACCAGAGCTGGCCCAATCCCTGCGTTTTCACAGCCCAGCTCAGGTCTGGTGTTTCCAGTGGGTTTTGTACCTTCACCAACACGAGGGCAAGATCTGCCTGTTTACACCATTTTAAACTTGGAATGACTGTCTGCAAATCCCTGGAGAACCGTGCTGTAAAATCTGGGCACCCTGGGGCAGAACAAGGCCCAGTAATCTGATTTAGTTCTTCCCCTTTTCAATGGTGAATCCCCCTGAAGTGAATTGTGTTGGGTCTCCTGGGGAGGCACCAGCACAAGCATCGTTCCTGTTTCCAGGGGACAAACCACAACCAGGGGAGCCTCTAAAAGCATGACCTGGCCTTTAGGGAAAGCTCTAGAATGTTGGAAAACACATTAGTGTATGTAAAGAGGTTGGTTTTCAGCACTGGACCAGGAGGTCAGGCTGGATAATAACTGGAACAAAGAATGGCTGTTGGTAAAATGGCCTGGAAAAACAGGAACTGTACTGGGATCTGTAGGGGGAAACTGAAGTCTGGCCCACCTCACCTCTGCCTTTAAAGCAAAGTAGTCAACCCTGATTCAAGTGAATAAGAGAGAAATCCACTGTGAATAAGGAAGAAATTAAGTAAGAGGTGAAGGAAGTAAGATTAAAGCTCATTCTTTCCATGACGGTCAGGTCTAATGTAATCAGCTCTATTCTGCAGTAAAATCTTTCCTGATTTTTAACTAAGAAAGAACAAATAATAAAAAGCTGGTACCCAGCTCCAGCCCAGACTGCAGTCGGCCTCACATGTGAGTATGCAGGAATAAACACTTCAAAAAAAAAAACCAAAACCCAAACTCTTTTTATTTCCAACTGGAAACATCCACAAGCATTCCTGATAAATAGATGGAAATCTTGGGCAGTTTTGTAGTGGTACTTAGCATTTAGAGTTTCTCATTCCTTGAATATAAAAATAATCAGTGTTTGGGTTTAGGGAGCATGGGAAAAGAGGGGGAGAAGGGATAACTGGTCTGTGTCGAAGATGGGGTCTTTCCCCACAAGTGCTGAGCAGTTGGCTGGAGCATGTTTCCTACTAATCCTTTTCTGACAACTGCAATGAATTTTTTTCAGTTGGTTTCTTCTTTCCATTCGCCACTTTACTGTCTGACTTTCCATAATCTTACTGCATAAATCTTACTGCATTTTGGAGTTTTTTTCTTAACATTTGCAGTGCAAATAACAAATATTTAAACTTGTGTTGCATGGAAAAAGTCAGTTTTATGAAACCTAAGGAAATGTGAATTGAAGTGCCTGCAAATGTTTGTCAGTGGTACCTTCTCTTAGAGGCTCATTTCCAAAACACTGTGTTGGCATCTCCTCACAGCTGGATTATCACATCCAGGAGGTGTTGGTACGGCCACACTAAATTCTTTTTAGCTTTGTATAAATGAGTAATTTCCCTTACACTGGCACAGGGTGCTCAGAGCAGCTGTGGCTGCCCCATTCCTGGAAGTGTTCAAGGCCAGGTTGGACGGGACTTGGAGCACTTTTGTCTAGTGGAAGGTGTCCCTGCCCATGGCAGGGGGTGGAAGGAGATGAGCTTTAAGATCCTTTCCAATCCCATTCCATGATTCTCTGATCTTTTACACACCATCGTGTTGTGGGCTGGACCTCTGTTCTCACCTTGCTGCCTTTCAGACACCCAAAGGTTTTAACTTCCTCAACCACATAACATTTTTAAGAATCAAAAAAACACCTGAGGAATCACAGGAAATGCTTCCCCTTATGATTTTATACTTTGTAATCAGCAAAAGCATCCTGTGCAGATTTTCCTCTCCAATAAGTCATCTATGATACGACTTCAATGTGCGTATGTAGGTAGACATTTACTGGGGCTTCAGTTTATCACTGTACTTATCTTGGATCAAGTTAAATATGGAATTAAGGTGTACTCTTAAGCACATCTAGTTCAGCTTTTAAAGGTAGGCTTTAAATTGGTTTTGTTGCCTTGGAGCCTAAACAGCCCGTGATGTTGATGGGAAGTGCGCAAATCCCTCGCATCCAGCAGAATCCGCAAAGGCAGAAAACAAAAAGATGAATTCTTGAGTCAGGAGAAGTGTTGAGTCAGGAGACCTTTAGTCTTATCATCTTGCTTGAGAATAAATCACGTCTGCGTTTCTTACCCTTCTCCTCTACATCAACCACCCACAGAAAGCTCATTCATCAAAAATGTCAATGGTTTCCCAGAAATCCCCCCACTCACACCTTGGGGTTTTTATTCCTCTGAGGAGCAGGTTGGGCTCTTTTCTCCCCACCAATGTTTTTTGGGTTTTTTTTTTTTTTTTTTTTTTTTTTTTT
>VWZT01000370.1:361742-375532 GCA_013397055.1 Pachycephala philippinensis
GCACAGCCACAGCCTCACAGCCCCGGGTAGCGCCTGTTCGGCACAGCCACGGCCTCACGGCCCCGGGTAGCGCCTGTTCGGCACAGCCACAGCCTCACGGCCCCGGGTAGCGCCTGTTCCGCACATCCACGGCCACACGGCCCCGGCGCCGCCGCCCCCGCAGCGGCCTGAGGGGAGCGCGGCCCTGCCGGGGACTGCGAACCCGGCCCAGCTGCAGGTGCACCAGCTCCCCCGGCTAAAAGCAGCTCTGAGGCTTCTCCGAGCTGCAAACCCCGTGTGTGACACGGCTGGGGCAACTCTGCCTTTTGCAACGCGTGTTTTATTCCTGGGCTCCTGCGAACCAGGAGTTTGCATTCCCCGGAATAAGAAGCACCCTACCCCTCACCTCACGCCGGGGCCAGCACTCTGGTGCAGCCCTGGCCTCCCCTGGTTTGTGTCCAGTTTGTTCCCCCCTCAGGATGTAGCTCGTGGCACACGAGTGACCCACCAGCCCTTTATAACCTTGATGGACACAGCACCGATGCCACCATGGGCTGCCAGTGCCGGTGGTGGTCCATCATCTGCCCAAGGCAACCTCTGGCTTTTTCCTTAAGACTTTTCCTCCTTGCTGTTGGAGTGCAGTGGCTGTACATGAGGCCACACAGTTGTCAGTGCAACTGATCCTTGGCTTTAATCACAAACTAGTCCTTTGGAAAACCTCGGATAAATTAACCTAGACAATTGCTGCTCAGCCCCAGCTGGTGAGCAGTTGGTTCACTCGGGCACTCAGGAGCCCCTGTCTGTGGCAGAACCTGACCCGAGTGTGAATCTCTCTGGGTGTTGGTGTCCCACCACTCGTCCCCGACAGCCCCTGGCTCCCAAGCCTGGCTCTGCGGTTTGACCCTCTGAGCCTGTCTTTGGTGGCACAGCCCAGCTCCTGTCTCAGACATGTCTCTTCTGGCTGCTGGATCTTCCCAGCGGTTTTTGCTGCACCAGAGCCCCATTCTCTGCAGGGGTTGTAGAAGAAACAAGGCAAGACAGGAGCCTAGGGCTGTTTGGGGGTGCTGCACCGCCAGACACCGTGTGAGGGGTTTTGGGTTGACCTGCTGTTGTTCATGGTTTTGCTTTGGGTGCTGCCCTGAGAGCGCTTGGAACAGCTGCACAACCCAGCAGCAGCATTTCACCTCTCCCACTGGGGGTGCCTGGAATGGGAGCAAGGGACACTTGAGGGTGGTATCCAGCAAAAGCCCTGGGCAGGGCACCTGCACTCCCCACCCAAACCCTAGACACCTCTACAAGCCAGTGAGCAGCAGCCCCAGGCTGCAGCTGCAATGGGTGACCCTGGAAAAGCAGCATCTGGCAAGCAGAGCTGGGTGATGCCCAAAATAACCCATCCCTTTGGGGTGCCTGCTGCAGAGCCAGGATCCTGCTGTGCCCTGGGAGCAATGGAGCAGCCCCGCACACACATTTCCATGGGCTGCTGAGAAACCCCACCCTGGCTCCAGCCTCGGGGGATGCTGCAGGAGGCAGATTTGTGCTCAGTGCATGTACCCCCATCCTGATTTTTCAGCAATTGCCTCTCACGACTGTGATCCAGCCCCGGCGCCTTCCCGGGAAACCCTGCCAGCTCATAAACCACTTTTAATCTCTCAAGAAGGTCCTTTGTGCAGCCTTTTGTCAACAGGGCCTGTCCCATTGCTATAGCTACGGCCCCTTTGCTGCTGGACACACCTGTTTGTTTTTCCAGCTCCTTTCTGTTGCCGTCAGATTTCTGTGCCACCTAAATAAAAATACTGAGAAAAGCCCTGCCCTGGTCCTGTGCCCTCCTCGCCCTTCCCGACTAAGGAAACTGCTTGCTCTCCTGGGATCAGTTTTCTGCAGGCAGTGGGCTCAAAGCAGCCTGCTCAGCCAGGGCCCCTTGCTATGGCTTTGTTTTCTGGTTATTACCCTTAAAATGACTGTGTGGAGCAGGGCTGGGGATGGTGTTGTTTGCAGCCAGGTCCCCAGGTGAAGCAGAGTCCTTGGGAAGGGTCAGGAGTGGTGATGTCCCCATGGCCCCTCAGCAGAGATTTTGCAGATACCTCATGGAGTTTTCTCACTGAATGCTCCTCTCCTCATGCATAAAACTCACCCAAATTAGTGCTTTTGGGATATCAACCTCACGTGTCCACTTGGGCAGCTGGAAGTGCCCTGGCCACTGGGTTCAGCACAGTGTGGAGAAAGGCTTTCCCCTTGTAGGACTCTGCTTTTCCTGGCACTAGGAGTCATACCAAGGGTTTGCATTGCCTTTTAGAGACACTTAAAAAAGGAAAATATTCCACATCCGTGAGTTGTGGTTGTTGTGTTCTCAGAGAAAAACACCCAGAGATGGAAACTATCCTGGGGAAGTTGCCCTTCATTTGCAAGGTGTTTCTTCCTGCACCAGGTTTGGATGGTGATAGGTTTCAACAGCAATTCTGTGAGCAAAGAGAGCTTATCGTGACCTTTACGGGGTGACTTAACCACAGGAATCCTGCTTTTGTCTTCCCATGTTTCATTTCTTCCCCTTCCAGATGTAGCTGAGGCTTGATCCCGTCACTAAGGCCGTAGGATCCAGTGTTTTTGCCTCCCTGCTCTGAGGCTGAGTCAGGCTCTCCGCTGCCGCTGACTCACCGCCGCACCGGGATCACCGGGACATCTCCGGGAAACCTCTGCAGCCAGGCACAGAAAGCCACCCCCGGGCTGCAAGGCTCAATCCCCCTGGGCCAGAGCCCCAAAGCTTCCTCCTGGCACCCAAAATGGTGCTGACAAAGAGCAGGGAGACACCTCGGGATGCACAACTCCAGCCAGGCAGGACACCTGATGGTCTTGGTGAAAAGGATGGGCTGGGACAAGGAGCAGTTCCCAGGATGTGGCCCTACTCTTGTGCAACAAAATAATTAAGCAAGACCTCTTTATTTCACCCAGATGTTATTGCTCTTTATTGTCCTGCTGCTTTGGCGTCGCTTCTAAATATTTAATGTGTTGGAAATTGTATTTCTGATTAATGGGATTTATTTGGTGCGTGGTGTGTGGGTTACAGTTTTAAAAGGGAAAAAAAGATGACCTTTAATGCTCTTAATAAAGCAAGGCTGGGTTTGGCAACACCACTAAAAGGCCTTGCACCTTGTCTGGCCCTGTGCTGGGCAGCCCCCATGCACGCTCTGACCCCTGGCATCGTGTGCCAGCTGTCAGGTCTTATGTGAAATTCAAGATATAACATGAGTCATGTCCCCGATTCCAGCTCTGTGGGGACACACTGCTGCAGGTTTGCAGTGATGCTGCACATCTGGAGCACAGGCACATCTGGGCAGCTGCTCCAGGAGGGATGGAGCAGTGCTGGCGTGTGCAAGCAGGAAGGAACAGCTGGAGGATTTCAGGGACATCCCGGCTCTCCCCCTGCCCACGGGCAGACAAAACCAAGCTGCTGTTGGGTGGAAAATGAGCTTTTTCAGGAGAAATGGGTCACGCTCAGCTGGATGTTCCTGTAACCCAGAGGGCTGCAGGGAGCAGCGTGTGGCAGCAGCTGCCCTGCGCGCAGTCCCGTTTGTCTTGGAGGAAAACATCCAGTTTTGATATTTAAGATTTCCAGCAGTGGAAAATTCACAGCAGCCGCGGGCTGGGGAGCCAGGCGCTAATTGGCGGAACTTGTAGGAAGAGTGTCCCTCCAGCTCTTTTCCATTGGAAAATCCAAAAGCTTTCTCCAACTGTTGATTCCTTGTAAAAACTAAAGCAAAACATGCTGGATGGGGAAGTCAGGGTTAGGGAAGATCTTGAAAATGTTGGAGCAGCCCTTTTCACTCCGTCAGGACAAATATTTACATTTTTTTATTGTAAAGTTACTCCTGTTTGGAAATAATTTGTTTTATTTTGCACTCTGTTACCAGCTTTGACGAATCACAAAGAAAACAAAGTGACTTTGCAGAAATATGATGTTTTGGCTAAAGAAGAACGACTTTGTTTTTTCCCTAATTTTTCCTGGGAACATTGACATTTTGGGGCCTTTTCCAGCTTGGAAATTTCAGAGCAAGCTCTTGTCCCTGTTTCTCCAGCTATATCATAGAATAATAATTCTTGAAGGGTTAATAAATCTTATCATAATTTTTTAATTCATCCTGCACTGCCTGGTTCTGGGGACTGGAGCCATCTGCAACACTTCCTATCGCTGTGCTCAAACCCACCCGGAGCATCTGCTGCTCCCACCAGTGGCACTGCTGGGATTGAGTAAATCAATTAAAAATCATTAACAAACGAGTGCTGCAGGTCACACCTGGAGACCATGCAAATAGCATTTGAAAAGAAAATCTCCTATTACAAACCCATCTCCGGCTGGGTGAGCACAGGTGTGTTTTCTCCCTGTAACATCCCTCCAGGTGTGTGAATCGCTCCAGGTTTTTTCCTGCGCTGGAGGGGATGGAGTGGTTCAGGTAATCAGTGCTGGGAACACAACCATAGCTAACGGGGCCAGGGGAGGGCTGGGGCTTCACATCCCTGCCCATGGTGGGAGAAACAGGTAAGAGGAGAGGGATGGGACAGGTCCTGGGAAGGCTGCAGGCTCAGAAAGGGCTCTTAATCAACCATGTGGCATCACGTCATGGACAAATCCAGCCTTATCTTGGGGTTTTCCTTTGGGATTAAAGATGCATTGAAGCACTGCTGTCCCCGTGGCTCTTCTGTGGATTGCAGCAAGGTGGACACAAGCACTTTGCATCCCAAAGCTGGTGACACCACACGTGTCCCCAGGGCAGCAGCTCCAGAGTCACAACGCTTGTCATCCCTTTCCTTCCCAAAATCTCCTTTGGCTCCTGCACAAACTCCTCCAACCCCAACCACTCTCCTGCTGCAGTCGGAGCCTGTTGCGATGCATCCCAGCGCCCGTGGGTGTGGAGAGGTTCCATCCCTTTCATCCCACAGAGCTATTCCCATTGGGAGCCTTGCTGCAGGCGTCTGGGGATGGGGGAGCTGTGCCAGCCCCTCCTCAGCAGCACGAGCCTCCCTGTCCTTGGGGATGTGCTCGGGAAGAGCTGACGTTGAGGTGCTGGGCCCATCCCACGGTGAGCAATGAGCACAGCTGGGAGTTCTGGCCGGGGGTGTCCTCTGTCCCAGCCATGGGGAAACTGGTCCTGATGGCATCCCTGGCTCCCAGCTCATTCCTCACCCAGGGCTGGAGGGTTTGCAGGGGGTGCAGGGGGTGGACTGTGTAGATAACACTTCAGTATCCATGAGCTTTCTGTTGGAAACATTCCCTTTTGGTGACACCCTGGGCAGCAGTGGGGAAAGTTAGTCCAGGCTTGCAGGTGTAGGGAGCTGGTTCAGGTGTGTTGAAAGGGCTAAGCTCTGCCTAGTCAGTCGGGATGGAAAAGGGCCAGTCCCTCCTTTAAAGCCCTTTGCAGGGAGCCCACAGCTCCTGGTCCCATCCTGGTCACCTGGAGCCCATCATCCTCCAGGTAATGAGTGGTGTCCTGCCCAGGGTGCGATGTGCACTGTTTCTTGTGTGAGATCTTGCCCTGTTTCCAGCAGGTCCAGAATCGCCTCCCACCCTGCATCTCCTGCTTTCAGCCCTCCTGGTGAGCAGGTTTGCTGGACCCCAGGTCCAGGCTTTCTGTTGTGCCCCCCTTGGGTGCTGTGAGACACCCTCTCGTCCTGGTGCCGTGGCATGGGCTGGGTACCAGTGCTTGAGACAGGAGCATGGGCACCCTCTTCCACCCTGTTTTTTGGGATGCTCCCGGGAAGAGGCTCAGCAAAGCCCTGGGGACGCTGGTGGGGGTCACTGCTGTGCCTTGGCAGTGCTGGAGGGTCTTGGCTCACACGGGGCTCTGTGCTGCTGCCTGTTCCCTGTTCTCCTCTGGGACATCCTCTAGCTCAATCACTTCCTTCCTCCCATCCCGTTTTTCCAGCGGTGCTTCTGTTGCTGTCTCCTGTCCCAGCAGCTGTTTTGTAGCACCGGCTATTTTGACTACTCAGTTAACTATTTATCCAGATGGAGCAGCTCTGGTGTCATGCGCCTGGCATGTTTTTTCCATATACAAATTCTGTGTCAGAGCGGAGGCGACAAATCCCAACTATCTCTGTGAGGTGTCCGGGGCATGTTTGCTTTGGCCACATTCAGCACCCCCAGGTCCCAGCCCTTCTCCAGCCCCTTTTAGACCGAATTTGGGAGTTTTGTCCTCCCTATCCCTGCTCTTTCCCTCACACAGGTCCCACCATCGGACCTCGCCCTGGCCCAGCTGCAGTGAGGAACTGGCTGCCTTTATTTTCCTAACACTTAATTTTAATCAAATGCAAATCCCGAGCGCTTTGCAAGCCCGGTGACCTGTGCAGATGTCAATTGCTCTGGCTGGGGATGCTGTTTGCTGCCCTGGGAAGGCACTCCCTGTCCCTGTCCCTGCTGGGAGTGGTGGGAAGAGGTTGCCCCGTGGGCATTCCTGGCTCTGCCCAACATCGAGGACACACAGGGTCCCCAGCTCCAGGGAGGGAGCTCAGGGAGGATTTTGTGACCTGTGCATCCCCCCGGGGCCCAAACGCTCACTGGGGCTTTGAAGCTGGATCTCTGCAGCCCCAGTTAGGGCACAAACCCACTGCAGAGTGCAGCTCCCAAATGTGCTGCTTTTTTGTCCCATTTCTGTTGCTGCATGAAGACTCTTGGCTCCCAGCTGCCTTTTCCCCAGCAGGGTGGTGTGATCACCTCTGCAGCCCTCGTAGCTCCCCATCTCCACCTGGGATGAGAAATAGCTTCATCTGAACACCTCCCTGAGCAAATTCCTCTGAGGGTTTTCACCTCCATCTGACTCTCTAGCCAGACTGAGGATTTCCCCAGGAGCCACAGCTATGGCAGATCCCAGCAGAGCAGAGGGTGCCCTTACTCCTACAGTCCCCTGGAACCTACCAGAGGCCAGGTTTGGCTGCTCAGCAGCATTTGCATTGAAAATCCCAACTTTGAAATGCAAAAAGTGATGTGATGGAAGCAATTGCAGCAGGGAGTTTACAGCAAAGCCTAAATACTTATTTAGAAACATTGTGTTTTTCCTCTGCTCTTGAATTTCATATTTATTTCCTTTGCTCCATCCTGGGCTGGGGATGTGCAAAGGCTGCCTCAGCTTAGCCAAACTGGAGGGGACCTTTCTCACCATCTTACAGCAAAACTAGCTGAAATTCAGAAAACCATTCCAAAACTCTCTCCTCCTGCATTTATTTTTCTTCCAGCCCTTTTCTTTGCAGAGAGCCTGAAGTTTCCAAGCACACTTGTCGCTCAGTGCGTGAAAGGAAAGTTGGCAGCTCTCCGGCCTATTGTCATGGCCCCTTATGAAACTCAAGGATTTCAGCTACATTTCCTACCCGCTGACCTTATCGAGGTTCTGCATGTTTTTGGCATTTCTTCACGCACTTGCAGGGTACAAAACACCAAAGGCACCAGGCACCTCGCCCTGAGGTGCCTCCAGCCCCTCGTAGGGATGCATTGCCTGTGTGAGGGTATTTTAATGAAGATAAATTACTCCCAGCACAATTTATGTAGTAAATTCCCCGTTGTTCTGTTCATGAGCTGTCAGCCAAGGTTTGCCGAGGGGCTCGAGCTTATTTGCAGCTGATTGTTGGTTTCTGAAGGCTTTGCAGCAGCGCCTTGGGGTGCATCACAATATCCTGGGACCTCAAATATCCCATCTCATCCACAGGGCTGGGATTCACGGCAAGAACTTTTCCATGTGGGGTTGAGTGATGTAAGAGTGAAATCAGGTCAGAAATGTTTATTTTCAGTGTGTGCTGGTTGCAGGAGACGCTGCCACCCTTGGTTGCTGCCAGCTGAAGTCGGCGGGCTGTGCCCGGAGCAGGAGGGACCAGCCCGGCTGTGTTTCTGCAGAACACAAGTGCACCCTTGGCCAGCAGCCACCGAGCAGCAGCACGAGGGTGTTGGGCTTCCTCAAGCCGCCTGGCCACGGAGATAAGCGCCGGGGCAGGAAGTGTCTCACTCCATGCTGGGATGGAGCAGCTTTGCCTTGGGCTGGGAGCTGAAGGGCAGCACCTGAGTCCCTCAGCAGTGGTGGGGACATCCCTGGGGTTTGTTTCCTGCTTTCCTGTGAGGTCCCCTGCTGGGAACAGTCCCAGTGTGGGTATGGTGGGACTGGAGGGTGCAGGAGGCAGCAGGAGGTGGGGCAGCACCTGCCAACATCCCCATCCTGCAGCCACGTAACCATCCTGGCTGTGAGCCCGCAGGTAACACAAGCATTGTGGCACCCCAGGGTCAGGTCCACACTCACCCCAGCGAGGCAAGTTGGAGGTGATACGGGGGAATGAGTTTAAACTGGAAGAGGAGAGATTTAGATTGGATATTAGGAATAAATTCTTCCTTGTGAGGGTGGTGGGGCCCTGGCACAGGGTGCCCAGAGAGGCTGTGGCTGCCTCTGGATCCCTGGAAGTGTCCAAGGCCAGGCTGGATGGGACTTGGAGCACCCTGGGATAGGGGAAGGTGTCCTTGCACTTGGAAGGGAGGATTGGAATGAGATGATCTTTAAGGTACATTCCAACCTGAATCATTCCATGCCTGTGTGAAGTCTCCCCATTTCCCAGGGGAATGCAGCATCGCTCTGACCAGACACAGAAACAGGGACATCTCCATATGCTCGACACCCACAGCATCGCTGTAAGAGCCAATCTGCCTGAGGAAAGAGAGCTTTTGGCATGCTCTGTGTTAGTATTCAGGGATGTCCTAAATGTGGGGCACAGAAAACCCCTCTGCCCCGGTGATTATGTCAGAGCAGGATGCTGCATCCTCCCCTGAGCCTGTGTTGGGAGCTGCATCCAGCACGGCCACTGAGGTTTGTGGTGGGCTGTGCTTTGCCAACAGCAATTAGCAAACAGCCCTGCCCATGGTGCATAAGGAGGATTCCAATCTGGCTCCAAAAAAGCAAATCGACCCAAAGTTATCTTCACAAACCAAGCCTGGAAATGCAGGAAGAATTCCTGCACCCTCTGCCAGCAGCGTCTGCCCTCCTCCTTGCCGGGGATAATTGCTCCATCTCCCAGCAAGCTGCTCCTGGCAGTGCTTGGCTGGGACATCGTGTCCCAGGGACCGGCTGCTTCCCTGGGGCCGGGAGTGCTGGCACAGCCTCCAGGTGTTTGCTGCCTGCTGTGTCCTGGGATTTACCTTTGGAGCAGGGCAGGCAGGGAATAGGATCAGTCACTGGGACTGGAGGCTGCTGGAGGGTTTGCAAAACAACAGCTCTTGCTAAGAGACCCTGACATTTTATAGAATCCTAGAATCCCGGGCTGGAAGGAACCTTCAGGATCATCTGGTCCAACCTTTCTTGGCAAAAGCACAGTCTAGACGAGATGGCCCAGCACCACATCCAGCCAAATCTTAAGAGTCCAACGTTGGGGAAACCACCACTTCCCTGGGGAAATTATTCCAATGGCTGATTGTTCTCATTGTGAAAAATTTTCCTCTTGTGTCCAACTGGAATCTCCCCAGGAATAACTTGTACCCAGTGCAGGGTGTGATTTTTTCCTAAAGGGTTCTTGCACACAAGCTTTTCCTGAAGGGAGGAAAGAAAAATAATCAGGGTAAAAAAAAAATAATTGGAGTAATAAAGTGGGGGTGTACATAGGGCTGAGCATCAGCAAACCCAGCATGTCCTCCAACAGCAGCTCTGTATCCTCTATTGTTTTTTGATGCAGTGAGTGTGAGAGAGCAATGGTTTGGCTCAGCACAAGCAGAATGATTCCAGTTGTGCCTGGGGTTGGGTCTGTGGTGAGCTCAAGGAGAGAGACCTGACTCAACCAGTCACTAGCAGATCATTTAGGAGTTTTATTTCTTTATTTGTGATTAATGGCAGTGTTTCATTTCTAATGGAAGGAAATAGGGAGGAAATGGTTTCTTGCCCTCATTTGTCAGGGATTTGTTTAAAAGGGCGCTCGCGTTCCCTGGAAATAGGTCAGGGTTGTGTATTTCCAGGGGTGAGGAGCTGGTTAGGCTGAGGCTGGATGTCAGATGTTTGGATGATGGAGCACCCCAGGCTTTCCTGTGCGAGGCCGTTCCCCTCTCCTTCCCCATCCCTGTCCCCTCGGCCCCGCGCCAGGGACACCCTGTGTCCTGCTGCCTCTGGATGGAATGAGAGGGTTGGAAGTTCCCAGCCGAAGCAGCCTCTGGCTGCGCAGCAAATCAGCAGTTAATTAGGTGGAAATGAATTTTCCTGGCGTGTCCCTGCAGCAGGACTCCGCTGCAGGCAGCATGGGGTGTGCGAGGAGGGTGCATCAGCCCTGGGAGCTGTGTGCCTCCCTGAGTGGTTTTGGAGCAGGTAGTCATAGAATCATAGATTCCCAGATTTATGTGGGCTGGAAAGGCCCTCTGAGATCACGGACTCCAACCATTCCCCCAGCACTGCCAAGGCCACCACTAACCCGTGTCCCCAAGTGCCACATCTACAAGTCTTTTAAGTCCCTCCAGGGTTGGTGACTCCACCACTGCCCTGGGCAGCCTGTGCCAGGGCTGGACAACCCTGTGGGTGAAGATATTTTCCCTAGTATCCAACTTAAACCTCCCCTAGCACAGCTTGAGGCCATTTTCTCTTGTCCTGTCCCTTGTTCCCTGGGAGCAGAGCCCGATCCCTCCTGTCAGGGAGTTGTGGGGAGTGAGAAGGTCCCCCTGAGCCTCCTTTTCTCCCTCAGCCGCTCCTCATCAGACTCTTCCCCAGCTCCACTGCCCTTCTTGGGCACACACAAATGCATTGGGCACAGAGCTTTTGAAAGAAAAATCTTGATTTTGAGTGGAGTGAACGTATTGCCCACAACTCCCCCTGAGAAACAGAGACTAGGAGGCAGCCCTGGGCCAGCTGTGTGGGCAGAAGATGGCAAAGGCACTGTCCCGTGTCCTTGCTGCTGCCACGGCAGAAAAGCTGAGATGGAGTCACTGCCACAGGAACTTGGGCGTGGCCTTGTGCCATGTCTGGTGTGTTGGCCACACGGTGGGGCACAGTGGGAAGGTGCAGAAGGGTTTAATGGGGCTTCACCCCTCATTGCTGCTCTGGCATTGTGGTCAGTGTGGCGCTGGGGGAGAGTTTCAGAGGTAAATAAGAATGTCTGGTGTTTTATAAATGCCAGTTTCCGGTCAGTTTGTGCATTGAGGTTGAGATGTTTCCATGAGTTCAGAGCTCAGGGCATTGGGTCACTCGAGGTGACTCTTGCCACCATCCCAAGCCCCAGAGTGGACACACTTTGATGTCCTGGAGACCTACAGGAGCCAAAAGTGTTATTAATAATCTGAGCCATTTAAAAAATTCATTTATGCTCTGAAAGGACTCAACCTTTGGAAAAGATACTCACATTCCTCTTCAGCTGAAATAACATCATTCCTGGTGGCTGTCCTTCCCCAGCCCCACCGTGGGCTCTCAGCCTGGCCAGGCAGTCGGAGCCTGAAAATCCTAGCAACAATGACATTGTTTTTTATATTTGCATCACTGAAGGCTGAGCAGAAGCGATGACACACCGTGGAGCTGGCAGTGGAGCCGGGATTGATGCCATCTGCAGAGAGCCGCCTCCACACCGGCTTCAAATCAGATTTTCTCAACTGTTTGGTTTTTGCTTCCCCAGGGCATGCTGGCATTCAGGGTGCTCGTGGTGGGCACCCCAGTGCCTGGGTGGCCCCAGACAGGGGGTTGCTCTTTGCATCTCTCTGGGCACGGATGCAGAGATGTCACATCTCGTCCCTTTCCTTGGTGCACATTGTGCACCCAGGCTCCTTCCAGACATCCTGCCCTCCCCATGAGCAGTTCCAGCAGCAAATGTTCTTGTGATTTTTTAAAATTTTATATGACTTTTAGAAGAATCTTTTTATCCCAGGCTGTTTCTGATGTAGGAGACAAGGGCTCAGCTCTGCTCCATCTTCAGAGAGATGCAGCTGGGTGGCTTGCAAACCCTCTTAGTCTTAATGCACCTGGGGATTCTTGTGTTTTAGATGTTGATTTGGCTCTTTGTATTTTACTTAAAGTGCACTTGGGGACTCATGAGCTTGTGTGATCGGGTTGAATGAGGGGAGAGAGCTTCTGGCTTCACAGAGAAGCTGGAAAACAGGCACGTGCCATTTCACGGGGTGGGAGGAAGGAAGTCCTACAGTTGCATCCCACCAGTACCAGGAGATGCCCTGCGTGGTCCTTCCTCCAGAGCTGTGAATTTAGGCCTTAAAGAAAAATTCAACCAAACCTTGTTTTTAAAGAAATGCTGGATTCTAAATATATGCATCCTGGGGTTTACATTTGGAGAGCACTTGCTGCATGTCTACAGCTTGAAACTTGGAGTGTAAAAATAGCATAAAAGCCAAGATTGGCGTGAGAGACTCCAGGAGAAAGAGGCAGGCACAGCACACGCCAACTCACATGAAACCACTTGTCCCCCACACAGGGGACAGGGTGCAGCCCCAAAATGCTGTGGGGCTGCAGGTGCCATGAGCATCCTGCACTGGGGGCTGTGGACAAGGGGACAGAAACAGCAAAAACCAGCTGGGAGTGGGGAATGAAGCAGCGAGAGGGGAGGTCAGGGTCAGCTCTGTTTAATCACCGGGGTTGTGCTCCGTCACTGCGACACCACTGGCACAAGGTGAGCCTGAAAATCGCTGACTGTTCCCTGCTGCCAGGAAGGGAAGCTGGGCCAGCCAAGGGAGGATTTCCCTACCTCTAGTAGAGCTGCTTGTACTTAGTGCATGGTGCAGATACTAAAAATAATCCATGTAGACCAACACCATGCTGGCCCCGATGGCCCTCGAGCAGGCAGCCCTGTATCAAGCCAGCCCCAAAGGAGCCCATTGTCCTTTGACAGAGTCACTTCTCATTCCCCAATGCAGGACCAATGCTGGTCTCCACTGGACTGCTTTTCCTGCAGTTCCTCTTCACAGCATTGTCCAGGGGCTTTGGGAGATGAGTTATCCTGAGGGGCTCATCTTTTTCCCTTGAGCTGTGGGGTTAATTTTCCTCCACGTGCCTGGACCTGCTGAACCCAGCACAGCCATGGGCTTATGGGCAGCATTTCCCATGGCCACCACTGGAATTAGAGGCCATCCCATGGCACCAGCGCTCTGGCCCAGTGTTTCTAAACACCGCTGTGTTTGGCTTTCCCACCCCACCACGTCCTGTGCCCGGCAGCGGAGCCGCTCAGCATCCTCGGTCCCGCAGTGATTTGGGGTTGAGTGGGAGCAGCGGCATCCCGGGGCGATGGAGAAGGTGCTGGTGGCAGTGGGTGTTTCTGCCACCCGGGCTGAGCATGGGAGAAAGCTGCTGGCTCTGTTTGGATTGGCAGTGGCCTCTCGGCCCCACGAGCACCGGGCTCCATCCTCGCTTACGAGGGGACGTTTTCCTCTCTCGCAGCGAGGGCAGGAGCCAGGAGAAGCCTCCGCGTCCATGCCAGGGCTGAGTCACCCTGGTCGTGAGGAAAGGAGTGTGTGTGTGGGGGGCGAATTAAACAGTCAATCATGCTTTCAGCAAGCCTGAAATCATCTGTGGTATTTTTATTTCCAGATTCCCGGCTTCGATTTTTGTGGGAAGGTTGTTCCCGACGTCCCGACCGCGGTGACGCCACGCCGAGGGCAGCCCCGGCACGCTGGTGCCAGGGGTGGTGAGCGAAGCGTGGCTCCATCCCATCCATCCCAGAGCTCCCCTCACCCCTGCCCCACAAGCTGGGGGCTGGGGGCAAATTTCAGCAGAGAATGTGCTTTTCAGCCCCTTGATCACCATGGGGAAGGTGGACATATCTTCTGCTTGGCTGCCAGTGATGCCTAAAGGGGCCAGCCTAGAAACAGAGACTGGACAGGAGTA
>VWZT01000370.1:393441-461309 GCA_013397055.1 Pachycephala philippinensis
GGGGTTTGTTGTTGTTGTTGTTGTTGTTTAGCTATTTCTTCTTCTGGTTTGGAAACAGTTCTCCTTGCACTTGTTGGTGATAAAAATCAGTTGTTTTTTGGGAAGGCTGTGTGGGTGGGGGAGATTCTCTCTTCTGCTTCCTTCGCCACGGCGAGTGAAAGCTCCCCGCTCCAGGAGGAGGAGCTGAGCCGAGCTCTCGGTGACTCCGGGCTCTCTGTCCGGATCCCCCGGGATTTATGTGCCCGTAACCCATCCCCGCAGCCGGAGCCCGCCGGGCAGGAGCCGCCCGTTCCCGGGAGACGGGCAGCCGAGGTCGGGATAACCCTCCCCTCCCTTCACCTGCCTGTTTGCACTTTCCTTTTTTTCCATTTTGCAACCTCCCGAGTCAACAGAAGGGCTAAATTAAGGAGTATGTGGGGAGCGAGTGGAAAAGTAAAAATGAAAAAGGCTGGCTCAGCAGAGCAGGGCGGGAGAGGGAAGTGATGGAGCTCTGTTCCCGGTCACAGAGGGTTCCCCTCGGGTCATCTTTGGGGTGTCCTTTGGGGTTTTGCAGTTTTTCTGGGCTTTTCCGTGCTTTGAGAGCCAGGGACCTTCTCTGCTCCCCTCCGGAGGGGAGTCCTGCAGTGACCCAGGGGGAGATGGGGCTGCTCTGCAGGGCTGGCTCAGGCCCATTCTGGGGTTCCTCTTCCATTTGTAAAAGCCTAATTCAAATTATTCTTCCCTTTTTCACACAAATAATTTAGATATCCCTGTGTATAGATATATATAAAAGATTTCACCCTTATGCACAATTGGTATCATGTATGTATACATATATATAATACTTCATCTTTACCGTCATGCACACAGATACTACACATTTTTGGAAGGAGATTATGAAAAACCCTAGAAGGGACTCATGTTTCCAGGGATCTCCGAGTGTCTCGCTCCAGGAAAGGAACTGCTTCATCTACACAGAAATGTGTGATCCTCAGACACTTCATCCATGAGAAATATGAATTGTCCAACTTGCCCCTTTTTCCCATCCAGAAGAACAGATCTCTTTTATCCTACAGAAATTTTTTTCTTCTGATACAATCTAAACTAAGGGCAGGGTAGACTTCATTTTCCATGAAAACCCATCCAAGAGGATTGCTGAAAATAGACTGTGCTCTGAGAACAGATACCAGAAAAAGCCAAGGGAGGGGTGGGGGCAGGTCAGCTGGGGCAAGGAGTTCTGCAAAATAAATTAATGATTGATAATCTCAGTTTGAGTTAAAAGCAGCTCGTTAGCTCCCGTGTGGGTCGGGGGATGTGTCACCCTGCAGACACACTGGGTGTGTTTTATCACCCTGGTTTTATTTACCACGGGAGATGGGTTGGGATGGGACGCCAGGTTCAAACTTTGATATTCCCCACAGGTTTGCCATGGCAGAAGCATTTCCTCCACAAAACAAACAAATGGAAAAAATACTCCAACCCCACTCCCTCCAGACCACAGCACATTGAGGATGGAGTTGAATCCCTCTGGCTCTGAGTTTGGGGCAGGGAACTCTTCCCCCCCAGTCTGGGTTTTCATGATCCATAAATGCCCAGCCCTGGGGCTCGGCTGCAGGCGGCAGCAGGATTGATTATGGATTAAAACACAGCAATTAAAACAAACATCAGCTTTTGGAGGGGTCAGGGTGAGCAGGTTCCTCATCTTGGCAGGGAAGGGGAAAAGATGCAGTTTGGATTTAAAAGCAATATCCTGTAGTTCTTTTGGTTTGTTTTTTTTTTTCCTTTTTAAAATTGACACTGCAGGTTTGGGGCTTTGTTTCAGTAACTTTAGTTACATTTGTAATACAATTTATGATTTGTTTCTTACTTATTTTTATTATTTATTGGTTTATTTTCCAAGACATGCAAATGTGATATCCTTGATGGTTGCTTGCAGCCTCGTGGAAGTTGTTTGTCTCAGTGTAAAGGGATACTGGAGCTGGTCCTTGGGGAGGCAGTTTTGGGGGATGCTGTTCCCCCGCTGAGCACAGCAGCATTTGCTGTGTTCTGAGCAGCACCTGTCCTCCAGAATCAAATCCATCCCTTTGGATAAATGCATCCTAGTTTCATTTTCTTACCTGGAGTCTTTTCAGCTCAAATATTTTTAGGAAAAATTGGATTTTTCTTAAATCATGTTGGATTTTTAGAAAAAAATCCCGAACACGGGCCCACCTTGCTCCTTCCCAGTTCTTGCAGAATTCAGCTGAAAGGAAAATCCCAATTTTGGTGCTGAAGTTCCTCCCCTGGGAAGTTTGAATCTTCCCGGGGCTGGGCACTCTGTGAGCTGACCTGGCAGTGAGGGCACTGCTGGGGCTCCTGGCACTGCTGCCTCCACCGCTCCCTGTGCTCGGTTTCCTAAACTGCTTCCAGCACTGCCAGGAAAATGTTATTAAGTTTTGTCACTGGGTGTTGGAGTGGCTGCAAGTGCCCAGCTTGTCCAGTGTGCCTGGAGAGGGAACAAATCCCCCACTGCCCTGTGCCCTGGCCTGGCTTTTTGGGGTGGCTTTTTGGCCACTCTGCTGGGTCTGGGGCTTGGCTCTGGGTGGCAGCTGAGCATCTCAGGGATGTGGGGAGCAGCCAAGGGCAGGAGGCTGCAGCAGAGCCCAAAGCAATGAGAAAACATTACTGGCCAAAAATTCCCGATTTACTTAACGCTTAGCTGAAAAATAAGGTTTAAGGTGATAAAGGAGGAAATAAAATGCTATGTCTAGGGTGGAAGAAGAGACTTTATTGAAGTTGCAGCATGTCCCTTGGTTGGGGTTGTGGTAATTTTGCCAGAAGGTTTCCAGATGAGGCAGAGTCACTCCCTTGCCTTTCCCTGCAGTTATGGAAAGGGTCTGCTTGAAGCAGAGGTAGGAAGAAGCAAAAAATACCCAACACCACCCCAAAACTGAAAAAACCCACCGCGCTTTTAGCTTTATTTTATTCAAGCTCCTGTAGTGGTTGTGGGGTTTTTGGTTTGTTTTCTTCTTTTTCCAAAACCGTTACTATTTAAATGCAGATTTTTAGCTTTTCCACCCGGGAGCCGGAGCTGGAAATTCTTTCCACTGCGTTGGTGCAGGAGGGAACAAACCGCTGCTTTTAGTTTGCTCAAATAATCCATCCCAGGCTGGAGCCACGGGTTTCCTCCTTCCCGCTCCCTCCCACTCCCAGAGTGATCCCGGGATCTGCTGCGGGTGCTGATGGGGACAGGGCTGAGGGGACATTGCTGGAAGTCCCATTTGCCTAAGGTTTTTCCCTTAAATTTCTCCCAAAATCCTAAATATTCTTGCAAACGCCACATGGGCACTGGAGCGGCAAACCCGAGCGGCAGCTTCGTTTTTTGGAGCAAAATGGGCAAAATCCTCTGTCCTTATTTTCCCGGCATTAAGAAAAGGAGGTGGGATGTTGGCAGGGAACCAATTTGCTTTTCACTGTGGCATGGGAGGAGGATGCTCAGGGCTGGGCAGGGTTTGTGGCCCTGTGCCAGGACTCCCTGCACTGCAGTGAAGGGAAGCTTGTGCTGCCCAACATTTTGGGGATGAGCTGTTTCCAAGAATAAAGGAAGGGAAGTTTGGAGTGGGATGGGTGAGGCTTTCCTTATTTATTTCACATGGCTTCTTGGACCTTTGGTCTGATGCCCCACTGCCTCCTCCACTCCTGTTTCCCTCTCCCTGGGCAGTGGGGCATGGTGGTGGTGCCTCATCCTTCAGCACAGGGATGTGATGTCGGATTTTCTGGGGAGAAGGAGACAGCGTTGGGCTGGGTTTGCTTGGTTCTTCACTGCTCTTGGGGGGCACATCCAGGAGAACTGCATTTCCTAGTCCCTGACCTGCTGAGATCAGCTCAGCTGGCCAAAAAAAGGAACAAATGTTCCTTTCAGCTTTCCCTCTCCAACTCCAGCAGTGGGGCTGTGGGTGCCCGGTGCCCCCAGTTCTCCACTGGGACCTGTCACTGTCCTGGGGGATGGATGGGGCTGGGTTCAGTACCTGTGAGTGTGGAAGAGCAGTGTGAGGGTGGCATGAGCAGCTGCTCTGGAGCTCTGTCTGCCACAGGAAGCCTTGTGACCCAAACCAGAAATTTTTGGGGCTGAATTTTTTGCCAGCCATTGACAGCGTCCAGGTGCCGGTGAGGAAAACGATTGGATCATTTTACCCTAAAGCATTGCCTGGAAAACAGCAAGGATGTTTCTGGCCCTTAAACCTCTGCCATCCATCCTCATCTGCTACTCACCCACCCCGGGCTGCTGCCATCCCCAGCTGGGCTGACGTTGCTTGGTTTTGGGGCGGTGGATCCCCCAGCCAGAAGGGTTCTGGGCTTTTGCGAAGCGCAGGGCACAGCTGGAGAAGGGATGAGCATTGGGGAATTACAGGAACAGCAATCCACTGGTGTTTGCTGTGGGAGGGGGGTTTTAGCTCATTTATTTTATCTTCCTGATGCCTTTTGAGGCAGCCCCGAGGAGCGGCTGTCGCTGGTGTGGGCAAACCTCCCCTGGCACACAGGAAAAAGCAGCTGTGAGGCGATACGCAAATAAGGTGCTGGGGCTGGAGGGCATCCGCACCCACGGCACACCCAGAGCCACCCCTGCCTTCGCTCTGGAGGGGAGGGCACAGGAGGAGACCACCCGTGGCTTTGGGACCAGCTCCTGGGGGGTGGTGGGGGACAGGGGCAGGGCTGAATCCTCTGGGAGCAGGGTTGGGGTACAAAGCAGGGCTTGGTTCTGTTCACCTGGCACAAGGATGGGGATGGATGCCCCGTCCCTGGAAGTGTTCAAGGCCAGGTTGGACAGGGCTTGGAGCAGCCTGGGCTAGTGGAAGGTGTCCCTGCCCATGGCAGGGGGTGGAACAGGATGGTCTCTAAGGTCCTTTCCAACCCACACCATTCTGTGACTCTGTGCTCCCAAAGCTGCGCCTGCACCCACGAGGTGCTTTTTAACGCAGGGTTAATTGCTGTGTTCCTCGGGTGGCAGAGGCTGGCACAGCTGGGGATGCTGCTTGCTGCAGCCCCGGGGGCTCACAGGCTCCCACTGCAGCTGTGCCCACCCAGGGGTGCGATTTCTGTGCGTGGGTGGTTGGGGTCAGTGACCCCCGGCCAAGGGGGTGCCCCGGGGACAGCCCCTGGCCGTGCTGGGTCTCGGGTGGCTGCTTGGCTGTTGGGGTTTGACTTACGGTTCTTTTCTGGTGAAAGGCTAGGTGAGCTTTGGGGTGTGTTTGCCCCCCCTCCTGGTGTGGTAGCCATGGCGATGTGGGTCCAGTTTCAGCTCCCAGATGGTGAAGGAGGCAGGGCAGAAGCTGAAGCGGGCATCCTTCAGCTGCACCCTGAGGGTGCCACTCTTCCCGAGTGCCCAGAGCCCCCTCCTGCCCTGGCACACGGGCAGAGTCCCGACAGGACGGGAGGTGCAGGGCTGGCTCCAGGGATGCAGTGATGCTCAGAAGCTCCGGCCGGGAGCTGTGCAAAAAGGGGCGCGGTGTGGGTGAGTTTAAGCCCTGCACAGCCAGGCACTCGGATCGCTGTGTTTTGTCCTCCGGGAGCATCAGGGAGCATTAGCACCATTAGGCTTTGAGTGTTTGTCATCCCAGATAAAGCCAAAACAGCCAGGATTAGCTCGCAAACGCTGGTTTTCACACTTCTCACCTCGAGGATGAGGAGCAGCCCCACTCTCCGTGCTCGGGTGGGATTTATGGGCTGAATGTGTGTTAAAACACCCCGGCAGAGCCTCTTCTGGTCGTGCAGTGCAGCAATTTGGGCAGTGGTGTGCGGTGCTGGCTGTCACCGGGGTGAGGCAGAGCAGATGTCCCTGCAGGATGGGATCCTTCCCGTGCAGCCGGCCCTGGGAAAGGCAGCCAGTTAAAATAACAGTTTATCCTGCCTGCTGTCCTGTGGGATGGTGGAAGGATCCCAGAGCAGCCCTGCCTGGGTTCCTGCTTTATGTCACAGGACGGGAGCTGCTCTCCCAGCTGGGGTTGTTTCAGGGTTTTCTTACTCTTTTCACTGCTGTTTTACTGCCTGTCAGCAGAGTCCAAAGGAATTGGATGCATCCCTTATTTTGTGCATCCATTTCCCCTTCCCTGCATATGGGAAAAGATATTAAAGGCAGGAAAAACCAAATGTGTTTATTACATAGAAATACAGCTTGAATTAAGTTATTTAGAGCAGAAAGCTGGGCCTGGGCGTGATGCTCATCATTATTCCCCAGTGGGCATCATGCTCTTCCCACATCATTTTGGGGGCAGAAGTGTTTCCCGTGAGGGAAATCTGATTTTATCCAAGGGAAGCTCCTGAAATGGCGAGGGGAAAATGGAATTTCAGTGTTCACCCTGCAGGATGTTTGCTGTTGTGGATTGCACCCTGGACCTGTGCACCAGGGGTTGCTTTGTCACGTGCTGGCCTGGGAGAGTGGCACCTGGTGCCTCACTTTCCCCCAAAGCAGAGTGGGATCAATGCCTCAGTGCAGGACGGAGAAACACCAGCTGCTGCAGGGATGTGCTTCAGGGATTTTTGCTCCTGTTACAGCAGGAGAAACTCAAATGTTTCCTTGAAGTGCCCCCAACACCGCCCTGTCCCAGTTTGTGTTTGCCTTGGCCGGGGCAGCGGGGCCGGGTCCCCCCGGGGACACGGGGCTGTCACAGAGCCCCGGGGCAGCCGCCTGTGCCCGTGCTCGTGGGTGGCACCAGTGTTTATTTACCTTTTCATCACCTGATTGCCGTGCCCTGCCATGCTGCAGGCGCCAGCCCGTGGGCTGCCAGCCCTGTTTGAGTTGGCAGGAGCTGGAGATTAACCTCCTGCTAAAATAGCCCGACGCCAGCCCCACGTCTGCCCGGGGTGGCCGGGCTCCCTGCGTGCCCTTAGAGCATCTCGTGTGGGTATTTTGCAGTCTGGTGTGGGCCAACGTCACCACATGACGTGATGGCACAGCCGGGAAAGATGTCACCATGTGACAAGGTCAGAGCGAGCTGGAAATGCTCAGCAGTCCCTGGAGCTGTGGATGTGTCCCTGCAAGGCAAAGCCCTCTGAGGCAGTGGGACTGGGGGTGCCTTAACCCAAAGGGGATGGTGCCCTTTTGCTGCTGGGAATGGCCCTGTGACATCCAGGCTCCCATCTCCCCTTGGGGACGGTGCCCTTTTGCTGCTGGGAATGGCCCTGTGACATCCAGGCTCCCATCTCCCCTTGGGACACCTCCACTTCCTTGGCTCTGCTCTCAAAGCTGCGATGCAGGAGAGCAGGAGCAGAGGAGCCACAGATGTGTCCACCAGCTGCAGCTCCTGTGATGGGACTGCTCAGCTGGGCAAGCTGGGTATTTATGGTGCGTGTGGGTGACCCGTTTTGGGATTCCCTGAGCCACCATTACCACTTCCCACCCTCGATGGTGTCACTGCATTTGTGTTCTGGCCTCATCAGGGAGCTCGTGCCCAGAGTGGGATTTCTGTGCAAAGAAAGGGGCTATTCAGGTGCCAGCCAGGAGTTTCCATTTCAGCCTGTTTGCACTCACCACGTTGTCCCAAGGGAACGGCAGATTTGGGATTTTGCTGGTTCCCTGCCTGTGGTGGGTTTCCCGGCTGGATGGGACATGGCAGCACTGCTGGTGCCACGGGGCTGACTCACACTGAGCTCGGGGTTTGGGGAGTAGCAAACCCTCTTATTTCTAGTGAGACTTTGGATGTGACAGGAAGAAGCTCCAGCCGCAAACCTTCCTGTTTCCCAGTGTGTTTTTATCAATTCAGACCCCAAAATGTGGGCTTATTGTGACTTTCTGCCCTTTTCCTCTGGGTGTTTGGTGCTGAGTTGCCACATGAGCAGCGGTGGAAGGAGTCACTGATAGCAGGGAGCTGCCTGGTTATCACCATACTCAAAACTGGGGTTTTGGGAGGTGCCTGCAGCAGCGTTGCTGTGTTTGAGGTTTGGTGACAGCAATGGCACGGTGTCACTGCGGTGTTTCAGCTGCCTGCCCCGCTGCACGTGTTTCCTGAGTTCACAGAAACCCGTGCTCCTGCTTTAATCAAGATCTCATGCAAAGTCCCGGCTCTGCGAGCGGCACTGCTGCCAGTCTGCATGCAAACACGGTGTGGGAGAAGCACTGTGGTGTTTCGGGTGGCTGCTCAGGGTGCAAAGTCACCCCTGGGCACCCCAAGGCCTGTGGGACCCCCAGCTGCCTCCCCCAGGGCACCTGCCTGCCCTTAGCCCTCTTACCTTGCACGCTTGCACCCTTAGAAT
The DNA here is from genome assembly GCA_013397055.1 of Pachycephala philippinensis. Classification (NCBI taxonomy): domain Eukaryota; kingdom Metazoa; phylum Chordata; class Aves; order Passeriformes; genus Pachycephala; species Pachycephala philippinensis. The sequence goes on from VWZT01000370.1 coordinate 401,650, forward strand.
TGGAGTCTGGGTGGAAATAGCAGCAGGAGATCTCTTCTACTTTTAATTTTGGAGGCTCTCTGGGCTGGGGAGAGGAAGCTGGGGGTGGAGAGGAGCTGGCTGTGAGAGGACAAGAGCCACTTTGCTCTGACACGCTCTGCAGAGCGATTTGAAACGCTGAAGCTGCTCCAAGATTAATTTTTTTTTTTTTTTCTGTAAAAATAATTATAGGCATTATGTCCTGGTCTGTGTCTCACAGTGGCAGGGATCAGAGCAGCCTGACCCAGGGGGGACGTGGGTTTAAAACAACTCACAGTGGGTGTGTCTGCGAGCACGGAGGAGCTGGTACAGCTTGAAGCATGAACACATTCAGGCTTCTTGTTTTCACTGGTTGCTTTAGTGAAGGTGGGTTTGGTTTCGGGTTTTTTTTTTTCATTCCTCTGAATGAAAATAGGTGATGGAAAACAGACGAGCAGGTTTCACTTCCTGCTCTCGCTCAGGGCTCCGTGCTGGGGGTGTTTGGAGGCAGCCACAGTGGTGGGGCATCAGTGTCTGCCTCAGGCTGATTACTCCTGGACTCATCTGGTCCCTTATTCCCTCCCAGAAACACAAGGAGTTGGAGAAACATCTTGTTTTACCATAGAATTGTTAAGGGTGGAAAAGACCTCCAAATTCATTGAGTCCAACCATTAACCCAGAGCTGCCACCTGTTTCTTGTCACCCCCGTGGGGTGCAGAAGTACACTGAGAGATTTGGGGAGAGGAGAAGGCTCTGGGGACACCTTAGAGACCCTTCCAGTGCCTAAAAGGGCTACAAGAGAGCTGGAAAGGGGCTTTGGACAAGGGATGGAGTGACAGGACACAGGGAATGGCTTCCCACTGCCAGAGGGCAGGGATGGATGGGATATTGGGAAGAATTTCTTTCCCTGTGAGGGTGGGGAGGCCCTGGCACAGAGTGCCCAGAGAAGCTGTGGCTGCCCCATCCCTGGAAGTGTTCAAGACCAGACTGGATGGGGCTTGGAGCAACCTGGGATGGTGAAAGGTGTCCCAGCCCATGGCAGGGGTTGGAGCAAGATGTTCTTTAAGGTCCCTTTCAACCTAAACCACTCTGGGATTCTCATGGGTGCAGATGGAGACGAGCACCCGTGAGCCACCAAAATCAGGGGGGTCACTCCTGAGCCCTCCCTGGGTGCAGGACCTCACAGCCCGGGGCCCAGCCTTGCCCACAGCAGGGCCAGCACCTCCCTTGCTGCCCAGGGGCAGGAGGATTCCCTTGCAGGGTGCCAGGGTTTGGGCATTGTCTAGCAGGACCCATAGGTACACACAGAGGTGATGGTCACCTCCTGGGGATGGGGGAGTCTTGGGCAAACTGTGAGGGGTGTTTGGGAACTCTTGGGTTTCTCTCAGGTTGTGCAGGTGACTGGGCTTGGGTTTGGCTGGGAGCAGTGTGGATGGAGGCTCTGCACCCACCGGGGTGGGTTCAGGAGCACAGCTTGGAGCAGCTGAGCGTTGGCTTTGGGTTTGTTTCCTAGAGCGTTGCAGGCTGTAAAGTACAACAGATTAATAGGAAACGTGGTCTGAAAGTTACAGTCCCCGCTGGGGCTGTATTGGGTTTCTGGCAGGGCATTTTATGGGATGGTTGGACTTCCGTGTCTTGGATTTGGAGAGGGCAGCTCCTGAGGAGTATTTTTTTAGGCAGGCTGAGTGTAGGAATGAATGCAGCTGGAGCCACTTGCAGCAGGGAAATGATGTTTCCAGGGATGCTTACTTGGTGTTGGACTGAGACATTTGAGGACAAGCTGCCTTGATGTGGGAATATGTGCAGAAAAATCTGCATTTTGGGGTACTGAGCGAACTGCTGGGTATAAGGGAGGGGATTGCTGGTCTGGGTCCAAATCACTAATTATCTTTTTGTTTTTATCCTTTTTTTGCCGTATTGTGCTCCTTGGGCTGCTGATGAAAACCCACAGAGCTCCCTGCAGAAGAAGGTAAGTCATGGGCTGGAGGTGGCAGTACCTGCCTTGTGCTGGGGACAAGGAAGGGGGAATCTTTGGGGTCTTTTAATCTTGGTTTTAATCCCAGAGAAAGCTGGGCTGACAGCAGAGCTTCCCTGTGATGGTGAGGCTACCTCTGTGAGTAGAAACACAGAGGATTTGGTTCCAGTAGTTAAAAACAGAGCCAGTAAAACCAGGGCAGTGCCAGAAATGAAAGCATTTCATTTTAGAGAGAACCCCCCACTGCAATGCTGCATGTCCTCACCAGTGCCCACGGCCAAGGGGCACTGGAGCAGCCCTGGAGCGAGCAGGGATGGGGTTCTTTGGGTCTCAGGGCCTCAGTGGTCTAAATTATCTGTCCTCTGGGGATTTTTTTGAGCACTGACTGTGTTTGGCTTCATGTTTTCCCACCAGGAAAGTCCCTCTGGGAGTTGGTGCTGGAGCAGTTTGAAGACCTCCTTGTCCGCATCCTTTTGATGGCAGCTTTTCTGTCCTTTGTAAGTACCCAGAGCTTGGGGTGGCACCCTCTGGGGCACATGTGACATCCTCAGGTGACATCCAGAGAGGGAAGGAGGGCAGGTGCCTGTGGGATGAAGGACATCCAGCAGCAGGGCAGTGGTTCCTAGGGCATAATGGCAATATCACGATTTTCCAGTAATGCTGATCCATCCAAAAGTGATATCAAACAACTCCCTGGGCTGCTTTCTGTTTATGTGAGGCTGTTCCAGGCTGATGATTTGAGCCTGGTTTGCAGTGCCCCAGTGCTGAACTGTCAGTTCAGCTTTGCCCACAATCTACCCTGGGAGCAACTCTACGTGAGGAGGTTTCCCATCAAGCTGCTGGAAAATGACTGATTTTTTTTTAGTGTAGTCAGTGTGTTTGGCAGGCATGGCAAAGCTAAGACTCTTCCTTTTGGATGTGACTCGTGGGTGGATAAGGGGGAAGGCTGGTCCCTTGTGGGGTTTAATGCATTCCCAAAACAACATGCAATGAGGTGAATGCAGGTAAAGCAGGTGTGAAGCTCTGTGCCAGAGGTCCTTGTGCCTCTGTGACAGAGCAGAGAGGTGTTGTTGCTGTGTTGACACAATGCAGGTCGATGAGCAGTTAAATGGAGTGGAAATATTTGTGTGTGTGCTTCGTTTGTACTATGGTATGAGGCCTTTGGAGAGGGGGCTCGGGATGGTGGAAGCCACAAGGTCAATCCCTGCTCTGCAGAGCTGCTCTCACTGCTCTGATTGCTCGTGGTGCATCCCTGACCTTCTGCCCAGGAGGGGCTGCAGTGGTGCCTGGTCTTCCCACCCATCAGCTCATGGCCATGGTCTCCCCATGGCTGCCCTAAACACAAAGAGAGAGGCTTTCCTGGTGCAAACACTCACCCAGGCATGGCATGGCTGTTTGCTCCAGCCCCACCTGTTCCATGCTTTAGGTTATCCCAGCAGAGGAGTGGAGGCTCCAGCAGTGGGATATGGCAATCCCTCTCTCTGACCAAGCCATGTGGCTCTGGCCACCTCCGGGTTGTTTCTTCTCCAGCAAACACCAGCTGTTGTTTGGCTCTTATTTCCATCATTCTTCTTAAAATGTTGCTGCTCTTGTCTGAACCACATCGTGCTCCTTCTTTTCTCTTGCCACCAGATCCTGGCCTGGTTTGAAGAAGGAGAGGAGACCACGACAGCATTTGTGGAGCCCGTAGTCATTATCATGATCCTGATTGCCAATGCTGTGGTGGGGGTGTGGCAGGTAAGGCTCAGCCCCCTCACCTGCCCCCGGGGTCTCTGCTCCACGGGGCTGAGATCCTACATCTAAAGGTCTGGTTGCTTCATGCCCTTGGAAACTCATTTCCCAAAGGTTCAATTTTCACGTTGGCCGTGCTTCCCCATGCCCCTGCACAAATGCTCAGTCGCTGGCTGCTTCTTGGCTCGTTCCTTCAGTCTCTCTTTGGCAATTTTTGCAGATTGGAGCTTATCTTGCACTTATCCAGGCAAAAACTGCTCGTCTCCTGGCCAGGGCCAAATGCATTTTGCAAGGGAAGCTCTTTGCCCTGTCCACCAGAAAGCCACAGTGGCTGCTGCCGCTCGCCTCACAGTGTCCCTCCTGGGAGATGAGCAAATGCCTCAGCCAGTGATGCTCCTCTTTTGTATCTATTCATTATCAGGCCATTTATTTATCTGCAGGTGGGGTTGCTGGATGGGGAAAAATACAGTTGGTTGGGATATACTGCTTCCCAAACCAAGAATGAGATGATCAGCCCCAAAGGTCCAGGCAGTGTCCAGGATCTGGTGTGGTTTAAACCAGCAGGAATCATTTTGGAGAGGCCGAAGAAGGCGTGGCACTTATCCCATCCATGGTGTCAGTGGATTCCAAAGCCGGGGCTGGGGTTTGGGTTTTCCTGTCTTTGCAGTGGGTGGGGAAGGAGCCTGCTGGCACCAGCAGCTCCAGCACCAGCAGCTCTGCTCCTCTCTGCTTGCAGGAGAGGAATGCTGAGAGTGCCATCGAGGCCCTGAAGGAGTACGAGCCCGAGATGGGGAAGGTGATCCGCGCCGACCGCAGCGGGGTGCAGCGGATCCGCGCCCGCGACATCGTCCCCGGGGACATCGTGGAGGTGGCAGGTAGGGCACTGTCACCCCAGGGCATGGGGTCGGATGGGGAGGTGCTACTGGCCAGGGGGGTCCCCCAAAGCTGAGGCTCTTCAGCCTGCCAAGGCTTTGCCTGAGCATCAGGCAGAAGAGAACAGCAGAGAAGAGAAAAAAAGCATCCATTTCTGACGCAGGTTCTGTGTCTCGGGAGGGTTTCCCCTTTTTCTGGAAGAACTAGAATAACTTCTAATTTTCATCAAGATTCCCTCTCTCTGGAAGAGTCTCTCTCTCCCACACATATCCCTGGATGAGGCGTGGGTGAAGGGCCAGCACTGGGTGCTGCTGGACGCAGCCTGTGGGGGAAGGCTTCCTTGGGAGCTGGGGCTGGTTATCCGGGGAGGGCGAGAGGCAGAGGGGACCAGCTGCAGGGTGCTTTTGCCTCTGGGTGGGTTGTACCCCCCAGCCCTTCTGTTGGGGCTGTGCATCCAGCACAGCGTGCCTGGGGGTCTGCTGCCTGCCCCAGCAGAGCTGAGGAGGATGCATTCCAATTATTCCATTTTGTTTGTTCCTTACATGATGCCGTAAAACCCCAGAGCCACAAAACTAATCCTCTCCTTTCCTCCTCGTGGCCCTGCTGGTGGAAACATGCTGCAATCCCTCCTGTGCCCAGCCAGCTCGCTGTTATTTATGTCTTCCAGTTGGGCTTCAGCTGGAAGATGAACATAAAAATAATGCAGGGAGGATCAAGGCAGCCAGATCCTCAGCTGGGCGAGCTGGCGGCGCTCCCAAACCAGCTCTGACAGTGCAGTCCAGCTGCTGACCTGGCCGTTAATTAAATTAATGAATTATTAATAAAATTCTGCCATCTTTCCCCAAATCAAGTGCATACTGCCTGCCCATCAGCAGCCCAATATTACTTTTTAATGGCACAATCAGCATTGCGACTGGAACGGAAAGAGCTGAGCTCCCTGGAGGGGTTTGCAAATGATTAGCAAATTGTGGGTTTAGGAGGTTATGGAAAGTGGTGAGGGTGCTGTCAGGTGCCTGATAGGAAAGCACACCAGGAGGCAAAGCTTTGAACCTGCGGTGGACATCCAGGTGATGCCCTGGGGACAGTGTGACAGCACAGGCAGGAGGGACTGGCTGCAGTTTGCATGTGCAAATGCAATAAATTTGGCAGCAGGGAGCAGGAAACCTGTTAGGCTGAGGCGAGGAGGGAGGGTGGCTGGAAGTTGGCAGGCTGCTTGAACCCAGCTGAGTTTTGCCCTTTTGTGACAAGGCCACGGAGGTGAGTCCTGGTGCAGGCAGCTTTGCCTTTCCCAAAAAGTGCAGGCAGAGCACCTCTTCGGGAGCTCCATCGCTTGCTGTGACCCCTGTGGTGCTCGGGCAGTGCCAGGGGCCACGGCTGGGCAGTGTCCTCCTGTTTTCCTCTCTTTTCCTTGGGAGACCCGTGGTGCTGGGGGGATCAGCACGTGTTCAGTACCTGGCTAATGGCCGGGCCGGGTCTGTCCTGTGCCAAGGGGTAATAAAGCACTGTGCACCCTGGAGCAAGTGTCACCCCTGTGGCACCAGGGCTCTCTCAGTCCCTGGATGCTGCATGAGTCCTCCTGTGCAGGTTCAGCTCATGTTTGCAAGTCCTCCTGCCTCTCCCAGGGGAAGAGGAGCTCTTTGCTCCCTCTAAGATGCTCCAGCCCCCTTGAACAGAGGCAGAGTCTGAGTCTGTGCATGCAGTGGATGTTTTGGGGAGATCTGTGCTGGCACCCCCAGCTCGGTGCCCCCCAGACAGGGGTGACAGGGAGCAGGGGAGGTCTGTGCTGGCACCCCCAGCTCGGTGCCCCCCAGACAGGGGTGACAGGGAGCAGGGGAGGTCTGGCTGGGTGGCAGGTGTTGGGGCTGCACCCTGGAGCGCTGGGATCTGCAGCTGGAATCACTGGCTGGGCGGTGGAGCAGTGCCAGCCCCCTCCCGCTGTGCTGGGGGGGTTTACGAGCCCCGGGAGGAAGCCCTCGTTAAAGTCTGGGATTTGAGAGCCTCGTTAGCAGCCAAGCCAGGGTTGTGTAAGGCTGGGAGGGGCTGGGAGCCAGGGCTCACTCAGCCTCAATATTTCCGAAGTGTCGGAGCGTGGTTGTGTCCAGCCGATAAGGGAGCAGGAGGAAGAGCCAGGAGGAAGAAACCCAGTGGGAAAAGCAGCCTTAAATGGTTTTTTTTAAAGAAGCAGTAGTGCCTTGGAGGGTGGTGTGGAGTGGCTGGCAGTGGATGGGGCAGCTTCCACCTATGCCCACTGTGCCATGCCAGGAGAGCCAAGGGTGGTTTTTTTGTCTTGGACACAGAAGATTTTCCACTGTCAACAGCTTCCAGTCAGCCCAGAGAAACCTGAAGCAGGGTCAAGACTGGCATTGGGAAACTTGGACTGCTCCAGTATGGGGATGTTTTGTGTTTTTTGCAGGAAAGAGACAAGATGAGGGTGCAGGGGGAGTTTGCAGGGAAGAGGAGAGACAGGGACGTGGTAGGGAAGGAGATGGGCACAGCAGGCAGGGCACCACCAGGGTTTGGCTGGGGGCAGACTTGTAAATTGTAGACAGACAAAATTAAGCTTTAACTGATGCCTTAGGTGTTAACTTTTATATTTTTCAATCCTGCATTCCCAGTGTGTGACTCTGCAGTGTCCTGCAGCCTGTGAGCTGCTGCTCTCTCATGCTGAGACAGACAGAACAAAGCCTCTCCAGGCTGCTCTCCAAGGACACCCAGCCCGGCCTAGGCCCAAAATGTGTAACCCAGCATCTTGAGAAGGGGGGCAAGCTGAGGGCAAATTCCATCATTAGCTAAAGTTTAATTGGTGAAATTGGCTTGAGATGCAAATGGACCAAAGCTATAAAAGTGTGAAGAACTCATGACTCGGGGTCCATCTTGGGTGTAGCCTTTGGCCTGCCCAGGGTGTGCCTCTGAAGGCCTTTCAAATAAATATCCACCTTTATTCCCTTCCTCCTGTCCAGTCTCTGTTTCTAGGTTGGCCTCTTTAGGCATCATAACAAAGCTTTAAGTGCAGAAATGAGGTATCCCAGTGCAGGGCCCTTTGCCAGGGGCTGGACCCCTCATTGCTCCAGGCTGAGTGCTGCTGTGCAGCTGCACGTGGTTGGTCTCAATTTGGGGTTTGCTATCCCCGTTCCAGGGGTGTTGGGTGCTGCCAGTCCCACCTGACAGAGCTGCTCTGCTCTTGTCCTTGCAGTTGGTGACAAGGTGCCAGCAGACATCCGGATCATCGAGATCCGCTCCACCACCCTGCGGGTCGACCAGTCCATCCTCACAGGTGCGTGTGGGCCTCCTGGAGCAGAGGCAGCTTCCTCCTGCCGTCTTCCTGGAGGCACATTTTGGAACTGATGCCGGGATAAGTGCTTTGCTGGGGTGGGAAATGGGTGGGAGAGCAAGATTTCAATGATGCCGGGACCTTCCCAGGTCCTCAAAGTAACGGCACAGATGAGATGTGTCCGGTGCTGGGGTATCCTTCCTGCAGAGCACAAGGCTGGGGCTTTGCTGTGTGACACGTGGGGTTTGACATCCCCGTGGTGGGTGTTTGGATAGTTGGGTGGCAAAGTGCTGCTCTGGAGTGCTCCGGGGTGTGTGCTGCAGGCTTGGGACAGGGATGAGCTGAGGCTGGAGAGGGAATGGGGGTGGTCCATCTCTCCCCTCTTGTCTTGGCAGGGGAGTCCGTGTCGGTGATCAAACACGCTGACCCCATCCCCGACCCCCGGGCTGTCAACCAGGACAAGAAGAACATGCTTTTCTCCGTAAGTCCTTTACACCTGTCTCCACCTCTCCTGTGGTTTTCAAAAGTGCAGAGGCTGGTGGGAGATCTCTGAGCAGAGAAAGGGAGTGCATGCATAAGACCTGAATCCATAAAAAGAGCCCCAAATCCATAAAAATAAGAATGTGCTTCATTTGGATTTCATTTGCCCTGTGGCTCATAAGGCCTTTAAATACCTTGGGCAATCTCAGAGCACTTTTTTTTCCATCATGTAGGATGCATTATAGATGGGGAAGAGGTTTGTGGTTGAGCCTGGAGCTATTGCAAATTTGGGTTTTCTCCTTTCTCATGCTCTTCTCAGGCAGAAGTCAGGTCCTCAAGGGGTTACAACTCTCAGGAAGGGCTCTCCTGCTCCTTAGGGTGGGTTTATGTAAAAACCCAGGATGTCCCATTTTCCTCTTAACCAAGATCTCATGTTCTCCTTTCATAACAAGCAACCCATTTCCCTGCTCAAACCAAGAGGTTTCACACCAGCATATCCACTCTGCCCCTTTCCTCCCCTCCCAGGGCACCAACATTGCAGCAGGGAAGGCCGTGGGGATCGTCATCGCAACGGGGGTGTACACGGAGATCGGGAAGATCCGAAACCAGATGGTGGAGACCGAGCCCGAGAAGACCCCGCTGCAGCAGAAGCTGGACGAGTTCAGCCAGCAGCTGTCCAAAGTGATCTTCCTGGTGTGCATCGCCGTCTGGGTCATCAACATCAGCCACTTCAGCGACCCCGTGCACGGCGGCTCCTGGTTTCGGGGGGCCATTTACTACTTCAAGATCTCGGTGGCGCTGGCGGTGGCCGCCATCCCCGAGGGGCTCCCGGCCGTCATCACCACCTGCCTGGCGCTGGGCACGCGCCGCATGGCCAAGAAAAACGCCATCGTCCGCAGCCTGCCCTCGGTGGAGACCCTGGGCTGCACCTCCGTCATCTGCTCCGACAAGACCGGCACCCTCACCACCAACCAGATGTCCGTGTGCCGGGTGAGAGCCGGGAGGACTGGGGTCTGGGGGTGCAAAGGGGGTGCTTAAGAGCACCCCATCCTGTGGTGATGGGCTCTGTGTCCTCACCAGAGTTGTGTCATGTTAGGAATGCGGGGGTGAGCAGGTTTATAGGAAGCCCCGAGGTTCCCCTGGACAGGGTCAGTAAGGATCAGGGCTTCTCTTGGCTTGGGGGTAATTAGAAACTCACTTTTATCAGCACACCGTTGTGGAGGTGCTGCGTTGCAGTTTCATTTCAGGGGTCGCTTCCCAGGGAATGTTTCTTCCTGCTGGGATGTGACATTGAGACAGAGCTCCTGGAGGTGCTGATGCAATCAGCCTCCTCTGCTCTCTTGCTCTTTTCTCCCTGTTTTTAACCAAACCAGTGAGAAATCCTGGACCATGCAAAATTACAAAGGCTGGACCCATGAAAAGCATTTCTGCTGGAGGGAGCCCTGGGGTGGTTTGGTGAAGAGTTTGAAGGTTCCTCATCCACCAGAGACTTTTGCTCCCACATGCCTGGCCATGTGGAGAGGTGACTTGTTTGGAAAGCCTGGACCATCTGAGTACTTCTCAGTTTCCCCGTTAATCCATGAGTGTCGGGAAAGCTTTTTACATGGCTTTGGCATGCTGTTTTTATAGGAGAGCCTTGGAAAATGTGTTGCTGTGGGAAAAAGAGGACCTGGCCAACCTCCCTCCTCTCTGACATGCAGAGAGTGTGGTGGGAAGCTGTGGCAGTGCTGCAAACTGGCCACAGGCTTTGGCCACTGGTTAGCTCAGCACAAACTGCAGATGAGTGGAAATGTCTGGTATTTCTGCCCTGTGAATGACACAGAACAAGGGCTGGAACCAAGCAGGGACCAAAGTCTCGCATGAGGAGGAGGTTCCCACCAGCCCCATTTTCAGCCAGTGATGCAGCGAGGCAAGGACGGGGTGACCCCAGTGCTCGGGGTCTCCTGAGCTCTGCACACTGCAGGAGGAGGAGGAGGAGTGACCCTGCCTTCCCAAAACACTTTCTACCAGAAGGTCAGCTCCTTGAGCTTGGGAAGAAGTGCCAGCATCCCCTGCAGTGTGGCACAGTCAGGAGAGTCAGGATGGTGATACTGAGGGCAGGGAGAGGGACAGAGTGGGGCAGTGGCATACGAGGGCTTTGGCATCAATTGTCATTTGCAGAATGAACTCAGCAACTTTGCAAAAAAAAAAAAAAAATCAATTAAAAAGTCAAAGTGTCCTCCAGCCCATCTCCCCACAACCCCATTCTGATATCTGCTTATTCACTTGGCTGGGTCCTGGCTCCCAGGGCACAGTTCTGGGAGAAGGGCTGGCCCCAGGGCACACAGCCAGGGCTGTTAATGTTTAATGGACAGGGATTCCCGTGCTGACGTGGGCAGGACGGGGCTGCCAGGGCCCTGTGAGCACCAGGTGGGTCAATATTTGTGCTGGGCAGCTTTGGCGTGTCCGGGACATGCTCCTGTGCCAAACAGCCAGCTCAGCCATGGGGGAAACAGCCAGGAAAGCCTGTCAATAACCTGGGAAAAATGTATGAATTGAGTGTGATTTCATTAACTTGTCCATTAATTGGGTGAGCACAGCTGCTGCTGAGCGGGGCCTGCTCCTGTCTCACTGCTGGCATCGGGTCTGTCGAGCTGTGAAGTGACTCTGGGAAGGCTTCAGGTCTGGTTTCAAACCCTCAGCTGGGTTTTAAGGGCTGTGCCATGTGTCTGGGTGCCACCCAGTGCTGGGGTCTCATGGCCAGGGTGCAGTCTGAGCCAGCCCAGCCGGACACACACGGACCCCAGGTGGTCAGCAGGGGTGAAGCTGTGACCCCCAAAGTGCCCCAAAATGAGGTGCTTCGTGCTGGGGTCCTTGTCCACCCAGGATGGCCGAGACTTTGGTGCTTTTGCTCTGACCTCAAGTCCACCCAAGGCTACAGTAACAGAGCCACAAACCCACTTCGTAAATCAGAGTAAACCTGTGGTTTGTGTCACTGTGTGGTCAGCTGGGGGTCTCTGGGATCACCATCTCCCCCAGCCCAGGGCATGGAGGAACCCGGAACAGCCTTCTCCCAACCATTAAATAACCATGGAGCTGGGAGCAACGGGAGCCTGGCAGGAGGAGAAGGGACATCGAAGCATCACAGCTCTCTCTGCTCTCAGATGTTTAAATCACTCTCCTAAAACTTGCAGCACCCTTTTCTGCATCCTACCTGAATTTTCCAGGAAGGTGGCATTTGAAAGTCATGACCCAAAATGGAGATGTGGGCTTGGGGGGAAGAGATGCTGGCACGCCGTGTCTGGGAGAAGGAGGTGGTTGGTGATATTTGCCTGTCCCTGAGATGGCTGCTGGTGTTTTGGGGAAGAAGAGCAGAAAGGGGTTTATTTTCCACAAAGCCTGTAGCAGAGCCTGGATGTGCAAACTCCCATCCCTGGTACAGCTGCCCAGGAGCTGCGTGGGCACTGTTGGCTCTGCAGTCTCCAGGGCACTGTGCCTCGGCTCAGCACTGGTGTCTGTCCAAACCTGTCACTGATTACTGGGAGCCCTGGCTGGGGGTCCCCAGGGGCTGTGCCAGTTCTCAGTGGGTGCCTCTTGGCTGGGGCTGCTCCCAGTGCAGGAGGAAAATGATGCTGATCCATGGGCTGATTGATGGAACAGTGACTGATGATTACAGCTCTTACAATTCCAGACAGCAATCCTGCCTCTCCATGAGCAGTTCCTTTAAAGACACCACAGAAAATACAGAGTAGTGGAGATGAACCCTTCACACCTGTCTTCCCCACGAGCCCACAGCTGCTGCCATGTGCTGCTCCAGGGATGGTGCATCCCTCTGCTCCTTACAAACACACCCCAGCAGCATCCAGCTGTGATACAGCACCGGGGCCAGGCAGGATCAGGGGACAGGAGAGGAGTGATGCTGGAACCCTTTGGGAGAAAGATGCACTCTTCATGAGCATGTAGTAGTGTCTTCCTTCCAGCCCCACTGTTGCATTAAAACCCCAAATCACAGGCGTGGCTTTGAAAGGTTCAGGGCAGGGGGAGGCCCTGAGGTGCTGCTGGCTGTGTTCCCCTGGCTGTGTTCCCCTGTGCAGTACAAGAGGTTGGGCAGCCCCTCTCTGAGCCTGACATGTCAGCAGCCTCCAGCTGAGCTGCACCCACAGCTTTCCCACCTCCTTCTATTGCTCCTAATAGTATTTATATTATTTTTTTTTGTGATGGAAACTTTAGTTCTGCTCTTAACTTCTTAAGACACAGCTATTTCCTCTGGACTGTTTCCACTGCCCACAAACCTGCCCACTTCTCAGCCTGGAAATCTGCCGAGACATCGACAGGCTGAGAGAGCTGGGGTTGTTCAATCAGGAGAAGAGAAGGCTCTGAGGAGACCCTAGAGCCCCTTCCAGTGCCTAAAGGGGCTCAAAGAGAGCTGGAGAGGGACTTTGGACAAGGGTCTGGAGAAACAGGACAAGGGGGAATGGTCTCATGCTGAAGGAGGGGAGATTTAGATTAGATGTGAGGAAGGAATTGTTCCCTGTGAGAGAGGTGAGGCCCTGGCACAGGGTGCCCAGAGAAGCTGTGGCTGCCCCATCCCTGGAATTTTCCAAGACTGGTCAGGGCTCAGAGCAACCTGGGATAGTGGAAGGTGTCCCTGTCCGTGGCAGGGGGTGGAATGAGATGAGCTTTAAGGTCCCTTCCAACCCAAATCATTCTGTGATTCTCTGATCAAACTGCAAACCCCTCTGCAGTGCCCCCATGCTCGGCCAGTCACACAAGCTGGGAGCAGCAGGAAATTTGATATAACCTCTGGTTGCTGTGGGTTATGTAGCACCTTTTTTTAAAAGGCATGGAAAAATAAGGGGCTTGGAATGTTTTGTCTTATTTCCCTTTTCCCTTTTTTAATAAGAAGGACTCTATTGTGAAAGTAATAATTGTTTTGTAGCCATGAGCATTTGAAAACAAACAGACCCATATCAGGCAAAACCATCAGTGGCTGGGGTGGGTGCTTTCAGCTTTTTTAATAAACGAGTCTGGTTGGTGTTTCAGGAGTCCATTTTCTGAAGAAGCCAGGAGATTCTGGCTCTCTGGAAGGCTGATGGCATTGGATGTCTCAAAAAGAGATGAAGGGTGCTTAGATGTTGTCTCAGACTGGGTGCCTCACCTCAGCTTCTGGATCTGTCATCTCTGGGGGAGTTGTCACCAAAGGAGATAGGATGTGTTTGGTTTCTTTATTGAGTTTACACCCACTGCCTCCAGAGGACCTGGGACATCTCTTCTGCAGCCCTTTGGCTCATTATTTTCTTCAAAACCTTTCAGGGATGCTGATGGGCCTCCAGGATGGGCCCTGGGAGAGGAGCTGAGGGTATTAGCCCAATAAATGGGATATCTGCAAATAGCTGGGAAGCTGGGCAGCCATGGTGAGGTTGTTTTGGGCTCAGAATTACTCACACAGGAGATGGATGCCTTGAACCTGCTCCTTCAATTTGCCTAAACCTGTAAATTAGGGAGGTGAGAAACCCCACCGAGGTGTCCTGGAGCTAAACACGCCGTGGGTGTGCTCCCCTGAACGTGCCCTTTATTGCTTTATTGGCCCTAAGCTCACACCTTGGGACACCTTCAGTGTGGGGGAGGCTCACACCTGCCAGTGTGGCTGCACCAACGAGGCGTCCTTGTGTTATTAACAGTAATTAACAACAGCAAATTAACCTCTGTTTGTTGCCAGAGGAAAGGCGGAAGGCAGAGAAGTGAGTGGTACCCGGAGCTGTTGAACCTCTGGTGCTGAGTGATGCCTCCTGATTTCTGTGGCTTCCCTCTCCTGGGGAACAACTCAAATAACCAGAGGAAAATAAATAGAGAAAAAACAATTATTTTGAGACAGGTTGGAGTGGGGACAGTTTTCTCTGCCACTGCTTTCTGGAGGCACTCAGCGAGTTCATGGAGCTGAAGAGAACAGCACTTCCCTGCAGCCAGATTTCATCCTGGCTTCTCCCTGCAGCCAGAGAAATGCATTTGCCAAACCAATTTTACTTATTTATTTATTTACTTACTTACTTATTTATTTACTTATTTATTATGTTGCTTTTTGGCTTCAGTGTGGGTCATAAATAACAAGTAAACAGAAACAAGCATCTCTGAACTGTGTCCTTGGCTGGGGTCAGGCCCTGCTCTTGTTCCCAGGGGATGCTGCCTTCAAAGGTGGGCTGTGCTGGGAGGGGACAAGGGACTCTGGGAGAGCTTGGGGAGAGGGGAATTTTTATTTTATTTTAGAGTTTGAGGGATTTGTCTCATTATAGCAGAAAAAGAGAAACTGGAAGGATTTTGAAAGGCAAAAATCACTAAAAATAGAGCGTGGGGGGCTTTTATGGCTCACTGGGGCTTTATTAATGAGCTGAGCTGTGATCCCAGTAAGGCACAAGGCTGGTGGTGGCTGAGAGCTGGCTGGGAGGGGGTGGCAGGGGCAGCTGCTCAGATCCTGCCCTGCAGGAGTGGAAACCTTGACCCAGCTCCTTCTCTGCTCCAAGAAAAAGAGGCACCTTCATAGGAACAGGCTCTGCATCTCTCCTCTCCTAGGGCAAGAAAGAGCTGGAGGAGGTGAACATGGAGAAGGCAGGGGAGAGCTGGAGGGATCTGGGCACAGCCAGCAGTGGTGGCTGAGCACTGAGGGGCTGAGCCTGGTGCCAGCCCCTGGGGCTATCACTGGAACAGTACCAGCTGCTGGGTTTCCAGGCTGGGCATGAGGGTTCTACCAAAAATTTATTTTGTTGTACCAAAAATGCTCTGTTTGCACCTCTCCCCCTGGCAGATGTTCATCATGGAGAAGGTGGAGGGCACCCAGTGCAGCCTGCACGAGTTCAGCATCACCGGCTCCACCTACGCCCCCGAGGGACAGATGTGAGTGAGGATCCCCCCTTCTCAGGGACACAGGGGGGCCCTGGGCTGGCAGCACAGCTGGGGGAAGGTGGGAGGGTTGGGTTCATGGCCACGGCTGGGGAGAAAAGAGGGTTTTCCGGGGTGGTTTGCAGCCCTGTCCATGGGGACACTGCTGGGCACTGGCTTTTGGCCACGCTGGGCTTGCAGGTGTTGGGTGATCGACTGTACTTTGCTGGTCTTGGGGACCAGGGCAGTTGTTCCTCTGTCCCTCACCTGATTTGGTGACACCAGCTCCTGCCCCACTTGATTTGGGTGGTGCTCACTCTGGCTCTGCCTTCCCACTGCTCTGCAAAGGGGCTCCCACACTCTTGGCTCTCCCTGGGTTAGCAGTCCCCATAAAACAAGCCCACCTGTGAACCAGGGAAGATGGCAAATGTGGGAATGGTGATGAACGAGGCTTTTTGCAGTAGATGATGCCTCGCCAAATTTCTGGAGCCTGCACAGTTTGGGTGTGGACTGGCGACTGTTGCCTGGAGCAGAATGCAGGGCTGGCAGCTTGTCCAGGAGCCACCAGCGGTGCTCAAGGGGACTTGCAAACAGCTGAAACCCCACCAGGAAAGTGCTCCCTGAGCCCTGTGTCCAGGCAGGGATGGCTCCCGTGGCTGCTGATGGCAGGGTGTGTCCCAGGGCAGACAGGGGCTTTGCAGAGCTGCAGCCGAGGGCGGGGAGTGGAAGCTGGGGGCTTTTTCTAGAAGTGTTATCACACACATGGGGTTTTCTGCTGTTGTATTTATTTATTCCTGTTCCTTGGGAAGGAGGTGGTGGTCCCCAGTGTGGCAAAGTCTGGGAAGAAGGCAGATGAGAAGCTCAGCTGGTGGTGGGAGCACTCTCTGCTCCCCTTTGCTTTGCTCTGTGATCCCAGACACATTCGTCACCGTGGTCCCTTCTGCTCATCCGTGGAGCAGCTGCAGTTCATCCCAGCCTCAGACTTAATTTCATGAATATTTACAGAGCCAATTTGATCCTTGGCTGGGAATCTCCATTAAAAACTGAGCCAGGTCATAAGCTGGTGTCAATCAGTGCATTTCAATTAAAATTGAGGAGGACTGGGGGGCTGAACTTGTGTCTGCCAACCTCTGAAGCTCAGTGTCCCTTTCCTCTGGGGGCTGCATTCAGGGCCACTGTGTTGGTCTGCAACAATCTGTGTTGCTCTTGAGTTTTGCTTTAGCCCTGTGCCTGTACTGTGTACCAAGGGGGATGTGTGGGCTCGCTGAGGTGTCATCGAGAGAACCCCCCTTTCCCCCAGGGCTGGTGGGACTGAAATGCTTGTTTGCTTTAGCCTGGCCTTGGCAGGGGGATATTTCATGCTGGAGCTTGGGTTTGCTCACACAACACCCAGCCAGCAGCACCTTTGCTGGTGTTTTTCCCAGCACAGGGCTCTCACCTGGCTCCGTGCAGGGACTGGAGCTGTATCCATCCCTTCCCAGCAATATCCAGGGGACCACATGCTGCAAAGTATTTCCACCTTCCCAAACACTGAAACCCATCCAGAGTGTCTGCAGCTCCCTCCTCCACCCTCTGTCCCTTCCCGTGAGCCCGGGGCTGGGCAGCATCTCTGGGCAGGAGCAGTGGATCTCCCTTCCCACTCGCAGCCCAGTGTGGCTTCATCTCCCTCAGCAAACAGATTTTTCAGATTTTCTTGGCTGCTCCCTGTTTTCCGCTCCCGAGCTGAAGGGCTCCAAAATGTTCTTTCCATTGGGAACCAACAGTGGAATAAGCTGATCCTAGTAAATGCCTGACAAATTATTTTTCCAGCAAGCAGATGAGCGGCTGGGTTTATACAGCTCTAACCTGCAGTTACCTCTGCTGGAACCAGGATAATTTTTTATTTCCCTTCCAAACCACTGCTGCCATTCCTACCACCAGGCGAGGAGAAGCATCTGGCTTGCCTGGAGTGTTCAGGGCTGCTCCTTTCCAGGACGTTTGTGCTCCTTTCCGTAGCAAAGAGCTGCTATTTAGGAAGCAAAGATCACAGTTCAGCACTTGCTTGGGAGCAGTCACAGCAGTGCAGCTGTGAAAGCTTTCTGCTGCTCCTAAATGCTTCCTTGGGTTCCCTGTGGAGTGTGAAGCAGCATCACAGGGAGGAGAAGGGACTTGCTGTTGGTTCCACAGCTCCTCTGGATTCCCAGCAAATGGAAGCCCCTGAGGAGGTGGATGTTAACATGAATTTCTTTGCCCCTTTTCTGGTCCATCACCTTCATCACCATCCTGTGAGCAGCCTCTGCTTGCTCCTTTGAACTCCTCTGCAGCCCCCTAATTCTTCCAGAATTTATTTGCCTCCTGTGATATTTTATTTGCAATTTCGTCCTGCCCCATTTCATAAAGCACAAAACGTGAAACCAAGGATTTATTGCCAGCACTGGGGCTTTAACTGGGCTCTTCCTCCCACTTTTACAAGAGTGATAGATAGGCTATTTCTCCCACTAGAAGGGATCTTTAGGATGAGCTGAGTGCATTGGAAGGTGTGAGCTGGTGTGAGGATGTTGGGGTTGTTTTGTGCCCGCAGCCTGAAGGACGAGCGGCCGGTGCAGTGCGGGCAGTACGACGGGCTGGTGGAGCTGGCCACCATCTGTGCCCTCTGCAACGACTCCTCACTGGACTACAACGAGGTGAGGGGGCACCAGGGCTGGGGCAGGGTGGGGGGAGGCTCTTGCTGAGCTTCAGGGCAAAGCCAGTAGAGTTTGTGCCTTGGGATCCCCTTCCCTGGCTTCAGCTCATCCCAAGGGGATGCTCTGGTGTGGTGGGTGACAGCACCCCAGTTTCCTCCCTTTGGTGGCAGCAGCACACAGAGGATGTGCTCTAAAGCTTAAGCTCTTTTTTTCTGCCCTCTAGTCCAAAAAAGTCTATGAGAAGGTGGGGGAAGCCACAGAAACAGCCCTGACATGCCTGGTGGAGAAGATGAACGTCTTCAACACAGACCTCAGCAATCTCTCCAAGGTGGAGAGAGCCAATGCCTGCAATTCGGTGAGTGGGGGAAAGCCCCTGTGAGCTCCAGCACTGGGGATGGGAGGGAGAGGAGGGATTTAGGATGTCTGATATCTGGGCAATAAACACTTGCAATGATCCAAGGGACTGATCCAGCACAAGGATGTGATTTCTGGGCTCTCAGGGGGAGCTGGTTTTGGAACAGATGGTGCAATGGCCCTGGGGGGCTGATGCCAGGGCCTTGAGGACCAACCCACATGGAGCTTTGGAGCAGGTGATTCCTGAGGCTCCAGCTCAGTCCAGTCCCTGCTCAGCCAGAAGAGACCCTCTCAGTGATAGCCCGAGCTCTGGCTGCACATGAGGAAGTTTGGAGTTATCTTTAGGTGCCCAGTTTGCAGTGAGCAGCTGCCCTCCAGCACGAACCAAACCCTATTCCCCAGAGCCTTGCCTGGCCCAGTGACACTTGCTCCTTGGAAACATCTATTTTTGACATGAAAGTATCTTGAGCTGGCTATTCCCCTACTCCAGTGTCTCCCTGTCCTTCTGGGTGAAAATACACTTTATTTTGGGTCTGGATTTCCTCTGCTTTAGATCTTACAATGTCTTTACTTGTTCAAAGGGCTCTCTGTTCCAGCATTTTTTCCCTGCATAGGTCTGTGCAGGTTGTAATAAATCTCCTGACTCCTTTCTGATATGGAAAGCTTGTAAGCTTTTAGCCCTGTCCCATCCTTCCTGGCTCCTGTGGCTGCCTTTCCCCTCCCTTCACCGTGGCTCAGCAGGGCTGCCAGCCAAGGCACAGAGCACCAGTGTCCCTGGCACTGTGTCCAGGCTCAGCCCAGCGCTGTTCCTGCAGGTGATCAAGCAGCTGATGAGGAAGGAGTGCACCCTGGAGTTCTCCCGGGACCGCAAGTCCATGTCCGTGTACTGCACTCCCACGGCGCCCAGCAACAACTCCATCGGCAGCAGGATGTTTGTCAAGGTAGGGGCAAAGCAGCTGCAGGGTCCTGCTCCCCCTGCTCACCCAGCAGGGCTTGGCCCTTCGTCACGGGGCAGTGATGCTGCTCTGCAGCTCCTCTCCCACTCTCTCTGCCTGCGGATCCAGGGTCCATCAGGTCAGGGAGGAGGTGAGTCTTTGCCATATGGATTAGAAAAAAAAGAGGGTGAGATGGTTTAGAGGGAGGAAAAGGTGCTGAGTGTGCTGGTGCTGGGGCAAGGGAGAGCTGCCCCTGTGCAGGATTTGGGCAATTGCCTTTATTAAAGGCTTGGACCCTCCGGATGCCAGTAATGCCCAAAGGATGATGTCCAGTTTTCCACTGTAACCAGAAATAAAATAGTGTTTCAGAGGGCATTTTCTTCCCAAGAGAAGAGATGTGGTGGAATTTCCCCCCGCTGACTCTGAGAAGATTTGTGTATTGTTGTTCCCACTGGGAGATGATCTGGATAGGTGAACTCTGCCCTCCAGGTCAGGCTGGGACCCTCTGAAACCTCTGGATCTATGGCCCTGGGCAAGATTTTTAAGAGGTGCAATAGAAGAATTGCAAGTTTTATATTAAAGAGCAATGTCAGGGTCCTTTGTTAGGTCAGAGGGCTGCTGTGAGATGCTGGGATGCTAAAGGACATGTTTTCCTGAATTGAGAAGGCATCACAAGCATCCGCTGAGTATCCCACATTTTTTTCTGCACAGATTTACAGCCCTCATCCCCTCCAGGTCGGAGCAGGGATCTGTGGGGTGGGAGTATGTGGGGCAGATGTGTAGGTTAGGCAGGAGTCAGCTGGCTCTGCAGCAGCTCCTGCTCTCGGTGACCTGGTGTGATCCCGGTGTGCTCGGTCGGAGGCTGCCATCTAGTGCCCTGAGCCGGGGCCGGGATGTGCCTGCTGGAGTTTTGGGGAGATCTCCTCCACCTTTGCCCAAACTTGGCACCTTCCCTCTCTCTGTTAATTCCTGCAGTGCTGGCAAGAGATGCCCATCCTGCAAATTCACTGCAGCCCCTGATGCCTAAAGAGGCCAACCTAGAAACAGAGACTGGACAGGAGGAAGGGAATAAAGGTGGATATTTATTTGAAAGGCCTTCAGAGGCACACCCTGGGCAGGCCAAAGGCTGCACCCAAGATGGACCCCGAGTCACGAGTTCTTCACACTTTTATAGCTTTGGTCCATTTGCATCTCAACCCAATTTCACCAATTAAACTTTAGCTAATGATGGAATTTCCCCTCAGCTTGCCCCCCTTCTCAAGATGCTGGGTTACACATTTTGGGCCTAGGCCAGGCTGGGTGTCCTTGGAGAGCAGCCTGGAGAGGCTTTGTTCTGTCTGTCTCAGCATGAGAGAGCAGCAGCTCCCAGGCTCCAGGACACTGCAGAGTTACACACTGGGAATACAGAATTTGAAAAATACAGAAATTAAAACCTAAGGCATCACCCCTGAGCCCTCCTCTCCTCTGCAGGGTGCCCCGGAAAGCGTCATCGAGCGCTGCACCCACGTCCGTGTGGGCACTGCCAAGGTGCCGCTGACGGCCCCGGTGAGGGACAAGATCCTGGGCAGGATCCGGGACTGGGGCATGGGCATCGACACCCTGCGCTGCCTGGCGCTGGCCACCCACGACTCGCCCGTGCGCAGGGACAGCATGCAGCTGCACGACTCGGCCGCCTTCATCCACTACGAGGTACGGCACCCGAGCTTTGGCCAGGAGTTTTCTTCCTTCTTCCCAAAGTTTCCCCATACACCGGCGACAACCCCAGCAGTATTTTCCCTCTGGTTTCTCTGTGGGCAGCGTAATGGTTCATCTGCTCTGCAAACCTCAGGGGCCTGTCTGAAGGATAACAAGCCCCATCTCACTGAGCATGTTTTCCTGTGGAGTGACTGCTGAGAGGGCATTGCAGACCACTGTGAGGGATGGGGAGGAGGGGAGCAAAGAGAAAAGGTGTGAGGAGGAGCAGAGGGGATGGGAGCATCCCGTTGGATCGTGGCTGTAGGGTGCATCCATGGAGCAGTTGGTAGGAAACCTGAAAGTTTCTTCTCCGGGGAAATCCGTGTGCCCAGGGTGGTTTCACAGCAGGGGGGGAAGCGGATGCATCCCAAGGGGTTAATGTGGGTCTGGGGTGTGTTCCTCCCACCCAGAACGACCTGACCTTTGTGGGCTGCGTGGGGATGCTGGACCCTCCCCGCAAGGAGGTCACCTCCTCCATCGAGATGTGCCGCAAGGCCGGCATCCGCGTCATCATGATCACCGGCGACAACAAGGGCACGGCGGTGGCCATCTGCCGCCGCATCGGCATCTTCTCCGAGAGCGAGGACGTGTCTGGCAAGGCCTACACGGGCCGGGAGTTCGATGAGCTGTCCCCCGAGGAGCAGCGCCAGGCGTGCCGCCAGGCCCGCTGCTTCGCCCGCGTGGAGCCGGCGCACAAGTCCCGCATCGTCGAGTACCTCCAGTCCTTCAACGAGATCACGGCCATGGTGAGCCCTCGGGGACACCCCGCCAGCCCCTGTCCCCTCCTCCCCACCCTGCCCAGTCCCTCGCACGCTTAACCACGGCTTCGTGCAGACAGGTGACGGCGTCAATGACGCTCCGGCCCTGAAGAAGGCAGAGATTGGCATCGCCATGGGGTCGGGCACGGCCGTTGCCAAGTCGGCTGCTGAGATGGTGCTGTCTGATGACAACTTCTCCACCATCGTGTCGGCCGTCGAGGAGGGCAGAGCCATCTACAACAACATGAAGCAGTTCATCCGCTATCTCATCTCCTCCAACGTCGGGGAGGTCGTTTGGTGAGAGCCTCGCACACCGGGCACCATGCTGTGGGGGAACACATCCCCTGGGACAGGTGACCTGCAGACCTGTCCCTGTCCCCTGCCCCTGGCAGCATGTAGGGCCCAAACTGGTAATCCCAGGCACCATGTCTCATTCCCCAAGGGCAGGGAGATTTTTTTTTTGTACAATCCTGCCACCCTGCAGGACCTGTTCTGGTAAAGTGTTGCCTATTTAAGCCCATGTGAGTGCCTGAGCTGGGTGCAGATATTTGTGCACAGGTTGTTGTCACCCAGTCACAGCTCTCCCTGCTCCTGCCCATCCCTCCCAGTCCTCAGCAACATCAGCACAACCTTGGGATCACTTGGGCATCCTTTGCCCTTGCATTTCAGCATGGGTGTTTGTGCTGGGAATGGGAACCTTTGTGGCTGTGGGGACATCAATAGTTGGGTTACAACCAAAAAGCAAATTTTAATACCAACAGGAACAAATTTTAGGTGCAAAATTCAGTGCTGGGCTTCAGGTTCCCGATTAGGGGCTGTGGGTTCATCATCAGGACTTTGGGTGAATATTCAGTTTGGGGCTTTGGATCCAGGTGCTCTCTCCCCCTTGCATGACACAGAACTTTTCTCTGCCTGCCCAGAGCTTGTCTAATTTTGCATCTCTTTTTTTTCCCTGCAGTATCTTCCTGACAGCCATCCTGGGCTTGCCCGAGGCCCTCATCCCTGTGCAGCTGCTGTGGGTGAACCTGGTGACAGATGGGCTGCCGGCCACCGCTCTGGGCTTCAATCCCCCCGACCTGGACATCATGGACAAGCAGCCCCGCAACCCCAAGGAGCCCCTCATCAGTGGCTGGCTCTTCTTCCGCTACCTGGCTGTCGGGGGTGAGCGCTGTGGGTGCGGGTGGGCAGAGTTGGGATGTGCCTGGGGTGCCCTGGGGCAGGGCCCCCTCTGGGTGCTGGGCTGAGGGTGTCCCTCTCCCGCAGTGTACGTGGGGCTGGCCACGGTGGGCGCAGCGACCTGGTGGTTCCTGTACGACGCCGAGGGACCGCAGGTCTCCTTCCATCAGCTGGTGAGTCAGGAGGGGAGCAGGCTGACGGCTGGAGCAGATGGGTGAGGGCGTGCGTTCAGGTGTTGGGGTTTTCATCTACCTTTCCTCTGTGGTGGTGGTAGCATTCCCACATTCCTAGTGGGGAAGACAGTGATTTAAAACAGAAGCAAATTCTCTCCCTCAGGCTCATGTTTCCAGCCTTGCTTCTGCCAGCCACCAGCACGGTAGTGAAAGTTTGATTCAGAAAAGCTGAAAGTAGCTCCTGTGCCTCATCCCACATTGGAAGGGATCTATTCTCACATTACATTCCTGTAGCTAATGGAAAAACTGCAGGGTGGGGGGGAAGCAGGTGCTGTCGCATCCCAATGGCATGTGCAATGCAAGATGGATTTCTGATGGAGACACGTGTGTGCTCAGACTCCTTCCTAACTGCACCTGAGAGTCTCAAAGCCACTGTCCAGCCCCTGAAGCCCAACCCCAGCAGAAGCTGGGTCACTGTGGGCAGTGTTTGGTTGCTCTGAACTGTGGGATATTTAACAGCAACCCAGTTCATCACGTGCCCCCAACCAGTCGACTCTTCCTCCTCTCTCCTGCCTTTCCTGCTGCTCTGCCGTGTATTTACCAGCGGTTTCCTGTGCCGACAGAGGAACTTCATGAGGTGCACCGAGGACAACCCCATCTTCGAAGGAATTGACTGTGAGATCTTCGAGTCGCGATACCCAACGACGATGGCTCTGTCTGTGCTGGTGACAATTGAAATGTGCAATGCTCTCAACAGGTGTGGTGGCCACAGGGCTGCTCTCTTCCCTCTGTGCATGACTGATTTTGTGCAGGGTCTCCTTGAGTGTCTGTGGGTGGGCTGAGGGCTTTGCTTTGGCTCAGCAGAGCCGTTCAGAGCATCCTCACAGGGGACTGCTGGGTTTTCCGTAAAGAAACTCCTCCACAGTGTGCTGTGGCTGAGAGCAGTGAAGGAAGGACTGGATCTGCATTCATTAGTGATCTGGTCATTAATGATCAGTCCTAATCCATGCATTGCTGGTTGTGTTGGGCATCCAGATCCCGTTCTCAGCAAAGCCTGAAGATGCACAGCCTGGAAAAGCGAGGGTGTAGCATATGGCCTTGCACATTGGAGGGAAATTAAATTCCCAGCATGGGCAGATGCGGGGAGGTTTCTGGGGCTGATGTTGTCCTTCCCTTTCACAGTGTCTCTGAGAACCAGTCGCTGCTGCGGATGCCCCCGTGGCTCAACATCTGGCTGCTGGGTGCCATCATCATGTCCATGGCTCTGCACTTCCTCATCCTCTATGTCAAGCCCATGCCTGTGAGTGCCCTCTGTCACCTCCCTGTGCCTCCTGTGGACAAGGACATCCCTGAAGCAATCTTTGGGTCTGGAAGCTTCTGGGATGGTTGTTCCCAGCAGATGCCCTCAGGACCAGGTCCCATGACTCAACCCAGCATGGAAAATAGGAGTCATTCTGCCCCATGAGCCAGAAGTCAGAAGCTCTCCCTCTGGGCAATGTAAAGGGGTGCAAATATCTCCAGAAGGTGGTTCAGCCCCTTCTGGAGTTGCCTCATTCCTTTGCAAGGTTGGGGATGCCTCGATTGATGCCCAAAGGTGCTTTAGATGAAGTGTGTTTCTGTACCCAGGAGGTTACCTTGTCCCTTGTCACCTGCAGCACCTGTGAGCCCCTAAACACACAGTCCTACCTTGTGCCTCACTTTCCCCATTTTCAAGAGAGGTGAAGGACATAATTTTTTACTCATCATGGCCCAGAACCATGATCATGACAGACCTTGAAGAAATCCTCCTGTTTGGGCTGTCTGGATCCTCTCTCCTTACACCTGGGATGACCCTCTCTCAACCTTTGCCGTACAACAACCTGACCCTTAAAACATCAAAATACCCCACCTGCTTCCCTACTGACACGTCCAATCCTTTCCCCCCTGCAGCTCATCTTCCAGGTGACCCCGCTGAGCTGGCCGCAGTGGGTGGTTGTGATGAAGATCTCCCTGCCCGTGATCCTGCTGGACGAAGGACTCAAGTACCTTTCCCGCAACCACCTGGATGGTGAGCATGGTCTGCACCACCCCGGGTCAGGGTGGCTCCCTGGCACTTTGCTTGGGCTTCCTGGTGGCTTTGTGCACCCCTTGCTCACCTCCTGTGCTCGTGTGATGTCTGCACCTGCATGTTCACCCACCTTTGCTGTGCAAAGGGGCTTTTTCTCCTACTCCCTTCCTTCCTGGTGCCACGCCTGGCAGAGCAGTTAGTGCTTACATCTGCTTGAAATGCTCCCTTTGGAGCTGGAGCATTAGATAAATCTGCCACAGGTTATTAATTCAACTCCTCTTGAACCTCCAGGAACTGGATCCCTTTGGTTATAAAGCAAAACAAATCAAACACTGATTTGTAACAGGAACCTTTTCTTTTTTCCTCTCAGATTTCCACCCCTCTCTGTCCATCCTTGTGTCGGCAACCTCTATGCTAAGATCAATTGAGAGCTGAACACCTTAAAAGCTGGTTCTAATGGGGTTGCCCTTGGCCAACACCTCTCAGGATGCAGCCCTTGGCACAACTGGAGGAGAAGCAGCTCCTGTGACCCTGGGGCAGCAGTTCCCCTGTGCTGCTGGGCTCCCTGCTGTAAATCACAGCGTGGCTTTGGGCAGCCCTCCAAAGAGATGATATCATATTTTCTTTCATTTCTTGCAAAGATGTTGCTGTGGGGGATATCTCAGCACTGAGTTAAGCCCTCGGGTTTTCCCGGCAGTGGCTGCAGTGTTGTGCCTGGCCCCTCCTCAGAAAACAGGTTTTACTCATTTTTTGGGATGAGCTCACCCTGACAGTGATAGCAGGGAGAAGAAGAGCAGGAAAGGCACTGTCCTTGCTCGGGAAGCTCTGGGGGCCGATGAACAATCTGAGTGTGAGGATTGGATGTCCTTCCACACCATCAGCTTGCTCAAACCATTTTTTCACCCCTTAGGCAACCTGTGTCATAGCAAACCCCTCTTTTTCCCTTCACCCTGTAATAACGACCCAGAAAATCTGTGCAAAGCCACTCTTGCCTTTCCAGGCTGAAGGCAGGTCTGGCCAGCCCTGTCAAGGAGGGATTTGGGGCATTGTAACAGCTGTGTTTGGTTTCTCGTGGAGCAGAGTTTTGCAAGTACCTGGAAATATGGGATGGGGAAGTATTGCAGGCAGGGAATGGGCACAAACAGGTCTCCCTCCCCATCAGTGTGTCCCGGAGTGCAGGTGGTGCTCATGTCAGCCTTTCTTCCCGTGTTGAGCTGATGCAGAAACTCAGCAATTCGCAGAGAAACAGAGGTCCAGGGGCTCCTGTTTTTACAGACCAGATAGAAATTGCCTCTAGCCTATTTTTATTGAATTATTGCATCTCTCACTGGACACCCAGATCTGTTTTATCCCACAATTATGAGCCTGTAGCAACAATTTTACAGCGTGGCACTGGGCTGGGGTGTAGGAGAGCTGGTTAATGTTGCATCCCATGCATGCCCTCAGTCTTCACTTCACCATCTGTGATCTGGGGCTAGGTCTGTCTTTCTCCCACACTTTGTATTTCTCTATAAAATCTCAGCACTGTTGGAGGAAGGGCTTTTCTTTGGCTCTGCCTGCACAGCTCCAAGCACAGAGAGGTTTCTGGTAGGCACACGATCCTCTCAAGTGCCATCATAGCAGCTCAGAGTGTTTCCTCCTCCCATGCCAAGCTCCCAATGTCTCAGGTCCTCTGAGCTTCCCTCATCCCCACGGTCACGATGCTGCTGGTGCTCATGGGTTGCTCTGTCTCATGGATCCAGGGTCTCCCATGCAGCTCTTCAATCATGGCTGTGTGGCAAAATCACCACGCTTAAATCATCAGACTTGAAAGAAGTAGTTGAAACTCTTCCTGATTCCTCTGGGCTTTGAAAAGCAAAGAAAAAGACCTCCAAAAGCCACTTTTTTATGTGGTCTTGTGATTTTTTTACCAGGCATTCTCAGGACAGTAAGACCCAAGTGGAGCGGGGAGCACCAGTTGAATACCTGCAAGACTCCAGAGCAAGGGTTGGCTTCCTTATGCATCTCATCCCTGAATTTCGTGTCCCCGTGCTTCCTGCAGAGCCTTGCTCGTGTGTGGTGGGGACCTGCCTGGAATGTGTCTGGGTGAACATGGCTCAGACATAGAACAGAGACACAATAACAGAGCCGAGGGACTCTACCCAGACAGGATCTCCTTTCCCACAGTGGTCTCTGTGTTTTGCTTCAAAATTTGCTTCAAAATAAGGCCCACCAGTGAAGGAGCTGTTTGATGGCAGTTTTGGCCAGGGGCCAGGCTACCACTGCAAGACAGTGCTTGGGGATGGTCTCCAGCATGGGAACTTCCAAGGGATGGCCAAGGGTTTTCAGCTGAGGAATGCAAATGTATAGCTGCGAGTTCTGCTGATTCAGGTTCTGCATGGGAAAGTTTCTCCTTTGATGAGATTTAGATAAGTTGTGTTTCCATTACACTGGATTTTCCTTGTCCTTGAAGTGGCAGAAAGCTGAGACTCTTCATTTCTCACTGTGGTCTCAGTGCTTTACATTCCTCTCCCCATCACCCTGCTCACGTCCAGCCTTTCATCTCACATGCTTCACATATCTGGCTGCCTTCATTCCTCCCTGGCTCCTCTGAGGTTTCTGCTGTCTCAGTTTTGGGAGGTGATGTGAGTGTGAGAGCAAGAGAATGTGCACGGCTGAGGCTGGCTTGGTGTGAGCTGCAGATGTTCTGGTCAGGAATGGGGAGATGTTCTCAGGGGTCTGCCACAAGCTGGCAGGCTCACAAGGGCTCACCACCCTCAGGCATCTCTTGCTGTAGTATCTTTAATATTTTCCATGCTCTGTGCATTCAAGTGTTTGTTCTTTCCGAATCCTGTGGCATGCAGGAGGAAGGTTTCCAGGCATCTGTGCCAAGGCCTTGCAGAAGTCCCTTTTCTGAGTGGTTCTCAAGAAGTACCAAATCTAGAGAGGACACTGAGATAATCCCAGTGCTCGTGTTCCTCTGTGCACCATCAGCCCACTGCTGAGGCCACCCTGCTCCCCTCCTGCGCTGTCCCTGCACCTCCTCATGTTCACCATCTCAAAGCAAACCCCTCACAGGTGTTGGAGTTGCTGCTGTGGTTCTTCTCAGCACCTTCAGCAGCAGGCCCTGCCTGGGTGCTGAGCATCACCATTTCTCACCTGTGCTGTGGTAAAAGCAGGGGCAAATCACAAAGCAGGTGTTTTCTTCAACACAACTACACACCTGCCCTGACAGCAGCAGGGCCACTGAAAATCAGGAGTTTGGAGGCACAGGAACTGACTTGGTGTGTTTCGTGGCAGGTTATCATTTTTGCAGCTGTTTGTCCTTGTGCCCAGTGAGGACAGCAGCCCCTGGGGTCATTTTGCAGGAGGTGCAAGGTGGTGGCCACCCCACCCTGTTCCTGTCCCCACCAGGTCCCTGTTCCCTCTCCCATGGGCAGCACAGGGCCCTGCAGCCTCCTGCCACTGCAGCTGATGTGCAGGTGAGGTTGCTCCCTTGGGTGAACGTCTCCACCACCGAGGGAGCTTTGGCCACTTGTCTGCAAAGCTGGCACCAGCTTTAGGCTTCAGCATCCTCCCAGAGCAGAATGGCTGGCAGAGGTGGCAGTGCAGTGACAAGTGCATCACACTCCCTGCCAGGGGCAGGTGGAGCTCTGCCTCTGAGACAGCCCAAAATTTGCAAGGACCAAAATCTCCCATGTCCCATCACAAAAACGCCTCCAGCATATACCAAAAAGGAGCTGTTCACCCTCATTTTGCCCCATGCACCTGCACCTGAGTATGAGGGAACCCTCCCAAAACTGCCCAGGAGCACAGGAGCTGCTGCAGCTGCCCGTGTTCCCTGTGGAGGAGGCAGGCATCCCTCTCCCTGGCACGGCAGAGGCGGGAGCGAGCGCCCTGCCCTTGTAGGGTAATCTGTGTGTGGAGCTACCTTGGCTGGGTGCTGCCAGAGGAATGTGTTCCCATGGGCCAAGTATTCCCTTGAGCTGTGGGATGCTCTGCAGGAGAGCGGTGCTGCACCTTCCAGTGCTGGAATCTCCCCGTGGGATTTTACAGCTCTGCTGCCTCGCTTTTTGTTTTTATTTCCCCCCCACTCCTGGTTTTTAGTATGTGTCCGTGTGTTGTGCTTTAGAAATGGAAGAGCAGAGGGAAGCTGCCAGCGTTGCTGCCCTGGTATTGCAAAGGGATGGGGGGACAATTCCCCTTTTGGTTTTCTCCTGGGGCCTGGGGTCTTGGCTGAAGCTCAGGGTGCCCCAGTGTGATGGGGGAGATGTGCAGTTTTCAGAGCTACGAGGGCTGCAGCGTTTCCCTTGGTGGGCTGAGAGTGGGAGCTGCGTCCCTCCAGCAGCACCTTTTACAGGAACCTGTTGAGGAAAGTCAAAAGCAGTAAGGAAAAACCTCCCCAAAAGCCTCAGCTGTCCTGGGGGGAGCAGACCTTGGAGAAGCTGAGCTCACATTGTTCAGTTGCTGGTTTGCAAGTGCTGAAGGGCTGTGACACCCCTGGTGTGAGGCAGCATCCAGAGCCAGTGTGACCATCCCATCCTCCCTGCAAACAGGTCCTGCATCCCCCTGCTCCTGTCACCAGTGTGAGGGGAGGACAGAGACACTGGCATGCAGGGACCTGCATCCTCCTAAAGCTGTGTGGGAGCTGGACCTTGGCTGGTTGCAGGGCTCATGGAAACACCAGACTCACTCCATGCCAGGGTTGTGTTACTGAGAGGCCTGAGAGCAACATTTTGGGGAGCATCCACTGTGGTTAAACACTGCAGCTGTGTCCCCTTCCTGTCCCTGCCTGTCACGTGCCGTGGCATCCTCCTCCCTGCTTGCACAACCACGGGGTGATGTGTTATGGGGAAGTGCCATGGTTGGCAAATTACCACTGGTGAGTAACCTGGTGGGGACTCTTCAGCTGCTGGAGGAGAGGGAGGAGGTGTTACTGCAGTGGGGAGGACATTAATTCTGAATATTGCAATGAGATTTAATACAGTGCAGTTGCCAGCATCCCTGCTTTACACCAGAGCCCGCAGTGTCATCCAGAGGGATGCTGCCATCACAGCAAACCATTTTATCCCAGAACACAAGGCCTGGGCTCTTCAGCCAGCACTGGAAAAAAAATTTGGCAGAAGTTGCAAAAAAGCCTTTTGCCTCTCTCTTGCCTGTTATTTATTAATTCCCCTGAAAGCTTGTCGGCACCAGGGCTGGCAGCAGGCATGGAGCCCTGTGGGTAACCCCGGGCAGGACCCCTATTTATCAACAGCACAGGAACAGCAGTCCCCAGTGAGATGTGTTTGGTGATGTGTGCAGTGATGAAAGATAGAGAAATACAGTCAAAAGATTCACGATAAGGGATTTTTCTAACTCTCCTTTGCAAGTGCTGCTTCTGAGTGGGGTTTTTTTAAGGAAAAAAATCTGTTCTGGGCAGACCGAGCTACCCCGGGCTGGAGGGCAGCTGCTGCCTCAGGGGTCAGGGACATTCCTGTCAGCTGCTTGAAAACTGGGGATCTAGTTGCTGTAAGTCAAGTTCTGGCAGGGATTTTGAGGCTGCTCACATGGAGTTCAGCTGGATACCATCGCTTTCCTACAGGCCGTGTGTTGCCTGTTACCTTCCCTGTCCAACCCCATCCATCTGGAGGGAGGGAGAAGGGAGGAGGGCAGCCCTGGGACAGTGGCTGTGATGAGTAGGTTGGTCCTTGCTCATTGTTTTGGGGGTATTATGGGTGTAAGTACACGTGTAGTGTGTGTAAGTGGTGTCAGCCCATGGAGCAGTGCCCGGGCCGGGGCTCTGGGGTGGGTGGGAGGCTGCAGTGAGCTTCCTCCTCTCTGAGCCACTGCTCTTCCCTGGGTAATGCCTCATTAGGAGCAGTAAGGAGGGATCCTGCCTGCTCGCCTTCCCACAGGGCTCCACCTCATCCCTTTTCCTAACTCTTGCAGAGACCTTCCTCACCCAGGGACCGGCATCCTCCTCCTCCTCCTCCTCCTCGTCCTCCTTGTCCTCCTCCTCGTCCTCCTCGTCCTCCTCCTTGTCCTCCTCGTCCTTGTCCTTCTCCTCGTCCTCCTCCTCCTCCTCTCACAGCCTGAGCTGCCACAGCTGCAGTCAGGCCAGCTCTGTGCAGACAGGATCCCATGTTCCTTCTGGGATCAACTCGGGAGCAACCACTCTCGGTAACAAAAACATGGAGCCGGTTTGCTTTTGAACCCTCACCAATACTTTTCCTTCTCTTTTTTGCCCTTCGTTTCAGGAGAAGAGGACAAGAAATGAATGACACGAGGGCGGCACTCCAAACGAGAGGATCCCTAACTTGTAACTCGAACTGAAGTCTTGCATGCATGACCATCGCTAAAGCCAGCAGGACATGCATGTGTCCGACTATCAGACAAATGCGGGTGAATCGTCGAAAAGAAAAATACTGATTTTGTTTTGTTCTGTAGCTTTCTTTTTCCTGTACATACGAGTGCAATTACTGGACAGCTGGCGTAGGGTTTGGGGATGGAGCTGTGTGGATCTGAGTCGTTGTAACGTGGTTCCTTGGGATTTGTTCTTGCCAAATTTGAGACCCTCTTTACAATTTTCACCCTGACTGGGTGAGCTCGGGCGAGGTGGCCTTCATGAGAGATTAAGGCAGGAAGTGGGGATTTGAGGCCACATCCCCCAGTGGGATGGGATGCACAAGGCAGCTTCAGGGGCCGGGAAGGGTTTGGCAGTGAGTGAGGGCAGGGAGAGAGGAGAGGGGGCCGTGTGTTGGGGTTGCTGAGCCTTGATGATGTCCATGGTGTTGGTGGGTGCATTGCTGCTGCTGTGCTCTGCTCCAGTGGCTGCAGCAGCTGGGAATAGCTTCAGAGTGTATCCAACATTGGATCTCATGTGTTTATACATCGAGGTCGGGTGCATGTGGTGGAAGGCAATGTTCTTCCTATTTACCACGCTGTCCTGTTTGATCCCTGCCTTATGGAAAGCCCAGCACCTTCTCAGGCTCATCCAGCACCAAAGCACGATGAAGTCTTGTCTGTTCTTCTCCATCTGGCATCCTGCTGAATCCCATCTGCACTATACAAGCCTCAGTCCTTCTCCTTGTAGGGACAGCCATGTAAAGAAAAGCAAGGAGATGCCCACCTTGCATTCCTCATGTCCACCACTCCTTCCTGGTCACACTTTCTTTCCTCAGTGAATTTTTAACTATTTCCCTAGCTGGAGTAGAGCTTAAGTGTTTAGGAGCACATCCATGACTTCATGTCCTCTGCTTTGGAGAACATTGCTGTCTTGCACAGGGCATCCTTGCCAAGGGATCGAGATGGGAATGAATGTATGCTTGTGCATGATGTGGTGTTTCTCTGTGAGTGGTGTTTGTTGTGGCATCCCTTTTTGTAAGGCACCAACTTTATCTTGCCCTCTGGGGATTTTTCCGCAGCAGGAGTGAGACAGGCTGCAGTGAGAGTTTGTAGATCAGGAGTGGATTTTGGGATCCATAAAATTTATCTTTCTCCATTGAGCTGCATCAGCTGAGAAGCCGATAGTGGGTGGTTTCTTCTCCAGCTCTCCAAATCCTCCCTCCTGTTTTCCTCATGGTCCCCTATGATCCATCCTGATGATATTTAGTTAGCCAGAGCCTGTATCTTTCCTTTCTCTTACATTCCAGCAACAGCACTAGAGCCAGGGTCTGGGATAGCATTTGCTCCTTTGCTGTTGGGTTTTCTCTTCTACTTTTTGCCTCTTAAAAGCTTCCAGTGTTTCTCTGTATCATCTGGGCAAGAGCGTCTCTCCTTCTGTACAGTAGGTGCCAAATACCATCCCTCCTTTCTTTTCTCCATCACCAGCATTGAAGATGAGCAGAGCCCCCAGACCAATGGGAATGTACAGAATTGTTATACTACTGAGCTGATTTATTGTACAGAAAACCTTGCATGAAATGTTGTTACTGTATTTAATATATAATGTATTCAAGGAATTTTAATATGGAGCTCTTTAAAAAAGATCTTTATAGATACTCTGTGGTTAGAAGATTGTTGCTGATTTTTTTAAATCTTATTATACTTTGTCTTGAAGAAGTTTTATTTTTCAAACGTGTTCTGTCTAAATGATTTAATCAGTTGATCCCACGGGATAACCAATTCCTCTTCAAAGATTTTCACCATGGATGAGACCCACCCTGGTGTAGAGGACCAGGACATGACCCAGGTACTGCATAAGCCTTCAAAACAAAGCATCAGTAAGACTAATGCTGTAGACATATGATTTGCCCTTCCCCAAAAGGGTAGATTTCACCTTATTTTAGTATAGATCATAGAATTTAAGAATTGTTTAAGTTGGGAAAGATATCCAAGACAATTGAGTCCATCTCCATCGCTCTGTGCAGAAAAACAACCAGTGGGAAATTGAGTCCAGTTCCAGCTCGGTGTCATCAGAGGAAGCAGCTTCTCTGTTTCTCTGAGGCTGACAACCAGTGTGGGAGAGGCTGGGCTGGACTCAGAGGCTGGGCTGGACTCAGAGGCTGGGCTGGACTCAGAGGCTGAGCTGGATTCAGAGGCTGAGCTGGATTCAGAGGCTGAGCTGGATTCAGAGCATCCCAGCCCTGTTCTGAGGGTCCAGCAGGGCTTTCAGCTGCCCCGTGGCATTTCCCTGGGATGTGGTGGCCTTGGTCCCTTGTGCCTACAGGAACCTGCTTGGTCCATCCACCACCTGAGTTACACTGTTTTCCCTGGAATTAATGTTTGGTGGAGGATTATTAATTTAACCCAAATGTGTGTGGTGTGGGGAAGTTTCTTGTGTAAAAGCCCAGGCAGTGTCAGTCTGTTCATGCAGTCACTGGGTCACAGTTGTGAGTTACCAAACCCTGAGCCATCGTGGGCAGGAAACCAGAGCTGTGTCCCAGCTTGTTCTTTCCAGCAGCAGCAAATTGCATTTTATTTCTATTGTGAGCCTTCAGATCTATCTAGAATAGCCCAGGTAATCTGCACTAGAGCTGCCTGGAGGAGGCATACCCCTTGCTAGGAGAGACCATTTTAACACGTCCCCATTTCCCCTTCTGAATGGCTGACCACGTCTCTTGTCTTTCCCCCCATCCTTTAATTACTTGGAGTACAGGTTTCACTCCATTCTTTTTGATTACAGGGGCTTATACTTCAAACATCTTAATGAAGCAGAAAAATATCCATAGATGTAATTATTTTTTCCTTTATTTTTCAGTGAAGGGTCAGGATAAATCACAGAGTAGTTATTTATTGCATGTGTGCCAGCAGCAGCATGCTGGGAGCTTCTACAGGCTGGAACATGTTCTTATGTAAACTTGGAGATCCCAGAGCCAAGACCATCACTTTGGGATAGGCTCTTGTGTCTTACCAAGGCATCTGACTGTGCAATACAAGGGAGAGGGACACTGGGTGCCTGTTTTGCCCAAACGCTTTTTTAAAAAAGCAGCTTAGGGGCAAACCTCTGGGATCCTTGCTTTTCTTGGCAGCAGAGGTTAGGAATTATTTCCTTTTTAGTTTTATTTTGATGGTGCTGCCTGGCATAGTCTAAGTCTATAAATAAAACTCAGGTCTTTCCAGCAAGACCTTTAGCATTGGTGGGCTGCTGTGACAGATCCTCCACAAGATGTGCTGGGATGGCAGCATGGGATTATCCGTGAGCACTTTAAACTCCTTCCTCAGGGGCCAGGCACCGTGCTGGGGTACAGCCAGGGTGGGAGGGGAAGGTCCTGTGTCCCTGGGGCAAGCACCAGGGGGATCAGCTTGGGGCAGCAGCTGTGGAAAGTCTTTTGTACTGTTTTGGGATGTTGTGTCATTGTGACCAGTTGGTGGATGAGCTCGTCCCCCTGCGGTGTGTGATCCCATGGGGAGGCACGCTGGGAAAGGAAAAACAGCAAAGTACTGCATCCTGTGTTTTATTTGTGCCGTGTGGCCCAGGCCTGGATGAGGTTTGTGTTGGTGTGTTTGGGGCTTTGGCACTGTGAACATTCTGTGTGTGTGTTTCTGGGGATGCTCTGCTCAGCCAAGGCTGGATGGCACCACCAGGCACTGGAGAGGGCAGGAGGAGGGACAGGCTCTGTGGAGGGGCTGGGGGACTTCGTTCCTGTGAGAGCATCAAATCTGGGATTGAAGCAGAGTTTCTGCTCACGGCGTGCATGGCAGAAGGAGGAGCAATGGGAAAACTCAGCATTAATTTTTGCTCCTTCTTTTGTACATCAGGCTGATAATACTGCTTCCCAGTCAGGGTCCTGCTCCACCAAAACTCCTCAAATAATGATTTGAGCTGTGCAGGGGCTCCAGCTGGGAGATGTTCATGAGGTTCAGTGACCTTGGCATTGACTCCTGAAACTCAAACACACCTGAGTCCCCACTACCAACTCCTAAGACTTACTGAGATTTTTGGACCGTACCTGGCATGGCCATCACTTTGTATAAATGATGCCAGAGATTCAGTCCCATCTGGGCTCTTTTTCCTCCCACTTGTGCAGTGGCATTTTCTGTCAGGGCAGACAGCCTGGCACTCAGGTTTTTGGTACTGACCAAGGAGAGGGCTTTACCCCATGCAGATCTTGTGTGGCACAGTTGGGGCTAGGATTTGCAGGGCTGCAGTGAGGAGGAGACACAGGGTAAATAGTGCTCCCTGGACATGTTCTTGTGGTGCCATTCAGTCTTTGGTGTGAGTGGGGCATTAAATGAGCCAAAATCTGTGTGTGCCTGGAGTGATGGGCACTTGGGACCAAGAGGAGGGTGACCTCTGAACTGCCCTCAGTGGCTTTGGTCTGGAAATATGCTGATTTTTTTATATGAGATGCCTGAACAGCCAAATGTAGAAATCTCTGAGATTATGCTTCATAGCAAAAGGTAAATTGTTATATCTTGGGGGGGTGGGAGGGTGTTACCGGAGGGACAGAACTGAAAGAAACGAGGTTTCCTATTTTATTATACGAGAGATATTTTTCCACTAAATTACCGCTTCCTAAACCGTGTCCTTTGTCTGACTGTAAATAGCCAGGTGTGCCGGGAAGACGTGGGAAGGCTCCTTGTGGTCACATCCATACAATCCACTCTGTTCACACAATATTGGGCTGATTTGTTTTATACTTAGGAAATTACAGAAATAAAAGCAATTTTACTGGATGACTCCGGGGGTTTTTTTGTCTATTTTGTTGTTGTTGGTTTACCTTTTTGGGTTTTTTTTCATTTTTGCTTTTCTTGTCCCTTTTGTGGCTGATTTGGGGGTCATTTGGGAGCCCATGGAGCCATACGGGAGTGCCTGAGGGCATTCTTCAGCCGTAAAAGGAGTTGTGCTCACCAGATCAGGATTTCTTGTGGGTTTTCAGAGGAGCCAAACTAGAAATGGAGCTGAGCTTGTGCCTGGCATGGGATGACAAAGGCTAAATGAGTGGAGTGGCATGATGTGACTGTTGGGAATTTTTTAATTCACTCTTGGGGCACAAGAATACAAATAACAGTGCTAATTTTGACTGTATCCAGAATAGTCATCACCTTATCTCCCACAGCTGGGAGGGGAGGCTTAAATAAGCCCTGCAATAACCTCCACAAGAAGTAATTGGGAAATAAATAATAATTAAATATCTTGGCCTCCTCTGGGGGGATGGCATAGTGCTTGGGCCGTGAATTTCCATCTCTGCATCACCCAGAGCTCTGCCCATGGTGATATTTGAAG
This sequence comes from Pachycephala philippinensis, assembly GCA_013397055.1. Classification (NCBI taxonomy): domain Eukaryota; kingdom Metazoa; phylum Chordata; class Aves; order Passeriformes; genus Pachycephala; species Pachycephala philippinensis. Next base: position 438,298 of record VWZT01000370.1, read on the forward strand.
CAGAAAATCCTGACCCAGCTGCAGGTTGTGTTTTGAAGCAAATCTGTGCTCATGGCAACATCTACCCTTGGTGCTTTTTTGCTGGGATATGGCCCCATATATTCCTTCCCAATGCTGTGAGCAGGACGAAGGTGGTGCACAAGGTAAGCTGAAAGCTTTGGAACCCACAGGGGGTTAACAATGAGGGACATGGGATACCCTGGCAAATGCTGGTTTTGGGAAAGGGCCATTGCTTGGCCTTCTCTTTGCAGGTGAGACCAATGTCAGAGCAAGAGGAGCACCTCTGCCGTGGCTGGAGGTGACCTCAAGCCAGTCCCCCATACCAGCAACGCTGTCTCTGGACACCGTGGTGAAGGCAAAAACACCCCAAATTCCCCAGCTGATGTTGTGTCAGTCCCTGGACCCCTGGGGACCATCAGCTGGGACTGTGCTTGTCTTTTGAAGGCGTGATTCAGAACACAGGTGTTACGCTACCAAAAAAATCCCATTGGTTCCAGTGATTGGCTGCTCCAGGGCACAGGTCCAGCCCCCACATTGGATGTGCATCCACATTTCTGGAGGCCACCATGGCCACAGGGCCACTGACACCTTTTGGCACCCCCAGCACCTCGGGTTCACGTTTGCTTTGGCATCAGCTAAACTATTGCTGAAGTATTTCCAGGGAGATGTGTTGTCACAGCAACTGGGGATGGAAATGCCACTTCTGAGGGGTGAGTACCACCAAAAACATCTTGTGCCAGGGCGTTGCAGCACAGGGCAAGTACAGAGCCGAGCCAGCCCTGCTGGGAAGGAGCGAAGAGAGGTCAAGGACAAGTTAAAATTGGAAAGAAAACTGAACATGCTGTTTTGTAGGACCTTGCTTGCTCTCATCTGCCAATTTTTTTTCCACCCTCCCCTTCCCATTGCCAGTGGTGCAGTGTAAGCACCTCCTGCAACTGGTGAGGGCAAGGGGGCTGTGGCAGCCAGAATTAATGGGAAAAGCCACCAGCTCTCAGGGGCTCTTCTTGGCAACCTCGGCCACAGCAGGTCCCCTCTGCACCCACCATCATATTTTAAATCCTGCCTCTGTGTTACTCCTCCCCATCCACGGATCTGCAGCATGCCGCACATTTTTGTGCTGAAATTCTGCGCTCCGTGCTGGACGCTGCCAAGCATGAGTCTGGGTTGTGTAATGAGCTTCATCTATTATTTTTATGTTTTCTTTTCCCCCCATCGATGTCTGAGAGCCTGGAAATACCTCGTAGCTTTTATGCCCTCCACAGCTGTGCTTCCCTGGGTGGGCTTGAACCCCATGCAGAGGTTTTCAGAACCCTCTTTGTGCTCCAGCAGTTCCTGTTCCAGCTCAAAGTAAGGATGCACTTGCATTTCCAAATGTCTCCCTTAAAAATACCAGATTTTGAATTTTTCTCTCAGCCCCAAGCACAGGCTGAGTGTGTTTAACGGGCAGGGGCAAGGAGTTCCTCTTGCAGCCATGGATGGACTCCTGTGCTCACCCTGCACAGCCAGGGATACCCTTGGAGGGTCACCAGCCCTCAATGGCCCTGGCGCCTGGCCCAGCTGGAGCTGGAGATGCTGCATGAGGCCAAGCCTGGCACTGGGGACCAGTCAATGCCAGCTGACCCAGGAGAGTGTTTGGGAAATCTGGCCCTAGGTCTTTGCAATCTCAGACACAAACACAGAGGCTTTAGAGCCTCATTTGCTGTTTCTGCTTCCATTTTCCCCTCCCATGGGCAGTGGAGCTAGATGGGCTCATTTTCCTTATCTCTACCTGGTTTTAGAGTCATAGAATCACAGAATGGTTTGGGTTGGAAGGGGCCTTAGAGATCATCTCATTTAAACCCTCTCCCATCGTCAGGGACACCTTCCACTAGACCAGGTCACTCAAGGTCTCATCCAACCTGGCCTTGAACACTTCCAGTTCTATTCTCTGTGTCTCTGTGTTGTCCCACTTGGTCCTTTGTTTTCATGCTGCTCAGGTCAAGCCTAGTCCAGCACTTTCTGTGCCCCGGGCAAACCCCTCCTCAGTGCCCAGGACCTGCTGCAGAGGAACTCAAGCTGCCACTGCTCCCCCAGCAGCATCCGTGCCTGGTCAGTGCAGGCAGAGCCCCCCCAGCACCTCCTGCCTGCTCTGCTTGGAAGTGACCAAGAGACACAAAAGTTATTCAGAGGAGATGACTGTGAGTGCATCGACAGCACCATTCCAGTTGCTGTCTGTGGGATCCCGAGATGAAACCATCCCCAGGGTCCCAGCTACGTGTGGGTATTGGTGCAGAGGGTCATGGGACACCCCCCAGGCTGCACCCTATACAGTGGGCCGATAAAAACCTCTTTCTCCTAACTGTATTTTTATTTTTCATTTGGGTTTTACAGTAATGCATTTATTATCACAGCAAACAGACAGCCCAGCCTGGCCTCAGGACAACACAGTGCCTGCACCACAGCTGGAAGCATCACAGCCCCATGATCTCAGCATCTCTGGCCAGTGACCGCCCTGTCTGGGCAGGTTAATTAACAACTGAGCAGCCTGAGCACGGCCCTGTCGCTCAATAACCACCTGGCAGAGGCAGGGAGGTGTTGGCAGCCACCTGGCACCACCATGGCACTGCTGCAGGGCCACATAGGTGAGCAATGCCTGTGCAAACCTACTAATTTCCTTGTGATAAAGTAATGTAAAGAGTGGCAATCCCAGGGATGGCGTGGGTGTGGGAGAGGTGTGAGCCCACAAGGGTTTAGGCTGTGGTTTTTTCAAACATTTGGATGCTGTGGCCAAGTGGGTGCCCATGCTGGGTGCTGGTATCAGCCCAGAAGAAGACTCAGGTTCTGTTGGTGCTCCAGGCTGGGGTCTTCTGCTCTCCACATCACTCCAGACAGGGTCTGGCCCCGCTCGCCAGCTGCAACATGGCTCCAAGAGATTATAAAATGGCAGATGCATATTATCTCCCAATGGAAAGTATTTTAGCTAAATCCATGCTATAACCATTTTATTGACTCCAAGTACCAGAGAGGAGGTTAGAAGTGACTCTTTTACAAGTCATTTTGCTGTTAAATTTAGCTGTCCTATTTTCATTATCCCCATGGCCTTGGCAAGGGTGAGCAGCCTTCCCTAAAAGGCCTCGTTTCATACAGTAAGTTATTTGCTTCTCTCCTGACAGATATCTAAGCTTATAAGGTTTGTCTGCTCCGCTCAATAGCAGTATCAGCCTTCAATCTGTATGATTAACATCAGCATTTTGTATTTGCTTTTGGCTCCCAGTCCGACAGCTTTCCATGTTGCTGAGGACTAGGGCATTGGGATCGCATCGCGTCACTTGCAACGTGGGATCATCTGATTTTGATTCCCAGGCTTCATGGTATGCCCAAAAGATTTGGATAAATGGCTCAGTTACTTTTTCCCCAGTTTTTCTTATTGCCCAGCAAAGATAATTGATTTGTTCCCCTTATTTCACAGTTGTCCAGTCTGTAATATATTGAGTTGAAAGGTTAATGTGACAGTAAGCCGTTGGCAAGCGAACTTGAGAGGTGGCGATGCTAAAAGAAATATTCCTGAAAGGAAAGACTTATCCCAGCAGGTTAAACTTTTCCATGTTTCCTCCTGCAGAGAGGGCCTTTATCCCAGGCTCAGTGCCTGCAGAGAGCCAGTGTCTCCTTCGAGGCCAAGCGAGGCAGCAGATGAACTGAGGCTCATGGAACCTGTCCCTGCCTGGAGTGCTGAAGCAGCTGGGCGCTGGGATTTCCAGGGAAAACATCCTCTCTTTCCCCCAGAAACACAGCCCCAGTGCCCCCTCCTCAGCCCCAGTGCTCCCCAGCACAGAGCTCACCCCTGTGGGGCTGTGCCCTGGAGCTGCCCGGTGGGATGCAGTGAGGGCACAGGCTCCCCCATCCACAGCCTCTGTGCTTTCCCCAGCAATGAACCAACCCCCTGCAAAGCTCCCATTGCGGCTGTCGTCCCCAAATTTCAGTCTGGCACTTTCAAATCCAGTCCCTTCCTCAGTGATATTTGTTTAAAGTGGTGCCTGCACCACCCTGCAGAGCATCCCTCACTGTGACCCCGGCTCGCCCGGCCCCGCTCACGGCCGGGCCTTTCAGGAAATGCTGGAAATGCTTCCAAATGCGCCCAGCCCAGCCCAGTGCAAGTGCTGGGAACGAGCCAAGCCCCAGCTGTCTGGCCTCAGCACGGGAGGGGGCCAAGCTGGGCGCCTTTCTGCTCCGTGGGTCAGCTCCGAATTGCTGAGCTGGGCTTTCTGTGCCCCTCCTTCTCTTTCCCGACCCTTTTTCTGGGGCAGCTTTTGGGAGACAGAGTAGGACATGGGCTTGGGACACACGGCTGCTACGCCAGGAAAGATGATACCCCAATCCTAATTCCTAAAATCTCCCCTGGGACCCTCAGCATCTCTTCCACTGCTGCCCCCAGGGATGCCCGGTGGTCCCTGCTCATCCCGAGCCCTGCCTGAAGCCTCTCTGTCCCCAGGGAAGGCCCCTGCTGGGCGAAGGAGCATCCCTCAGGGGCACATGGCTTTGTCCTGGTGGCATGTGGGCTTGGCAGCGGGGTGGCCCTGCACCCTCCCACACCCTGTCCCACCCCCGGACCATGTAGGGCACCCGCCGTTCCCAGCCCACAGCTTATAGGAAGAGGAAGCCTCATCCCTGCACAGAGGAGGAAACCCGACAGCCCAGATGTGCACAGAGCCACGCCGATAGCACTCTTATTTTCTTTTTTTTCTCTGCAAACAGAGGAGCTGCCGGAGCAGCAGCGGGCACGGCCCAGCCCAGGGCAGCGTGAAGAGCCGGGAGGCTGCGGCACAGCCCTGGCGCAGCCATGGGGCAGAAGTGCATGGACAAGGTGTCCTCCTTCCTCTTCGAGTATGACACCCCTCGGATGGTGCTGGTGAGGAACAAGAAGGTGGGACTGACCTTCCGGCTGATCCAGCTCATCGTCCTGGCGTACATCATCGGGTAAGGCTCCTCAGCACCTGCTTTCCCTAAAATTAATGCTTTGCCACTGGGTTAAAGAACAATGGACAGAGAGGGGCTTCTGTAACCCCTATATCCCAGGGCAGGGGGGTTATTGCTGATGGCTTCACATCCCTCTGGTTGTGGCTGATCCCGAGCAGTCCAGTGTCCCACCGTGGCTCTTTTAGGTGGCTACTTAGTCCCCGTATCCTCCCCAAAAGCTACTGTGTGTGCGGGCTGGAGGCTCATCCCTGCCCAGCCCTGCTCCGCACACCGGGGCCCCGTCTCCTCACTGAAGAGAATCTAAATCCTGCTCCAGCTGCTGGACGGTGGCCTGAGAATCTGTTGTTATTTTTATTTTCATTTATATTAAATTAGAGGCATCTGGGGCCAGTGCAGTGATTTGTGAGACCCAAGTGGCTCAAGACAGGGCCATAAATCTCCCTGTTCACCGCTCTGACGCTGCGGCCGAGACGCAGCTTGGCTCCAAAATTCCTGGTCTGCTTTGCTTCTGGGAGGCAGCTCCAAAAGCCAACACGGTGCAAGGGCAACTGCTTAAAAAAGGCAGCGAGTGGAGCAGGCAGGATCAGAACCGGGTGAGGATGTGTGTCCTCAGGTGCCCCGGGGCTGCTGCTCCTGCCACAGTGACTCGGTCCCTGTCTCCTCAGTGTGGGATGATGCTATGGGATGTGATGCTTGGTAAGCCTTTGCTGTGGCCCCATGGCTGCTGTGGGCTCAGCCCTACAGGGAGACCAGCACCCTTTCATGGGGAAGGCCCCCAGGGCAGAAGGTTTGAAGGGAAAGTGGGTGTCTGGCCATGAATTGGAAAATCTGGGAATTTTTGGGGTGCAGAGTGTCTCATGCAAAGGAAAGGCAGTGGCTCCCAGGGCTCAGTTCAAGCAAGTTGCTATGGGGAGCAGAGGTGCCCATCCCTCCTTTTAGCACAGACTCCCTGGAAAAGGTAAAAACCTTCCCAGAGGATCAGTGTGGGACCCCCATGCTGGTCCCACCCCGCTCAACAGTGCTTTGGCTCCCAAGGGTAATCCTCATGTGAAACTGCAGCCGAGGTCTCAAGGACGCTTTGTTGCAAAGAGTTTCGCACTGGTGTTACTGGGAGCAGCTTTGTTTTTCCTAAGGACTGAGCCTGTGAAGTCCCAGGGCTCCAGTCCCAAATGTGGCTGGGGGCAGCCGCTCCTGTGGACGGGGAACAGGCACAGATGGTTGTGCAGGGCAGCTAAGGAAACGTGGCTTCAGCAACTTGGCTAAACTGAAACAGGCAACCAGGAGGGAGCAGAAGGAGAACCAGCCAGGAGGTGCCAGCCAGTGGCAGAGGGGAGGAATTTGGCATGAAGTTGCTGTAATTCCCAAGTTTTTCCTGGTTTATTGGGATCGGGCTTCTCTAGCAAGGGGCTGCCTATGATTGCAGCTGCCCACAGCCCCACCAGCCCCTGGCATCCCCTCGCTGCCCCCAGCTCCCTTCCCACAGCACTGCTCCCAGTTCCCTGCCCACAACGCTGCCCCCCATTTGCTGCCCTCACCAAGCCACAATGCCTGAGATTTTCTGTCCTTTGAAAGCCAATTTGGCAGCCAAATATGTATTCATTTACCATTCTCCCAGCTTTTGTCCCCTCTTCACAGTAGGCATGGGATTCTCATGGAAGTGTGTGCCAATGCATGACTCTGCTGGAAGGACATGGGTAGTGCCACACAAGTGGGGCCAACCCCCCTGTGAGACCCCATGTCAGCCCTGGGAAGCAGTTCTTCTTTCCTCTGATAACAGTGATGAGGTGGTATCGCTGCTGGCCAGGCGATGCCAGGCGCCTCCTGGGTTTCACTTCCTCAAACTTTGCATGCAAAGAGCTGCGGGCTGAGCCACAGGATGGGGCTGGCAAGGGAAGAGGGCTTGGTGGCCCTGCCGCATCAGGGAGTGACACCAGGGGACTTTTACAACCTGGTCAGGACTCACTGCAGCATTTGCAGCCTCATGGGGAAGTTGTGTTTTGTTTGTCCTGACCTTGGCTTTGCGGCAGGGCAGGTGGGGTTGCCCAGCCCTGTGCGCCCGTAGTCAGCTCTGCCAGAGGGGGATAAGGTCAGCAGCAGAGTCTGTGCTGGAGGCTGATCTAGGAAAACGTCCTGCCCCTGGTGCTGCCCAGCTCACAGCCTCCTGCAGCTCCGAGGGCATCGAGGAAGATGCCCACTGTAACCAGTGTAACCCAGTATGGTCTTCTGCCTTGGAGAAGGATGTTGGAGCTGGGTGTGCCAGCTCGGGTGGCAGCAGTGCTGAATTTCTGCTCCCCAGGCACTGGAGCAGATGCCATCCCTGAGAGCCTCTTTCGCTCAGTCCTGGGATGCTGATGGGGCTGCAAGCTAAAAAGCTCCTTCCCCAAGAAGTCCCCACAAGGTCCATCACCAGACGGAAAAGCTCTAGGCAGCACCTGGGGTTCCCCTTTTTTTCCCCTGCCCATCAGCCAGGCATCAGAGGCGAGGCTGACACGCCAGGCTGGTGTCATGGGCCGTCCCAGGGGTAGCCTGGTGCCTCTGTCGCAGCCAGCAGGACCGATGCCCGTGGCAGTGGGGACAAAATCCAGATCGCTCCTTTTTTAGTGCCGGGAATGCTCCGCGCCGCCGGGAGCACTACCCGAAATGGTTGCTCGCCCATGTTTACAGTCTCCCTGAGTCAGAGTTAATCCAGCGGCAGCTTGTTTATGCTGTAGGTTAAATAGTGTCAGGAGCCTGCCCTAATGACTGTGTGATGGGCTGGGAACGGCAGGCAGAGCCCTGTTCCAGCCACAGCGGTGTCCCTAACCCTGCTTCTGCAGCCCTCTTGCATACAGGGCCATGGCTCCACATTCCCTTTGCTGGATGGGGAACAGTGGCTCTGGATGTGAGCCATGTCTAGACTCAGCTCTGTGTTGGCCTTGGAGGCATTGATTTTTGGAGAGTTCCTCTGCAGTGGATCAGGAAATTGGAAGTGTCTGGGTAGGTCACTGAGATGAGCAAGCTGCGAACCTGCCGTAGGCTTTAACCCCAAATGACTGATGGTTATCGTGCTCCACCTGCCTTCACACACCCTCAGCCACAAAATGTGTCCCAGTCCCCAAAACACACCATCCTGCCATGAAAGTCGGGTCCTGCAGCTACCACATGCCTCAGGCAAAGGGTAGGAAAGTTCAGCAACATGTTCCATGTCCAGCGGGAGGAAACTTGGCAAATGATTCCCCAGGTGAGACTTGGTAGAAAAAGCCCCAGCCACAGGTCTGTGCTGAGAATTGGGCCCCAGCAGAGGAGTGCTGGTGGCCATGCTCACCCTGCCACCTTTCCCTGTCCAGGTGGGTGTTCCTCTACGAGAAAGGCTACCAGTCTCAGGACAGCATCGTCAGCTCGGTCTCGGTGAAGTTGAAAGGGCTGACACTGACCAACGAGAGTGTCCTGGGTCCTCACATCTGGGATGTGGTGGACTATGTTTTCCCACCCCAGGTAAGGAGTCAGGGTGGGTGGGCTAGGGATTTGCTTTGGTCCCAGAGGCTGCTTTTTCCCATGTGCTGGGGTGCAGCTGGGTCCTCAGCATAGGCTTTCCATGGGGTTAACCATGAGAGGGTGTTCCTGTGGTGGAAAGGAGGTTGCTCCTGTCACAAACCTCTGCCCAGGTTCTCCCTGGGGAGCATTTGGTACTTGGGACCCACTATGGCTGAGGAGGCACATTTGAGGCTGCCTCCAAAAGGATCAAGGTTCCTCTGGTGCCTCTGGAGCAGTATCTCAGGCAGCAAGTGGGTCCTCCACTGTCCCTGGGGCTGGTGGCACTGCAGGTCCCCACGCTGGGACAGGCTCCTCACAGAGGAGACCCTGTGCTGCCTGTGAGCTCGTTGGCTGTGTCTCCACAGGGGGACAACTCGTTCGTGGTGATGACCAACTTCATTGTCACTCCTGGACAGAAACAAGGAACCTGCCCAGAGGTAAACGCACCGGCTTCCTTCAGTGGGCTCAGCTTCTGTAATTCAGGGGGATTGTGGTGGTGTCACTGGGGAAAGGCTTTTCCTGACATTGGAGTTTAGTAAAAGCCTGAGCCTGGCCCCAAATTATTGTTCCTGACTCCTGTGTGCTATGTGGAGACTTTTATTCTGCTGAAAAACAGGCAGCATCCATTTAAGTTTTCTTCCCTTTGAGAGGATCAAGCAGAGCAGACTTGAGGCTTAAATGAAAGCATCTGCCTGGAGTGAATAAATCACCCCCTTTTTTCCTGCTTTATCTGGACAGCCTTGGTTGGGAAGCAGTTATGGACAAGGCTCTGAGCAGTGCATCCCTCAAGGAAAATGCTGCCTGGTGAGGCAGGAGGGACAGAGGGATTGAGGCTGCAGGGTGGGATGCTAAGAGGTGGCTGCTTTCTCCAAACAGCTGCCAGATGCCGGGCTGTGCACGCGGGACAGCGACTGCAGCAAAGGGAAATACAGCCGGCAGGGACAAGGTACGGTACCTGCCCCCGGGGCACCGGCCCTGGTGCTTCTGGTGAGACACACCCAGAAAAGCTGCCTGGCTGGGGTGTCACATGGCTGGGGGACCTGCTTTGGACAGGGTTTAGGAAAAGCCTCTGACATGCTGGTTGAAGTTCCCACCTGGGCTGGTCCGGCTCTGCTCTTTAGAAAGATACCTGAGCTGCAAACAGCTCAGCCAACAAAAGGTTAATCAGGACTGAGCCATTTCCCCCAAACTGTTGTCCTCTTATCAGGTCAGCATTTTCTTAGGTGTGTTTTAACAAGAAAAATCCCCAGCTACTCCCCTGTACAGCATTGTAAGAGAAACCACTGCCCTGACCTGAGCGGCCACAATTAATTTCCTGTTTTAGAAAGGTGCCAAAGCCCTGAGCATTTTGTGCCTTGAATGCTGTGGCAGAGCAGAAGCCCCAACCAGATCCCACCCATCCCAGTGTGAGGCTGAGATTTCCCAGGATCCAGGGGGTGAGCAGCTGTCTCTCCCACAGGGCTCATGACTGGCAAGTGTGTACAGTACAACAGCACTGTGAAAACCTGCGAGATCTTTGGCTGGTGCCCTGTTGAAGTTGATTACCACGTTCCCAGGTAAGGAATGATGTTATTGCCCTCTTTCCCACCCCAGCTGCACTTGGTGAGGGGCAGACCAAGTTGGGGCTCTAAGGGATGTGGCCAGGACAGCCTGTGTCTTGAAAGACCAGAAAGGGAAGGGATGACACCACCATTTTTCTGGGTCTGCCTGTCCCAGTTTGGGTGAATTTCCACCAAACGGGGCTTTCTCTAGAGCCTGGGGAGCCAGGTGATGGAGACATGTCTACACTTGTGTTTTTCAGCCCTGCCCTGCTGTCAGAAGCAGAGAAGTTCACCTTGTTCATCAAGAACAGTATCACCTTCCCCAAGTTCAAGGTGTCCAGGTAAGGAGAGGTTTGGGGGGATGGCTCCTGTCGGTTCCTCTAGCTGTGTCCCTCAGAGTACACCATGGGTTTAGCTGGATGGGTGTAACTACATGCTTGGTATGGAGGATTGCATACCTCATCAGCGATCCCAGGACTACTCCAACTGCTGCACTGAACCCCAGACTGGGTCATAGGAACTGAGACATTTCCCTCTCAAATCTGTCCCATCTTAGCTGGTAGCTGTAGTTACTGAAAAGATTTCTGGAATTAACCTCTCCTGAGTTACCACAAGTTGCATATGAAAGTACAATTTCTCTGATGCTTCATTTTTCTTCTCTGAAGACAACATTAAAATACTACATGGCCAGGATAAGCTTGGTGCCCCAGAGTCCCTCTTAATATCACAGATCCCACCTGTTTCAGGAAAGGGTGGGGTTGGCCCCTTCCTGCCAGCACTGGGGGAAGTGCTGCTGGCTGAAGGCACACTCGTAAGAGGATTTGTGATGGCACTGATTATATATCTGATTTGGAACAAATTAACAGAAGCTATTTGTGCTGAAGACAGCGGATTCTTCTCTCTAAGCTGATCTTGTCCCTGTGCTGCAGCCAAGGTTAATGTCCTGGCAGCCAACATGCTTGGCAAAGTCTTGAGCTGACCTCACACTGCACCCCAAGAGGTGGCTGGGAGAGGGGATTCCCCCAGCAGCAAGCAGAGGTGCCCTGAGCAAGGGCAGGCTGAAGGGGACACAGAGAGAGAGCAGGTCCTGGCAGTGAGGGAGGCTGGGCTGGCTGCTGCGGCAGGGGCTGTGCCAGACCCCGCTGGGCTGTGGGGAAACTTCCTGCCTTTGATCACTGCTGACAATTAACTGCTGAGCATCAGTGATGAGATGAGTTTGAGCAAGGCACAGGTCTTACAAAACCATAGGCTTCACAGAGAGGATGTTTTCAGGCAAAACAGCAGAGTGGGATGGAAGGCAAGAAGTTGTCCTTTCTTTTTAAGCCTTGCTCTAGGAGATAGCAAACTCCAGCTAAGTGTAAAAGCTGTGGGGTACACTCACTATCCATGAGGTGTCCCAGATAAGAATTGTTGGTGCTCGGAGCACTGACTAGCAGAGCCCATGGACAAGCTAGCATGTGAATGGGAGAGGGACACAGATTGGAAAAGGGACTTACAGAGGTTCTTTCCCACACAAATTATTGTATTACTGAGAATTCTTCTCACTCTCTTTTCATTCACAGGCGCAATTTGGTTGAGAGCGTTACCAAGCAGTACCTGAAGAAATGCACCTATCACAAAGTCACCGATTCCTTATGTCCTGTGTTTGAACTGGGATACATAGTGAAGGAATCGGGTCAGAATTTTACCTTCCTGGCTGTTAAGGTACCTCAATTTCAAATGATGTTCTTTACTGTTGATGGGAGAGGGACGCTGGCAGTGCAATCGTCCCCAGCTGTTGAGATGATTTTCTGTTTTCTCAAGAATGCTTGAGAAAACAAAAGTGTCAGAATCATCTCATAAAGATTATGAATCTCCTTGGACATGGCCTAATATTTACATCTTCCTTGGAAACTCTTGAGAAGATTTGACCCACTGGCAGTAAATCGCAGGGTTCAGCTTGTTTTAATCTGAGCAATGAATAACTAGATCTGTGTGGCCAAATCCCATCTGATTGAACTTGGAAATCCCAGCTGGATGGTCAAATATTGGTCATTGCACAGTGCAAACTGCAGCTTTTCCCCAGGCTCCAAAATGCAGCTTTGCCCAACACTCCTCAGGCTGGTGTGTGGGAGTATCTGCTCTCTCTGCACTGCAGAACCTTGTGATAACTTTGCCAGGCACTGAACAAAATCAGAGGCTTGCATATATGAACGTGTATTGCATGGATTGGATCAGATAGCCCAGAGAAGCTATGGCCCCATTCCTGGCCAGGTTGGACAGGACCTGGAGAAACCTGGTCTAGTGGAAGGTGTCCCTGGCCTTGGCAGGGTTTGGAACAGGATGGTCTTTATGGTCCCTTCCAACCCAAACCATTCTAAGATTCTATACATTAAAGGTGCAAAAATACAAATCTCTGGGGCACAGCTATTTACAACCTGGAGTGAGCTCCTGCATTTCCTGAGCGATCTCTTGGGCATAATCAGGCAAGGGAAGGCTGTCCCATGAGGACCAGAAGGGATCTGTGGTGAGCACAGTTTCTCAGGACTGTGCCTTGGGCACAGGGTTCTGATCAGGAATAAGATGGCATGAATCTATTTGTGTATCCAGCACTCAGGGCAGAAACAAGAGACTCTGCAAGGGGTTATGTACAGGCCACAAAGCCAAGGCTGCCCAGGAAGGTTGAGGCAGCAGTGGGGTCCCGAGCCAGGACACCTCATGGCATTGAGAGGACACGGATGAGGAGGGAAAGCATTTCTCTGTGTGGGCCAGGTCCAAGGAGGGGCAACCTCGTGACTCCCCTCTTGGCTGCAGGGCGGAGTGGTGGGCATCACCATAGATTGGAACTGTGACCTCGACTGGCCCCTGCGGTACTGCAAACCCATCTACCAGTTCCACGGCCTTTACAATGATGACAGTAACGTGTCACCGGGGTTCAACTTCAGGTAAGGAAATACCTGTTAATTCTCCAGGCATAATTTAGAGGTGACAGCTTTCAGGTTCCCACAGCACTCAAGGGTTGGTGGGAGGTCAGAGACTGTTCTTCAAAATACTCACTACCTTTGCAGGGCCAGACAGCAGTACCAGTGCTCTTTAAAATGGCATGGGAAAAGTGATAATACACCCCTTGGCTTCAAAATTACTCCATTTCCTTTCCATCTCCTCCCCCTTGCTGGCTCTCCTTCTTGGCTGAGCTTTTGGGAAGCCCCTTGAAAGACTGGAGATGGTGCAGGATCATCTCACGTATTCAGGATCATCTCACATATTCTCACAGTCTCTATGCTCTCCTCTGTGTGACACTGGTATTAGTGCTGCATCAATACCTGCTGCACACAGGACTTGGGGACATCAAGCACGATCAGGGATCAAACAGCACGAGCAGGAGCTGGAACTCCAACCTGCAGGCAGGCAAACTGAGGCACAGAGAAGAGAGGTGCCAACAGCCCGGCTCCTTCAGGGGATTTTAGGAGAAGGTCAGGAGCAGGTCTGTGATAGCACATTCCCAGATCTTTGTCCAAGATCCCGATGCTGTAGGGTTGCAGGGGCTGTGAGACACCCTGGCAGAGCATTAACACTCACCATCCAATTGCACAGATACGCCAAATACTACAAAGAAGATGGGATGGAGAAGAGGACACTCTACAAGGTGTTTGGGATCCGGCTCGACATTTTGGTGAATGGCAAGGTAAGGGTGGATCCCCTGGATCCCTGGGACAGCAGTGCCATGTCCTTGGGAAGGTACCAGCTCTGTAACACAGCACCAGGGTCCTATGGGATCAGGAAAACTAGTGTGAGTGCTTTCCTTGGGTGCTGGCCCACTCACAGGAACCTTTGGGAGGTACTGGAGAAGGGAAGAGAGGAGGAAAACAGGTTTTATAGGTCACATCTTTCAGCTGCAGCTTGGTCAGTGGTTTTGTCAAAAAAATTTCGTGATGGGAGTGGGGGGAACCAGTGGAAACTCAAAACCTTTTACTGATATTTCCAAAAGCTGAACATTTGCATTTTTCTATTTTGTCTTTTTCCTCCCACTGGGAGAGAAAGCTTTCCTCATGTTCCCACTGGGAATATTCAAAGTGTATACTTTTGTTTGGTTGCTTGGTTTTGGTTGGGTTTGTTATTTTAAAAATACAGGACGAAAAGTAACTTCAATTTATTTCAGCCTAAAACCAACCTACAATATTTTTCTGTTTGACCAGCTCTTTCCCAGCTCCTGTTTCCCTGTGTGCTGTGGTTGTGGTTTGGGTTGCTGTGAGGCACTTTTGCTGAACCCCACCTACAGCTAGAGCACCTTTTTTTTTCCCCTGGGCTGACTGTAACTTATCACCTATTTTCTCTGACTTTATCCAGGCAGGCAAATTTGACATCATCCCGACCATGACCACAATTGGCTCTGGAATTGGTATTTTTGGAGTGGTAAGTTCAGATATTTCCAGCCTCTATATGGAGACTCTCAAATTATTCTTCTTGCCTGTGACATCCGTGGGAAGTGTCCTTGAGCTGCAGTGAAATGCTGGCCACTGCTCAGGGAATCAGAGGATGGGCAAAAGGGGGAAAGGATGTGCTCTCCTGCCTTGCTAGCTCAGGATAATAGATTCCTGCTGGTCCCTGGCTGATGTGAATTCTGCCCTGCTGATGAAGGGAAGGCTGGCTCTCTTGGCAGGTCTTGGTATTCTGATAGTTTTGAGTTGGAGCTGGCATTGAGGGGGTCTGGAGGTGATGGGCAGTATTTCATGCAGGACAGAAACCCAGCATCCTATTTGGTTATGGTCATTAAAGACTTGGGCACGGCTCAAAGGGTGTTGTGCTCTGCACTTACCTAAAGTGGAAACACTTCATTTCTGTTGACTCAAATCACCCACTATTGAACACAGCACACTTCACTTCTGTCCTAAATGGACACTTGGAGACTTCAGCAACTGCCACATTGTGGGATGAAGCAGAAGTGACCCTAATTGTGGGGCAAACTGGACAAACTGGAAGTACACAGTGGTCCAGGTGAGCTTGGAGGGCAACTCCAAACCTAACTGCACTTTGATTTAAGGCCTCTGTCCTCTGTGACCTGCTCCTGCTGCATTTTCTCCATGGACGAGACTATTACAAGCAGAAGAAATTCAAATATGCAGAACCGGAGCCTGTAAGTAACAGCGAGTGCCTGCCCTGCGGAGGCTCTTGCGGGGGTGTGTGTGGATGTGTGCATGAGTAATGATGCTGTAACACAAACATCCACGCTGAGGGGCAACCAGGCGCCTTCCTGAGCCCTTGGGACTGTTGGAGACTGGGATCCATGAATCTCCTCTCCAAAATTACTGAGCTCTTGTGTGTGACTCACTGTTAATAACTTTATTCTCTGCCTTTAACCCCAGATACTCCGATAGCTGGTAACACTTGCATTGCTTTAAGGGAAGCAGGGGCAGATCAGTCCTTTAGCAAACTAGAAAATGTCTGTTTTTCTGCTCTTTGAGAACATCTCCATGACCATGGAATGTTTCATGGCCTTTAATAGGACACAAAAACAGTTCCACTCAAATTCATCTAAAAATGTGCTTATACATTGGGGGTTAGGAGTTGCTCCCCAATCACATTTTTCCCTGGCATTAGAAAGGAGCGGGTCTGTAAAAGAATACTTGTTTTCTCTCATTTAACACCCAGTCGAAGTCGCATAAGAAGGAAAAGGAGCCAGACAACACACAGTGAGAGGTGAGTGGTGTTTCCCCAGCCCGGCTAGCATACATCTGGCAGGCATGAGGGCTATAGGTCTTGGGGATATCCCAAGGCCCGTGGGAAGGCAGGAGGATTTCAGGGAAGGCAGCAGGGCTCCAGGGAGGTTTGGAGAAGATCTGAGCTGTGGGCTCTAATGTCTAATGTGGGGTCAGCATTTCCCAGCATAAGCAATTGCATGGGGCAGCAGTGGATGCAGGATGTGGGACTGACATCGCATCTTCGATGGCAGCATCTCCTGAAGAAGGGTACTGGGGGGTAAGACACCAGAAATCACTGTGCACCTCTCTCTCGGCAGAATCCACACTGACTGACAAACCTGCACCCCTCTTCCTCCTCCTCTTCTCTTAAAACTCAGTCGCCATCCCCTGTCACCTCCCTGGGCCAGCCCCAGGCCAGCAGGAGCAGCGTCCAGCACCAGCTCATGGGAAGGTGGTGCCCTGCAGCCAGGGCAGGGGCTGCTGGCCCGGCACACGGCCCCTGATGGGACATGCCACGATGCTGTGGATGGGTCAAACTAAGGGATCTTGGGGCTCTCTGCCAGCCCCGCTGCAGGGCACTGGGTCTGCTGCCATTGCAGGCCCTTCAGAAGGGCTCCCACTGCACCCTGCCTGCTGTGCCAAGGCCGTGCCAGGGCACTTGAACCTGAAGACCCTGGGGAGAGCACAGCTGCCATTTCTTCCCCAGAAGCACCCTTGGACAGCTCCAAATTGAGAAGGGGAGGGAAGGAGAGCTGGCAGGAACCATGCCCAGCCCCTCTGCCTGGGTGAAAAATGGTTATTTTGTAAGGATGTATTTTATTAAAAAAAAAAATAAACCTTTAGTTTTTCTACTACATCCCTTTGTGGTGCCTATGCTTGCCCTAGAGCATGGTGCTTGCAGTGGTTTCTGGAGGGTTTATGCATGCAAAGTAATCCCATCAGTGATGATTTCTTCAGAAACTGCCCCCCTGTGCAGGGCCCCTGGGCCTCCTGCCACGAGCAGGGGCTGTTATCAGCGTTGTCACTTGGGTTTCCTCCTCAGACAGGCTGGCTGGCAGGGAGCGCTGGCACTGTGCCAGCCACGGCGATCCGCTGTCCTGTGCCAGCTCTG
Organism: Pachycephala philippinensis; assembly: GCA_013397055.1. NCBI lineage: Eukaryota > Metazoa > Chordata > Aves > Passeriformes > Pachycephala > Pachycephala philippinensis. The sequence goes on from VWZT01000370.1 coordinate 455,094, forward strand.
CCTCCGCTGCCCGCACCGGTCAGTGTTAGGTTAGAACAGACTTTCCCCGCAGCAGCCTCACAAACCAGCTCTTTGCACCCAGGAACCAAACTTCCCCTCTCTGCGAGAAGATTTGCACTCCTCATCACGTACAGCTGGACATCGCGGGCTGTGCTCAAACCCCACATGCCTGCCAGCAGACCCTGCCCTGTGCTGCTGGCCCTGTTCCATTCTCCAGGACACATCAACACTGACTTTCTGCACAGTCCCTCTCTGAATGTCTTTTTTTACCTCCCCGGGGAAAATTTTGCTTTGGTTGCTTCAAAAGTGGATCCCAACTGCTATGGAAAAATCAGTGGAGAAGCTGGAGGGCTGTAATACCGCCAGAGCCTGCAGGAGCACTGCTCCGGGCTCTCAGGGACACAAGAATGTGCCATAAACAGATGCAGGTGATATTTGGTCATAAGCTCAACAAACATTCCAAGCCATACCTTCAAGCCATACGTTCCCCAGGGGGAGATCATTTGCTCTCAGCAGGATGCCTCAGCTTTCACAGGCAGGGAGGGTTTTTGTGAGGTTATCCATGGTTAACTTTTTTACACTTTCCCGTGCTGTGTCAGAGGTGCCAGATGCTTATCCTAAGGATGCAGAGAGGGTAAGGGGAAGCTCCCTGGTCTCTGAAGGAGTCGGTGCCTGTTCAGCGGGGGTGGGGGATCCCTGGCCCCGGGGACTCTCCTGCAGCGCCCATCGAGGCAAGCACTGCACGGTCCCATGTGGTGCCACGGCGCAGCTCCCAGCAAGCTGCCACCAGCAGAGGGGACTGCAAGACCATTTCACGCAGACGTGCCTGGGGAAAATCCAGTTTCCAGAGACAGTGAAGCGAGAGTGTTCAGGTAACCTTTTGCACCCGCTTACACCGGGTCAATCTCCGGTCAAAACTTAGAAACGCAAGGCTGCAGGTAGAGCTGCAGGGTGTTTCTGCACGCTTAATCTTTCAAGCTGCTTGTAATGCAAAGCCCCTATTATTTCCTAGGAAGAATTAAAAGGCAGAATATGAAATCGGGAAAAATGCAACTTGTAAATGATCCCCTCTAGTTGCTATTCTAAACTTCTGAGCTGGGACCCCTAAAAGTCCCAAGGCTGCTTTAAAAATCATGGAAGGATTTATTTTCATCTCTTTAACTTGTTTTTTAAAATGCACAGCCTTTGGGGATCCTTTGCTTTGCTTTTCATTCATCATTTCTGCAACCAGCAGAATGAGATATTGCAATTTTAATTCTCCCCCCTCAAGAAGCTGCTTCTCAAAGCCAGGGGCCCCAGGCCCTGTGGCTCCCAGGTGGGTGCCAAACAGCAATGGCTGTCTGGAGGAAACTGAGCAAATGTCAGATTTTAACAGACACTGGTCCCCTCTGCTGTATGAAAAGGCAGGGAAAGCCCATGGCACTTGTTTCAGGCCTTCTTCTGCCAGAGGGGCTGGAGCTGGTGCTCAGGGATTGGAGACCAAGGAGCAAGGGCTGCTCTGTTCAGCCCCGTGAGGAGCCTTCCTTGGCACAGATACTCTATTTCAGCATTGCAGCTCCCAGCCCCCTCCCAGTGCCTTCCAGTCTGACAAAACTCATGCAGAGTTACTGAATGCAGGATAGGACACAACAGTTAAAAGCTAGAGCCTCACAAATGGAAATGCTGACAGGTTAAGATACCTGGTGTTGCAAGTCCCAGTGGGGAAGTGTGGGTGACCAGCAGGATCATATTCTTGTCCTCTTGGTTTGACCTGATCTTGCTCTGAGGGTCAGGGGAGAATTTACTGATCTTAGACAGAAGAATTGCTTTGCATTGTGGCCAGAAAACAACTGCATTTTAAGTTGCTAAGATGTGGCCAGTGTGACCTGCTGCTCTCTGGCCTCTGAGCAGCAAGATGAAGTGTTACAGAATCCTAGAGGGATATTGTCATTGTGTCAAGACCCCTTCAATGACAGTTTGCTGTGTTGCTTCCCATTCATGCTGTGGCCAGCTGAGGGTTGGGTTGTTTGTGGGGTTGTTTTAACTCCTTGTTTAATTGCATTTTGGTTTTTACACAGTTATTAACTAATGGAAAAATACTAATAGAAAAGGAACTTTCAGCAATTCAATCACTGTCCCAGAAAACACACAAGGAGGAATATATATTATGCAGCTAATCCCTAATCTTTACAATCAGCAGTAACAAGCCCTTGTATGTGATGGTGTCAGTGCTCCAAGGGTCTAACAAAGGACTCTTGCCTCGATCAGGGGTGTTAGACGACAAAAGCAAGCAATGAGCACAGTGTGACTATTCCCATTTTGTAGAAACAGAAACCAAGATACAAGCAAATAATTTTTGAACATGGATTTAAATGCAGTGAGAATTTTCTGCTTCTGACCAGCTTTTGTTATCTGTAAAGGCTACTATGTTGGACCTCGTACAGATACATCTTTTCACACCCTCAGGCACAGTTATTTTGAAAAAAATCAAGTAGCACAGATATTCCAGAAGAACAATTACAGAAAAATTTATTTGGCAATAATTATGCTGGTTAGTGATTCTGCAGAGATGAGGAATTATATTTCAATCTCTGCAGAGCTGGCAACATTTAATCATTATGTTTGTGCTCAATTCCCAGCACAATGAGGCCCTGATTTCCACCTGGTGCTTCCAGACACGGTAACATGGCAAATTAAAATGAGTAACACTCAAGAAGTAGATAACTCCTTTCCTGTGCAACCTCTCCTATCTTTAAGCCCACTCCTTCTTTCTCTGGCACAGCAGACTCCCTGTTATTTTTAACCCAGTCCTCCTCTTAGGACATTCTTGGATTTTTCCCTAAAAAACCACCTGCCTTTCTGGTTACACTACTTCCCTTTCTCTTTTGTTGTGGGAGCATGTTTTCAGTTGGATAAATCCTCTGGCTGACGCACAGTGAAGGGCTGGCAGGAACATGCATATCCTCCCAGCTCTGAAGGATGCTTTTATTTCCTTCTGTCCCACAGCTGGGCACTCTCAGGCCACACTGTGCTGGGTGGCAAAAGGAGCTTCTTGGCCATTCGAGCACTTGACATCTGCAGCTCAGCCTGCAGCCACTCTCCTGGGGACAGTGTGGCTGTTACAGCCCATTTTCACTGCTGCCAGCCCTGTATTAGTTATGCCACACTATAATCTTTGGCTGCTTTGGTGAAGTGCTCTCTCCTTCTGTTATCTATTTCTAATTGCTTTATTGCCTTATTTTAGAAAGCGTAAAATTCAAAAGTGCCCAAATGGGTTCTGAATATAGCAACAGCTCAGTCACCTGATGGGCTCTTCAGCAGGGGTGAATCAGGATCGCTCCAGTTAACGGGGCTCTGCCTACCAGTACGAAGCATGGATCCTGCTCAGCCTTATGGCACCACAAAGAGATTTCCTAAAAAATTATGGCTTTAAATCTTTTTTTATCTAAATATACTAGTGACGTGCCTGGGGAAATGTAAGCTCTCCCCCTCCTGACTGTAACTCAAGGACAGGTTAAATAAACACATTCCCAGTCCTTGCACCCAAAAAACATGTGCAAAATCAGTTACCAACCAACCACACTCAATCATTATTGAACAGAATATCAAAGCCTTATTTTAACATTGTTATAGCCATTGTGGTCTAAGCATCAGAGAGACAGTGTCTGTGACTCTCTTTCCACTGGCCACAACTGCTCTGCAGTGTAATCACCTGTGTATGATGAAAAGGGAAACTGAGGCACATTATTTGTTTTGGGTTTTTTTGTTTTCTGGAAGAAACAGTGGGTTCTGACTGAGCTGAGCCAACCAGGTTATTTAATTAAGTCAAGTGCTCGCAGTCTTTGCCAGAGTTGGTCGTTTCAAAGCTTGATACTGGTGCTGAACTGTGCTTCAGACATCACAGGTGATTTAAACTGCTTGGTGCCAAAGGAGGCAGATCTTTAGGGGACAAATATCAGCACTTTCCAAATAGCCAGCATCTTGTAAACATCTCAAAGCCAAATGAATCAGTCCAAAAGACTTCTGAAATCTTTGCAAAACCTCCTCAGCAATAATTAAGGCAAGAGGAGCAGGAGGCTGAAAGGTTCACTCATTGCTCAAGAGAAGCTGAGTTGGCCCTGCATGAGCAAGGCCCTGCTTGATTGAATTGAAAGCCTCGGTGAAAAAGGTTAGTGTTTTGGCTTCCATGTTGTGGTCTTTCGGAGCATCTCTCGTGCCCTGGAGTCCTCCCACAGGCACAGCCACATCCCTGGGTCCTGGACACATACCCCAGGCATCCTAGAAGGAGGTTGCTGGGGCTTTCACTCAGGGCTGTGAGGAGGCTTTGCTTTTGCTCATGGGCTTGTCTTCCTTTTCCTGAGAGTCCACCATGGCACACGCATAGCCCAGGAGCTCAGGCTGCTGGCTGCCTTGAGATGGTATCTAATCAGTGTCATTAGCTAATATCCAGAGCTGCTGGAAGACAACAGTTTTGGAAGCACACATTCAAGGTGATGGGGCTCTCTGCTGTGCTGTTACAATCATAGAATCATTTTGGTTGGAAAAGACCTCTGAGATCATCAAGTCCAACCACAAACCTAACACTGCCACTAAACTATGTCCCAAAGTGCCACATCTACATGGCTTTGGTTATCCTAAAATGCAGCAGGCTCTGCCATCCTCTCACTGGTTATCATGCTGCTGTTCAGCTGCTCCAAGAGCCCTTCACTGCCCCAGTGCTTCCTGTTCGTGGAAGATCTCTGCTGGATTTTCTCTGTGACGAGCTGAAAACACAACCCTTTGTAGCTTTCTAAAAGGGATCATTTCACTGAATGTAGCAACTCTTCAGTAGTCAAGCTTTGAACCACATAACATTTCAACTCCAAGAGGTTTTGACTGAAAATTGGCGAAGAGAATGCACAAATATTTTAGATGGAAGTGAAAGGGCATTAGCCCTGAATAAACCTGTTCATCTGCAGAGTTGCTCAGCTGCCTGTGACCAGCCAGAGTGACAAAGCACATTTCTGCAGGAAAAGTAAGACTTGGATGCACATAGCAAATAGCAGCAGGGTATGTCTGACTATAATAAACATACCCACAGAATGAGTAAATTAAAAAAAATCATAGTCTTTGCTAGGCTTACAATGACTTTGCTGTTTTAATGAATAGTGCATCTTAATTACATTTTGATACTTCTCTCAACACAGTGACAATAGGGGAAGCTTTTTGGAGATGAGAAAGTTGGTAATAAACCATGAGATGCATTATTAATATCTTATTTCGAGTTGTAAAACCCATGGTAAGAAATTAATTTGTTTCCAAAGCAGAGGATTATTTGAGACCCACTGGAAGCAGGCACAGGCATTTCTATCTGCTTGTTGTCACAGCAGGAAGGAGCAGCAGTCTGCAGTGGTTTGAGTCAGGATGTGGATTTAATCCAACTCTCACTCTCTGGCTAAATCCGGGGTTCCTGGTGGGGGACCCTGACTGTGAGTGGAGTCACGGCAGAGCCCAGCGAGCCCTGCCACGAGTCACTTGTCACAAAATCAACATCTTCACAAATCCCACTGCAAACACTTCACTGCTGGGTGCAGTGGGAACCCCTCGACCCAGGGTTACAGTCAACTACGAGTCAAGAAGGTAAAAGAGAGTAGGAGGGAAAAATAAAGCCAAAATATGAGTCAAACCAAAGAGGGCATCTGCTTGTAGGAATTCCTTGAAGAACAGCAATGGGATAAGTTGGTGTGCGGCATTTCTCCTCATTGCTGTAAGACTTCAGTGTACGTGGTCAGGGTTGGGTGTTACTGCTCTACAGGCAGAGCCTGAATGAGGGGACAGCCGTGTGCCAGGATCCTGGGTCCCTCACGCTGTGTCCCTCAGCCCGGGGCCGGCAGGACTGTCAGTGCCACCTTTCCTGATCGTATATATTAGGGAATATTTAGGGAGAATTTCTTCGCAGAATGGGTGATTAGGCACTGGAACGAGCTGCCCAGGGAGGTGTAGGAGTCACCGTCTCCGGACGCGGCTCTCGGTGTTCTGTTCTGTCACAGGCTGGACTCCACGATCCCAGAGGTCTTTTCCAACTTAACCGATTCTGTGATTAGCGAAAAGCCCCGTGTTTTCACCCAAGAGCCCGCACCCTAGATGCGCTTCTGTCTGGACACCACACGCCACCGAAAAAGGTTGGGTTTTTTGTTTTTGGGGTTTTTTTTTTTGCCTTTTTGCCCCAAACCCCGGTGCGTCCTCGCTCCTCGCACC
>VWZT01000370.1:461578-493291 GCA_013397055.1 Pachycephala philippinensis
GCGCGGGTGGGGTCCGGGTGGTCGGCGCGGGTGGACTCGGGCAGCCGCCGCATCCCCCGAGCTGCGGGAGCCGCCGCCGCGGCGCGGCCGGGGATGCGCCCGGCAGCTGTAGCTCCGGAGGTGATGGTTTTGCCGAGCTTAAAAATAAATGGGGGGAAAAAAAAAATTGAAATCCTTCTGAAAGCTGGGATTTTGAGCAGTTTGACCGTCATGCCAGCCATCTCTATCCCTTTTCTCGAGGGGGCAGAGAAGAAGGTAAGAAGTGCGGTGAGCTCCGTGCAGGTTTGTCACGGCTTCCTAACCCTCCGTGCTGCCCTTGGGATCAGCCTGAGCTCCTCAAAGTTTGGGTTTTCTCGTGGGTCGGTGCCTTGGCCTGAGCTGTCCTGCCCTGGCCGTGTCTCAGAGCACGCACCTGGCAGCCAGGCTGGCGTGAGAGGGGCTTATCTCTGCTTACCTTGGCTCTGAGGGACAATAACCTGCAGCTCCCAAAGGCCTGTGTGCTGTGAACGAGCAAAACTGCTGATCCTGCAGAGATACCACTTTCTTCAGCTGCTCTGATGAAGGTAAAATTACCATTCTGTTGTAGTTGTAACTTAACGGAAAAGGTTTTGTTTAATAGGAAACTGTTGCTTTTCTGTTTACAGTAGTCTGAGATTCCACATTCAGCTTCCCATCATGTGTTAACTTCCTCCCTGTGAGGCATCTCTGACAGCTTCAGTTTGTTCTGGAGTTTGACATGGGATGGCTTTGAAGTGTTGCATTTGGAACTGGATTAGGCAAGCAGAGAGCCGCTATCTCAGTTGCTTGAAGAGAAAAACCAAAGCCAGTGTGCTGGGGCCGTGCTCCAACATGCCCTGTGCATGGTTTGCAGTGTGAGCCTCGGGCTTGGGCTGGGGTGCCTGGTGTGAATGGGATTAAACTCCAGGCAGAGCAATAAATTTGCTTTCTCGGGCTTGCTCCCTTGGCTTTTGCCTGGAGAAGGTCAGATCTCAGCAACCAGGAGCGTAAGCACCAGGCTCTTATCGTTCCAGCGAGGAGTTCAGGCATGTCATGGTTTGGTATGGTCTGAATCTGGGCTTTAGGTCACAGGAGGTGCCAGGCCACCAGGTCCCAACAGGTTTCTTTCCTTGAGGGAAGCTGTGTTCACTGGCATGAAGTGCCTTCTATCTGGAGCTGTCTCCAGCTATTTGTCCTTGGGTTTGGGATGGCTCTTTTGGGTTGGAGTGGGATATGTGTGAGTGCTCCCAGGACAGCTCAGAGAAGGTGGTCGGAGCTGCCCATCCAGGTGCTTCTGGAGTGAAGCTGCAAGGACACCTCACCTGTCCTGGCACTGCCCCAGAGAGCAGTGAGTGTCCCCATCCCTCCATACAGCCAGAAGGTGTTGTACTTCTGCCATGGCCTTCAAAGCCTGTGCTGCTGCTCTGTGCTCCCCAATGAATGTGTTCATTAAGTCCTAAATGTCTTTCTCTGTTATAATTAATTGTCCTTGCACTAGCTAGACTTTCAAGGCCCAGCTATTCTTCTGCTGGGAAGGGATTGTGGGATTTCCCTTCCCTTACGGGCTCCTGGGGGGGTGGCTGCAGCAGGAATGTCCTCAGCCTGCAGCAGAGGGGATGTCTGGAAGGATGGTGTCGCAGTGTTCTGTGTGCTGGAGCAAGCAGCACTATTTAGGCAGTGGTCACCACGCAAACTTCTTTGGTTTAGGCCTTGGCTGGGCATGAAGAGGTGGCACTGTGCTGTGGCACTGTGCTTCAGCCAAGGCTCTGCTTGCCGAGTGCAGCATCTCTTTTTGCTGATATTTGTTCCCTGAAGTTACTGAAGGATGTATTAGCCCTGTATTTGTGCCACTTTCTCATGGACTGTGGAAAGAACAGTTCCGTCTGAAAGCCACATCTTCTGCTCAGTGTCAATGCTGACCTTAGAAGAGCCTTTATAGGGTCATTGCTACCTAGGGACAGGGGAAGGAGAAACTTCTTTTGTAAGAGGCTTCAGGAAAAGGCTGAGGTTGCTGGATGGCTTCTAGCAGGGTGGTTTGGATCTCCAGAGGAGGTATCTGCCTGGCTGAGGGGCAGAGAGGATAAATCCAGGCACACCAAGCTAGTGGAGAAGGGGTGTGTGTCGGTGAAGAGCTTGGTGTGAGGATTTTGTCAGTGCTGGAGCTGTGGAAGGCAGTTTGGTAGGATCTGAAATCAATATGTGCAATTAGTCTGCCTTGGGAAGATGCCTGGAGAGAGGATGCCCTTTAGTGCCCTAAAGCACAGGTGGCTGATGGACAGGTGCAGTGCTGATGGGTCTGTTCAGCTGCTCAAAGCCCTGACAAGTGCTGGGTGCAGGGGGAGGCAGGGTCTGCCTTCGTGGGACATCTCCCTTGGCTCCAGGGCCCTGTGGGGATGCTGAGTTAAGCTACACAAGTAGGTGAAAGGTGGGAGGGAATTGGTCTGTGTGAAGTCAGCAGCAGAGCCCAGCTTTGGGCAGCATCAGGCTGTAGTAGGGGCTCTCCTGAGTGGGAAGGAGGATGGGGAAGCAGGGCTTTTGGGTGGGTTTTTAACCTCTAACTTGGCGTGGGGGGAGGCTTCTCCTACACAGCCTCTGGCAGATGCTTTCTGCTACTCAGCCCTGCCACTGCTGCAGCTTGGCAGGTGGAGAGGGAGGCTCGGGAAGCTGAGCCATCCCTTCGCTGAGAAGGAGCAAGGAAGCAAGGTACCCCTTCATCTTTGGGATGAAAGCAGAGCCTGAGCAGTCAGTGTAAAAGCCAAGTACAAAGTTGGTATAAGATAAAATGTTATTGGCTTGTGTCTTAAACTGTAGCAAAGCAGACCCCTCTGAGGACAACCTTGTGAAAATTCTTCCTCTTATTGTCTTTGTCTTCATGGTTGCTCCTCTGATTTTCAGTTGTTTTGGGGGTTTTTTGGGGGTTTTTGTTTGTTTAGTTGGTTGGTTTTTTGGGGGGTTTTTTGGGGCATGGGATGTCACTTTAAGAAGCAAACATCCAACATGGAGGAAGGTGACCCAGTCACCAAAAATACGTGGTTGAAAAAGGAATGTGTGTGGCTGGCTGTGGGAATGATTGAAGTGTGCAAAGCAATTGTTGACATAATGCAGTCATTGAGGCAGGTCTGAAGATTGGTTAGGGATGTTTGTGATGGATGAAGTATCAGGTACAGCTGCTGAATGAATGATACCAAAAAATGTCATGTGGGCAAGCATGTTGTTTTAATTAAGACAGTGGTTAAGCTTAGCATGGTTGGAGAAAAGTGTCTGAAACCTTCTAAAGAGAACAGATCCTAATAACTGAAAAATTGGAGAAGGATACTGATCTGAAAGATGATGGTGGGAAGGAGCTACAGTGATTTTCATCCATGTGTGCGAGGGTGGCTGCTGATTTGTGGTGGTGGGTGAGGTGTGAGTACATGTGTTCCAGCTCTTCAGAAACAGGGATGTTTCTCAGGCTGGTGTACTTGGCCACAGGTGGTGACTTTACAGATTGAGTCCTTAATCACAGAAAAACATTTTATAAACTTTGTCATTAATGCTGAGGTGCAGTCAAGGATGGAGGAACTTGCAGTTCTAACTTGCTTAGGAATTTGCAGACTGCATTTCTTAGTCACTTTTTCCACTGGTTTAAGTTTTTAGAAAGATTTTCCTGTTTCATTGCAGTCTTCAGTTTCATTACATATTTGATATATTCAGACCTATTTTATATATTCGATATTCAGTTTATTTTATACTTTTGGCACAAGTGATACGGATAAAAACAGAGGGAGAAGCACAAATGTTGTATCTGTCAAGTACCTGACACTGGAGGAATTTTGTTTGTTGTTTTCAGGTGCTGGTGTCCCTGGAGGGGGAAGTTCTCCTGAAAGCCCAAACCCTTTTGAGGACACAGCTCCTTGGTGGGCTGTCCCAGGGCAGCTGGGAGCTTCATATCCCACAAAGCTGCTGGTTTAGGGAATGAACCTGGCCGAGTATGAACCCTTGTATTTTATTTCTTGATGGCACCCATTGCATGAGCTGAGTCATGCTTTGTGCGTAAGGTGTGGTTTGTTGAGGACTTGTTTCTTTTGGGTTGCTGCCCTGGGCAGGCATTATTTTTGGGTGAGTACTGCTGAAATAGTTGTAGTTCTTTTTGCTAGAATCTGTGTGGGATTAATTTAGGCTGCTTATGTCTGGGGTGATTTCAGACTTTCTGCAGAGTGGTGGCTGTGAAATGTTGTGATGAATTCTTCAGTATTGTTCAGAGAGTTGATGGTGAAGTTGTTAGCTAGTTAACAGTGACTGCTCTAATTATTCTGGTGTGAGTGTAAACAGCAAGGCTGTGATGTGCTGGAGCAGCACTTGAATATGTGTCTTTGTGAGATGCAGACATGCTCCTCCTTTTCCCTGTTCCTGTGCTGTAGTCCCTGCAGAGCACAGTGTGTGTGCCTTGGACAAGAAGGAAAGCCATGGAAATCCAGCTTTCCTTTCTGCTGCTGCTGGTGCTGAGTGGCAACTGCTTCCCTGAGGGCAGTGGAGCCAAATTCATGGCCTCTCTTTTTTTGCTGCCTTCTGCAATTCCCTGTCTCCCAGTAGTTTTCACTCACTTACACCAGATGTGAGGACTATGTCCCATCTTTTTTAGAGCTGGGATGTTGGTGGGAGTCCTTGCTGCAGAGCAGAGATGGGGCAGAGGGGTCTGTATGAAGCACAGAGCTCTGTGCCAAGGTGGAAGAGAGCAGATCCCTGGAGGCTGCAGTTCCCGTGCAATATCCCATGAATATTTTAGGGGTGTGCTGATTGTTTTTCTCAGCCAAGTGACACTGTGATTTTGTGACCTTGTGAGGACAGAGCATTAATAACATATTTTGGATGTATGTTAAGTCCGTGTTCCCATGAGGAAACTTCAGGGCAAGACTCCTGACTTTGCACAGCTGTGCAGATAACATTTTCTTCAACTTCAGAGGAAAAAAGTCTTAACTCTGGCATTCTCACTTTACACAAATTCTGGTATGGCTGTTGAACTCTAAGCATAGAAGCAAGTCCTACAGACCTATGAGGCTTTCAACTGGAGAAGAAATTTGATATGTAGGATGTTAAATTAAGACAAAGAAGACTCATTCAGTTGTTTCCTCTGGCTACAGATTCCTGTAAACTGGAGCTCCAATTCACAGATAGACCCAAAAACAGAGTTCTTAGCACAGCTGTAAAACTAGGGGCTCAGTTACGGTGGGAAAAGGAGGAATAAAGTGCTGAGGAAACCCAGGCTAAATAACACCTTCCAAGGATGTGTTAGTGTTGTATTTGTGACTGATGGGGACTAGGTGAGAGTGTGAATCAGTGGTACCAAGGGATGTGAGGTGATCCTACCCTGGTAACCTGGACTGCAGTCCCTGTGTGTGACAGTTCAGTGCTGTCCTGGAGCAGTGCTCCCAGTCAGGTGCTGCTGTTCTCCTGCTGTTCCTCAGCTGTGCCTCTGCTGCAGAGATTGGTCACAGTTCTGTCTTGCAGCCTTGTGAGTGCAGCAGAGCTCACACCACCCACTCCATAGTTTGTCTTGGTTTTGCTTTGCTTTTGTAGAGTGTATGTATTAACTCAAAGACTGTTTTGCTGTCATGACAGACTTTGTCGGCGGTGTCTGTCTCTTCCTCCCCTCTCCCGCTCTAGGCAGTAGTTCAGATTTCCATTCTATAGAACAGAAGTGAGTCCTAAACTCCCAAAAGAGCTGGTGGGGATGGATTTGCTGTACACAAATAACATGGGCACAGCCCTCTGAAGCCCACAGTTGGAGGCTGTCACATCCACAGTAGATAAAGCTGAAGGAGTTGGGCAGCAGTAGGAAAAAAGAGCCAGCACAGCTTTGCAGAGTGCTGTGTGCATGTGTGTACCTACCTGAGGCTGGCTCTAATTATCACAGCTCTCACGCTGTCGTGCTGTTGCATCCAGCTCTGTCAAAGTTACTCTCAACTACCTCCTGCCTTTGTGCTTCCTCACCATGGTACTGGCAACACGCAGGCGCTGCCAGAGCTTTCCTGCTGCCCCTGCACCTCCTCGTGTGCTGGATGCAGCTGGTGCTGCTCTGCTGCTCTACTTCTCAGAGAGAATTTGGGATGCTCAAAGGGACCCTGCCTAGAAGAGGGTCTGTAGCTGTTGCTTCATGCTGGGTGTCTGCTACCAGACCCTCCCTCTCCCTCATTCCAGCCCAGCCCATGGAGCCTTGACTGTGTGCGGACAAGAAGCTGGAAGACGTGTGAGCTGCCTGCTCATTAGGAGCCTGGCATGGATGTGATCTGAGGATGTACCACAGCTCCACTGGGGAAGGAGGCTTCCTTCCTGCAGCGTGTGAGAAGTGATTGATGGTAGCATGAAAGAAAAAGGATGGATTTTCCTCTCAATGAGTGGAGTGCTGCCTTGGAAAAGTGTTTTCTACTGCCTCAGAGCTTCCTCCCCTGTCTTTTGTCAGTGCTTACAGATCAGTGTGGAAAAACTGGGAAGGAAGGAGAGAGAACTGGGTTTGGATACTGGTGATATATAGAAGGTGGTAACCCTGTGCCAAAGAAGCCAAGGTACTTGAAAGGCAGTAGGACCTGGTGCAGTGTTCCTATGACAAATTATTACAGTACACATGTGGAAGCCAACCACTTAAATGAGTCAAGTCTTAATTTTGACACTTCCTAACGCCTGGCTTTGGAAATGCTGTCTGGGTAGTGCTGTTCTGGGATGTTATTTGTGCTGGAGCCAAGGGTTTGGGTCTGCTTGCTAATGGTGTGCCTGCTTCAAGTGGCAATGTGAGGACAGGAAATTCATCTGCTGACCTCTAACTGATGAGGTGCTTTGATTGACCTTTCTGTAGCTGTCAGGCAGCTTGACTGACAAAGGTTAATGATATGTGAGGCTAGCAGGCACGGTGTAAAACAGACCTGAGATGACTCTTTTAGCCCTTTTGTGCCATCCCCAGGCTGAGAGATGGGGCTGGAAAATGAAAGATGTCCAAGTGCAGATTGTTAGGCCAGTCTTTGTGAGTGCAGGGGGAACAGAACCGTGTTCCCTCAGTCCTGGGGTATGGGGTTACTGCATGAGCAGGGTGTGATTTGTTGTAACAGGGAGAACAAGGTCCTCCAGCTCAGCTTGTCCTGTGGTAGTGGTGGGCATGAATTTCAGTGTTTTAGCTGTGTTATTAATGTGCACTTCCAGCTTAGAGAGATCAGGCATCTCTTCCACACTCTGATCAGGCTTCTGCTTTGTCCTTTCTCATGGAGTTTGATGTGAGCAGTGTAATTTGCCTTGAAGAATAGCGAAAAGGCATGCTTTATTCATAGCAATTGCTGGAAGTCCATTCCTTAATGTCAGATAGATTGATTTAAGTCTGAATGCAGAATGGAACTGGTATTTTTGGTTAATTTTCGGAGTTTGCTGTTCCCAAGGAGCTGAAAAGTGTCTGTGCTCCACCTGAATGCCACTGGATCAGTCTTCCATGCAGAATGATTATCATAGATGCAAGAGGGCAATATGAGATTGTCCCACCTGTGGGAACTGGTTCTTCTGTGGCACATCCTCTCAGCCCCCAAAAGAATGAAAGAGCAAAACCAATACAGCTTTCCTTGTGCTCATCCAAACATCTGCCTGCTTGCCTCATTGTTTATTGTGTTAAGAGCACAAACTTCACAGCAGGGACCAGCATTTTCTCTGTGCAGCATCAGGCCCAGGTGATAGCAGTGTCTGAAATGCCACAGTAATGGAAAATAAGACTCCAGATCTGAGCCAAAAAATGGCAGATGCTGTGGGGATGCACAGAGCATTTTGTTACCTAAAGAAAAGTCTTCTATTTGACTCCAAAAGCAGCGTGTTGCTGGGCTGCCTTGGGTTCTGTGCCTGCCCAGGATCCCGGGTGAAGCCCCCTCCCCTCATCCCCAGGGAGGTCCCTGGCCCTCACTGCCCTCCTGTGCTTGCTCCATGCCGTGGGTGTGATGCCTTAAATTTTATCTTTTATATTTTTCAAATTCTGCATTCCCAGTGTGTAACTCTGCAGAGTCCTGTAGCGTGTGAGCTGCTGCTCTCTCATGCTGAGACAGACAGAACAAAGCCTCTCCAGGCTGCTCTCCAAGGACACCCAGCCCGGCCTAGGCCCAAAATGTGTAACCCAGCATCTTGAGAAGGGGGGCAAGCTGAGGGGAAATTCCATCATTAGCTAAAGTTTAATTGGTGAAATTATGCTGATATGCAAATGGAGCAAAGCTATAAAAGTGTGAAGAACTCGTGACTCGGGGTCCATCTTGGGTGTAGCCTTTGGCCTGCCCAGGGTGTGCCTCTGAAGGCCTTTCAAATAAATATCCACCTTTATTCCCTGACTCCTGTCTAGTCTCTGTTTCTAGGTTGGCCTCTTTAGGCATCAGGTGCACCAGCCTCCTGCTGCTGCCATGGCTGTGATGCCAAGAGATTTTTGAGGTTTTGCTGTGAGCTGGATAAAACCACCTGGATTCATTGAGGATGTTCTGTGGTTGCTGCAAAGTGCCGAGAGTCTCATTCCACTAAGGTCTAGTGGAGGAAATGAGACCCAGAGTCTTTAATATTCCATGCTCTTTAGGTATGAATAAATTTTTCCTTGCCCTGAAACCTTCTCCTGCTGTGAAATCCATTCCAATCTCTTTGTCTAAGACAATCAGTCTTCGTCCTTTCCTCTCTCGTTCCATGCCCCAGCTTTTATTAACCTAAAAATGTGCTGGCACTTCACCATCAAACTGGTTAGGGAGCTCTGCAGAGTATTTTTGCAAGTTGTCAACGTAGCTGCCTGCAAAAGAAGGGGGAGATGGCTCAGAGTTGCTCATCTCCTGGGGAATTTGCTTTTCCTAGCTGATGGCTTTCTGCAAAAGTGTCTGACAGCCCTGTCTGTGTCCTTGTCTGTCTGTTCCCCTCAAAAGGAAGGGTATGGGATTGGGGAGCCAATTAATAAAGAGCATCATTGTGTTTTAATACATTTATTTTGGCAGTGCTCCCCCGTGTATCAGATCCCTGTCCCACCATACACCCGTAGTGACTTGAGCCTCCCTGGAGCTGTCCCTTCCACTGTCATGGAATCGCTCTGTGTCTCTGCAGTTCTTGTTCTACTTTCTTGGTGAGAAGCCTGTGCCTCATGCTGAACCCTTTCCTGCTCCACTCCCCAGGAGCCTGAGCTATCCAACAGAGGAGTTGTTTAGATCATACGTGGAATTGCTGCAGTGACCTGAATTGGTGGCAGGTGTGGCCTAAGTGAAGCCCCTGTGCTTTCCCAGAGCAGGTGCAGGTGACTGCACTGTGTGACATCCACAGGGACGGACTGAGCTGAAGCTTGTTTGGACCTGACAGTTGATACCTCGAAGCAAAGTCATCCCAGCCACTCCTTATTTGCTGACATTGAGAAACACCATTTCCAGCAGCAGCTTGGCTGTTCCAAAGTCCCTGACCTCCTCTGAACCTCTCTGTGGCCCTGGTATCTCCCAAGCTGAGCAGTGCTTGTAGTTGGAAAGTTTGAGCCAAATAACATCAGCTCTCCTGATGTCTTCCAACCTAACAGTGCCTGGCTCTTGCTGCCCTGCACTGCCCCATCCCCTGGCCAGACAGTCCTGTGGGGATTCACCAGAGCCAAAGGATTTGTGGGGATCTGCTGAGCAGCTCCTGGAGGCAGGCACGAAGCCAAGAGCTGGAGGGGGTGGGAAAGCCTGTCCAGAAGGGACTCTGAAGGTCCTCTGAGGTCACTGATAAGTCTGAACAGCCACAGCATCACACAGTTGGGAACCTGACTGCAAAACCTGGAGCCTTAAAGGATGTGACAGGGAAAGGAACAAAACACCCCTCCCTTGTGCCCCTGGGCTCTATGGCCTTGGGAACCCACATTCTCCTTGCCTTGTTCCTGTGCACAGCTGGGAACACTGTTGGATATCACTGGGACCAGCTGCAGCCAGTCAAGGACTAAGTGTGAGCCAGCAAACTCTCAGAAGCAAACCAGTTCCTTTACTTTGGAAGCTGCAATGGGAACACCTCCTAGACATTGGGGAGGGTGGTGCTGATGCTGATGAAAGCAGATTCCTGACATTAATACCAGATGGAATGCAGCTGCTGCTTCGTGTGAGAAGCTGGAAGCCTTTGGGTTCCCTGCACCTCTCACAGGTGCTGGGAAGCAGCTGCTCCTTCCATGGTGCCAGGCAGGTCCTGCATCCAGCTCTGCAGTGTGTTAAACCAAACGTGCTCTGGTGATTGGGCTGGGCAGAGTCTCCTGTCAAATTATTTGTTCTGGCTACAATTTTGTCTGCTTGGAAACTTGTCATTTTCTAGTCTTTCAAGACCACCTCCCAGAGAGCATGGGAATTGTAAGTATTGTAAGTATTTAGACATATAATAAGAATGATGTAATTAAAATCCTTAATTTTATTTTTCTTGCTTGAGTGTAATTCCTTTGATTTAAAGGGTGGTAGTAGCTAATTGGATTCTGGGCCAGATTTGCACAGGCAGCCATGGGGAAGGGACTGCAAATGAGTCTAGCCCGGAAATTGCACATTTAAATATAGTTCTTGGTAGGGTCAGCAAAACACCCAAGGGACAAATTAAGAGTAAAATTTCTGCTGTAATGTGTTCATTTAGCTGCAGACACCATCTTAAGAAAAACAAGGAAGCTTGGGAGTGAGGGGAGCAAATTTCAGGGTGGATGTCCCTTCTGCAGTGCATTTGTGTGCTGCTGCAGGTCTCTCATAGGCAAGTGCATCCTTCTCCTGGCTCTGGGCTGGCTGGTACATTGGCTGATCCCAAAAAGAAACCGCTGAAGGGATTTTGGGGTTTGTGGCTGTTAGTGGCTTCACTGGAAGATGGAAATCCATAGTTCACATAATGCTGTGGGGCTGCTACTGTTGTTACCAGCTTTGATCACCCAGATCACCCTGTTCATCAGGTGGAAGGGAGATGGGACCAGCCACCACCCGTTGTATTGTTTGGGTTAATGGGGGACAGCTTTCCCTGTGAGGCTGCTGCCTGCTTCCCACATGGGTGGCTGGGATGGTGCATCCCACTTCCATGGGTACTGACCAGTTTCTCTGAACTGGCATTCAGGAATGTGACTGGAGTCTGTGGCAGGAGGTGGATTCAGCCTGGAAAAAAGAGAATTCAGGGAATTGAAGCACTGGGTTTGTCCCTTTGGAAATCTGCAGCCTTATGTTTTTGCTGTTGGGACCCATGACCCTTTCACAGATGGACAAGGTCATTGTCCCTGCTGGGGACCTGTGTGAGGAGAACAGTGAGGAGTAAGCAGCCAAAGCCTGGGATGCAGGACGTGGAGCACATCTGGAGTAACCCCTGGCTGAAAGCCAGCACTGCTCTCAAGTTTGACCAACAACATTAATTTTTCAACCCTGCTTATCTCTTGATTTAGGCATAGCTTGGCCCATGTGCAGCAGAGCTCACCTACTCCTTGATGGCACTTGGGGAACAGTCTGAGTTAGTCCTTGGCAATTGGAATTTCCCCTTAAGGGTAAGGTAAAGAAATGTTGCAGGTGATGGGAGATGCAGAACAGCAGCTTGTTTTATGTTTCCCAGGACCTCAGACCCGGCTCTTGGTGCTCCCTCTTTCATTTTGACTGTGTCCCCAGGGGAAGGCCACGTGTGCAGGGAGGGAGGCAGAGCTTGTCAGGAATGAAGCCTGATCCCACATCCCTCCCCCCTGGGGGTTGCAGAGCTGTTCACTCTAGCTGAATAAGATTCCACAAAAGCTGGGGATCATCCCACCTCACCTGCAGTGTATCAGCTGGAGGGAGAGCTGCCTGGCCACTGGTCTGCAGGTGTGATTGTACATCACTTGTTTTGTATATTCTAATTAAATTATTATTAATTGTTTTCTCTTCTTTTTATACTATTAAACTGTTTTTATCTCAACTCACAAATTCTACATTTTTTCCCCCTCAGTTCTCTCCCCCATTCCTGGAGAGGGATCTGTGAGCAAGCAGCTGTGTGGTGTTTACCTGCCTGCCAAGTTAAACTACAACATTTAAGCTCTCTTTTTGAAGCCTGCTTTGACTCTAAGTTCTTTGAGCCAAACCTTGCCTTTCTTACAGCATTAAGCACAGTGGGGCAGTGAGCTATCTATTAGTTGATGCTGTTGCCAGGCTATTGAAAAGTTGTAATAATGTGGCCAAATTTTCAAGTGTGGTCTAGGCTTTCTGCCTGGATGTCAAAAAGGGAAAGCTAATTACAGTGTGAACCAGGGAGAGCAGGCTGGCCGGAAGGAAATGTCATTAAGGTTCTCCTCAGGTGCCAGGTCAGCCCATGTCAAATCACAGCTGCCTCAACCTCTAAATTTCTTCCTCCTTCAGTTAAATTGCTACCAAGTGATTTCTTGCAAGCGTAGCCACCTTTTATAACAAGAGAATGAAAACTGGCTGTTGTCTTTAAATACAAACAATAGAGGCTGGGCTGGGACTGCAGAAGCAAATAGAAGAGGGCAGTTTCTTCCCTGGCCCTGTAGGGCTGTACAGAGAACCTGTGTTGGCTTCTGCTGGCCCTGGGCTGTGGTCATGGGGGTGTATGTGTGGTTTTTGCTCTCTGACACCACATGGAATTGGTGCTGGGATGCCTGATGCCCTGTTTGTCTGGCAGATGTGGCACAAATAGTGCTTCCTGCGCAGTATTGCAGAGCTCAATTCCCTACAGTGTTGTGGAGACTGAAAAAATAGCTTCAAATTGGTTGTAGACAAATTCAGAGTTGTTCTGTCAGGGCTTCCTGAGTGACTGCTTGAAGCCAGGAGGTGCTGTCAGGAGGCCAAACTCTAAACTTTTCCTCATTATCATAACTATTTTTAAGCCCTTAGTTTCTGCAGCAGCACTGCTCCCAACATCCACTGCTGGCCACTGTTAGAGACAGAAATCAGGGCAGGGTGGATACATGGCTTGACTCAGTATGGCTTTTCCTATAAAGGATCTGCTGGCTTGTTTTCTAGAAGCTCTTGACCTACATCCCAAACTTGGTGCTGGTTCAGGAGGGAGCAGCAGTCACAGTTCCATAATGCACATGTGGGGAGAGTTTCATCTCTTACATCTCCCTCTCAACATGGAAGGTCTTGGTGTCAGCCAGGGCCAGGTAGGACTAGAACTGTGTAAATCAGAGCTTTCTGTAAAAAAATAAATTTATTTAATCTGTTTTCCTTCTAAAATGAGACCCTGTGTGAAAGACAAGCTGGACACCTGCTGTGCATCTGTCAGTCCTGTCTCTCACTCTGCTATCCATCAGCTTCTGGAGCTTTTGTCCTCCTGGACTCAAGTGTCTTGCAGTGGTTAGGGCTGCAAGGATTTGTTACAAGTTTTCAAGGAAATGGATGTCCAGTTAGAGGGGGAGAATGTTATGGTGAGGGAAAAGTGAGGGGCTCCAGTCATTACTTCTGCTCATACCAGGACAAGGTGGGTTATGCTGCTTCTCTCACCTTCAGTCTCTTTCCTGCCGTCATCCTGGTACCATTCTTTCCCTTTTCCTACCCTTGATGCTTGGTCCTGGGGATCCTTGTCCTGTGACCACTTCTGAGGCTGAGCAGGGACTCTTCTGATTCAGGGCTGGGCTCCTGGGAGAGCACTGCTGGCCAAAATTTGGGTTATTTGGATTATTTGGAGAAGCAATGGACGGTGATGGTGGGGTGTGTGAAGACCAAGCCTCAGAGCTATTGCATGCTCTCTGTGGTGGAGCAGAGAGCTTGGGGACACCTTGGAGGTCCAGGATGCAGGTAGGTTGCCTGATCACAAATTATACAGAAACCTGAAGCCTAAGCCTTCACTGCATTGCCAGCAAGGCTCACTCACATGATGCCACATGGCCAAGCCATTGCTACACTAATTTAGTTGGTGTCGCTTTTCATCCTCTCAGATGGTCCATCTTGGACTGCATTCCTGAGCCCTTCTGAGACTGTTTTTCCCTTTTAAAGTTCACGTGGGAGCTCCCACAGGCCACAGAATTTGTAGTGCTCTTCTTAACACTTCATCATCCTCCTGCAGCGTTGAACCCTCTTGCACAGAGGGAGGAAGCTGCTGCCTTTGGAAGTCAGGGTGAGCTGAAGAGTGCCAGATCAAGGCACAAATTTATCTCCATGCCTTAGATCACAAACCATTGAAGCAGTTGGTGGGATGTTTGCATGTGGGTAAGGAGTGGGCAAATGCAGTCTGACTCGAGTGCTGGCTAATAAAGAGTCTAGTACAGAAAATAAGATCCTCAGAGGAGATTTAATAACTGGGGAGAATAATTGTAAAGTACTTCAGAATATTAACCAATGGCTGAATGCATCCAATTAGCTTAATGAAGCTGGGTGGTTGGGTTCTTTTTTAATCAAACAGATGGGCAAAACATTATGCACAAAAAAATGAGATCTGAATACAATGAACACATTTAATTAACAAACAAAAGACAGAGAAAGGGTTTGTTTTTCAACTTGAGAAGTGAGAGCTTCTACTGCACCAAATACTCAAAAAAGAGCCTTAAATGTCATGGTGTCTTGAAAGTCTCAGCTAGTTACAATTATTATTATTATTTGCAATGATTTGAGTGTTTGAGATGGGGGTCAGCCTGGGACTGGGAGCACCTGCAGGCAGGTGAGCGGGTGCTGGGGGCAGCGATGCATCACCAACCCCACAGTGCTGCAGAGCCTGGAGCAATCCCTGGCTGCTGCTGTGGGCTGTCCCCAAGGGCCGGATCAGAAGCAATAACACTGCTTAACCCTCTGCTCCAAAACCTTTTGCCTGCATTCCGGTGGTCGCTTCTGTTCTGCAGCAGGAGAAAGCCAGGACTCCTGGGTTAAGCAGGGTGTGAGGTCAGTGTTGAATGTATGGTGCTGCTCACGGTGTCCTCAGTGCTCAGGAAAGCTGTGGAGCACTTCCCTGCTGGCCTGTGCTTGTGCCATCGTGGGTGCAGTGGCTGCAGCTACCCACCTGAGATGCTGCTGGATCTCCCCAGTCAGGGAGATCAGTTCCCACCACTGGTTTCACTGGCCTTGCTCCAGCACAGGCTCCTGTCCCTGCTGTGCCCAGTACAGACACACTCCTCTCTTGTCTGTCTGACCAGTTTTACTGGGCCACGGAAACCTGGTGCAAATCAATGCCTTCCCTCTCCAGACGGGAGACTCCTCTCCATACAAACCTTGAGTGCTTATGTAAGTGTGAAATCTAGAGCTGTAATATCACTCTTGCCAAGGCTGGGAGTGTTTGCTCCAGCCTAATAAGCTGAACAAGCCATTTTGATATTAAGCCTATAATAATAACACCTTGTAGCTAAAGAGTGTGTTTTTCCCCATTGGTGGATTACTCAGCCCTTTTCTTTTGCGGCAATGTTTAACAAAAGCAGAGACTTTCCCGGACTATGTTTAATTAAACACAGCTTGGAGATGTCTTAATTTCAATGCTGTGATGATGTTGCTCTGCAGTCTCATCTCCCAGGCAGTTGGAAATGGAACTTGTGCTCTGCCACTGCGTGGGCTGGGCAGGTCACTGTCCCCTGCCCAGATGTACCTGCCAGATGTGCCCAGTGGTGTGGAAATCCCAGAGGGGCTCACATTTGTACAGACCCACAGGATCCAGCTGCTTTTGAAGCTGAGTAGGGGCTTGGTCTGAGATGTGTGGCCCATGCAGGTGGCAGCTCAGCTGACATGCTTTACACTACAACTAAGATTTGGGGTCCTAATTTCTACCTGCTTCCTTTCTTGGTTGCTTATGTAGCTATGGGAACATTTTGAGTGCAATGGCCTGATCATCAACAATTACATACAAAGTGAAGGCTTTAATTTGAAGGCTCCTCATTTCTGCCTTAGGAGGTATCTGTGAGCAGATGGTGATATGCTCTGGTTTTGCTTATTCGTGCAGATTATTTGCCAGATAATTTTTCTGACTAATCCTTTGGCCCGTAGACTGTTTATAAACCTGGAGTCAGGTTTTGGGTAAAAACACTTGTGTTTGCAAATTTTAAAATCTGTTCCTGTGCTGACTTGCTGATGTCACTGTGAGCAGGAGACTGTTCTCTGAGTGGCAAATGCCCTCTGCACCATGGGAGAGGGGCAGCTCCTAAAGCAGAACCTCCTTCCCAGTGACAGGATGGGAAGGACAATATTCATGCCTGGTTTGGGGCTTGTTTTATTTTAAAGCATGGTATGGCTGAACTCCTAACCCCAGCATCAATGCTATCATACTGACCTGCCCTGAGGTCACATTGCATTCAGGTGGCGTGGTAGGGAGGCACTTCTGCTGCTATGGAGTTTGTGCCTTGTGCAGGTGATGCTGCATAAGCTGTGCAGAGCAGAAGTTGGGGGATTTGCCTGTATATGGCTGGGCAGGACTGTGTATGGACTGGTAGCAGTACTGGTGGGGGTACTACAGCCACTGGCACAGCTGTCCCTGAAAAGTGCTGAAAAGCTGTGGTGATGTTGTTATTATTATTATTGCTATTATTATTACTATTACTATTATCATTGTTATTGTTGTTGTTTCCCCCTCATCTCTTACCACCTCTGCCTTTTAAAAAAATCAGTCCCTTGGATATCTCTGGACAGCTGGTAGTGGTAACTGCCTGACTGATTTATTCTGGTGTTTTAACATTTACTGGATTTACATAACAGCCAAACAATCTGTTTCAGGAGTTTAATATAAACCCAGCTCTAGTGAGTCACATCTATGTTAGCAGTAATGCAAAGAGAGGCAGCTGGGGGAGTGAGGGGGTGACTTTTTCTGGGTTTCTGCATGGGAATATCTGGCTGCCTGAAATATCTCTGACACCTCATAGCTGAGTGATGCTGCCAGTTCTCCTCTGCCATCAGGGATTTGTTCTTAAACTTTGAAAGAGCAGTGGATGCGTCACATCAGTGCTTCCATTGCTGCCCCAGCTGAGCCTGGGGGCTTTTCCAGAGCTCCCCAGGCACTGCTGTGTGTCCCTGGTACTGCACAGCACCACTGTGTGTAAAACACTTTTACATGTATGTGCGTGCTTGAAGGAGGGAGTGTAGCTATGGGAGCAGCAAGATGAAGCCTGTAGAGATTTGTTGCTTGCCTTTTGAATTCAAAACCACGTAGCTTTTGTTTGTGCCAGACTTTGTGGGCCTGGTCCCCGAGACGTGCAGATCAGAACAGCGGCAAGTGGGGTGCCAGCATTTCTGTGCCAGCATTTCTGTGCCAGCATTTGCACCTGGGGGCTGGTGACCCATGTGCAGATTCTGGGCACAGAGTTTGAGCCCAGCTGGGTGAGAGCCGGCCCTGTGCCCCTGGGCAGTAACAGCAAAATGTTGGAGCTGTTGGGGACTCCCTACCCAGGCAGAACGAGGTGAGCAGGGCTTGTTCCTTGGGGACAGCAGGAGAGAGAGCCACAGAACAATTAACAGCAGGAGTTTCCCAAAGCACGGTGTGTAACCTGTTGCCTCAGGTCCTGTCCAGGCCATGTAACTTTGGGATTCCCTCAGTTGTCTCCTACAGTTGTATGAATGCAGCAAATCTCTGGAGCAGGTCTGCCATGGGCAGCCTGTCCCTTCCTGCTCCAGAGGCTCCGTCACCTCTGCACTGGTGGGGTTGTAATGTGGGTGAGGGAAGTGGGTCTCCAACTTGATTTGTCACTTTTGAAAACCCCAAGCAAGATCCAGCAGGGCTGGAACAGCCTGGTTTGTGTTGCTGCCTGTGATCAAGGTCGGCTGCTCAGCTAAGCGAGCGCTTCTCTTGCTGCAGCTTATTTGAATTCTTGTCTTCAGAATGGAAAATAAATGCTGGCTGATGAGATCTATTACAGCACTAATTTTAGAGCATGCCAAACAGTAGGAAATTGTTTTCAATCTTCACTCTCATTTCTCCTTTATTTCACCCTTCCATTTGTGAAAATTGCCTTTGTCATTCTTCTAAGTGCCCAGTGATGTCCCGCTCACTGATATCTTCAGGCATTCTCCTTCCAGCCCTGTTTTCTGGTATTTCTTTGTTCAGCCACTTGACATTGCTGTTAGAAGAGCTCTCTCCAGGGCGCAGGCAGCAGTGTTGGCACGATGCAGGCACTGAGTGCTCAGGCAGCTGGTGCGAGATGCCAGCAGAGCCCCCTGCGAGCTGGGGGAGCAGGGAAGGCAGCACCACAGTGGAATTCCTTATCCTTGAGTGCCCGGGGCTTTGTAAGTCTTTCCAGCCCCACCCCAGCCTGCTTTCTCGATGAGCAAGAGGGAAAATATGAATTTCCCTCTGGTCTGCTGAAGAGTTTAGGAAGCAGTTGCAAAGCTTCAGTGTTTGTCCTTGGCACTGATGAAAACCTGAGCCATTGCTCAAGAGGTTAGAGCAGGCAGCAAGTTAGGAATCAAAATGCTTGATCAGTGCCTGAGGGAACAGCGGTGCACAAGGTCTAGGTTTTTAGGACATGATTCCTCTTCATAGATGGAAAGTCTCACTGGTTTAAGAGCCTGGATGCCTAGCTGGTGTCTGCTCTGAATCCTTCAGGGTGACTGCAGACACCAGTCCCTCCCTTAGCCCTGCTCCTGGCTCACAGTGCTTAGCAGAGCCTGACTGAGCTCCAGATTAAAGCTGGTGGCACAAGTCCAGTGGTTTCACCCCGTGGACTTTTCAGAGGCTCCCTGGAATACATTTCAAGGGTTTGGCACCCACGTGTCCCTGACAGCAGCTGCTGTGACCATCAGCACAGAGACTTGGTGCCTGCCCTGGAGGGCTTTGAAAATCCTCTCTCTTCTGCCCCCGGCTCCCTCATCCCTCCTGCCCCCTCACCTTCCTCTCATCCCTTGGCTGGCAGCTGACAGTGGCCTTATCCCTCAAAAAGAGCTGTCTCCTGCCCTGGCTTCTTGTGCTGGAGAGGGGTAAAAAACTCCCTACTCCTGCCAATTACCATTCCGTGCCTTTCCGGGGTGCATTCCAAGCCCTGTGGCTGCTCGAGGTGTCAGTCCCCAGGAATTCAGCTGGCGAATGTCTTCATAGTCTGCCTTTGTGAACATGGCTGAGATAAACCCTTTACTGAACTAAATGTGGTAACAGCTAATCCCTTGGAGACGCTCACCTGGGCCCTGCACGGTGAAAAGAGGCTTTGCTGCTCTGATTAACAACACTGGCAAGAACATTTAACTCGTGGTTCTTTTTGGAAATGAAAAGCACCTCTTCAGGAGAGTTGAAGGGATTAGGTACCAGCTGGAATATTAAGGTAGGTTTTTTGCACCTTTCTGATAAATTTGTAGCTTAAAAATTTGGTCAGC
Source organism: Pachycephala philippinensis (assembly GCA_013397055.1). NCBI lineage: Eukaryota > Metazoa > Chordata > Aves > Passeriformes > Pachycephala > Pachycephala philippinensis. The sequence continues at coordinate 480,754 of VWZT01000370.1, forward strand.
CCCGGTGGGATGGGTGATTATGGCTGAGTGTCCCTGGGCTGTGCTGGAGGGGACGCTGAGGCCAGCGTGGGACCCAGGAGCTTCTCTGGGAGCACAGCAGTGGTGAGCAGCTCTCTGTCCTGACTGCCTGTGCTGGGGTGTCTTCAGGGCTCTGGGGCTCACTATCAAAAATTAAAACTGTCAGACTGGCCAGCCCTCCACAAAGGGCTGAAGCTTATTTAAACCTTGCTAAGAGCCAAATGATACTGACCTTTTCCAGCCACTTAAAGCAAATGCCGAAGGCTGTGGAGAGCATTCCAGCTGTTTTGACAGCTCCGGTTTCCTTTTTTGGGGGAGATCTCTGCTGATTTCTTTATTATTATTTTTTAACACAACATTTCCTTTCAAAAACTTGAACTAGAAATTCCATCTACATTAAAAGCAAAGCTCCTGTACTTCAGTGAAGGTTGCTTGGGCTGTGTTTTTGAGGTCAGGATTTTATCTTGGTGCTGGTGAGGCTGCATGGGCCAGCTCTGCCTGGCAGGAGTGCAGCCTGACCAGTGAGCATCACATGTGACACTTGCTGAAGAGAGCTGTAGACCAGCAGCCCAACTGACTGAATGGATTAAAACAGGTGTAGAAACTTTGTCTGTAAAATAAGGTAAGACTGAGAAAAGTTTAAACACTTGCATTAAGTATTTTTTGTTCAGAGCAAATTTGAATGCTCGAGCTACTTCCAAAATTCTGTTACCTTTCAACCTGTCTTTCTCCAACAGAATTTTCTATTTTAAGTAAGTAGCACAGAGTTAGCTCAGAAGGGAAAAGATACAAGTGCCACTGTTCAAAGTGTACTTTATTGGTTAGATATTTATGGGAGATATTCAGGAAATGAGTAAACACTTGAAAGTATATGTATTATTTATTATTGTAGCTGATTAATTGCCACTTGAAACCTTTTGGTTGGTGTTATGGCTCTCTATAGTCTTCACCAAGCAATGCTTCATCAGGGTTGTAACTGGAGGCCCTCGCCTCTGGCACTGGCCATCCCTGCAGGAATATGCTCATTTAAGCCTTCTACCAAAAAAAGTTTGCAGAATGCTGCAATCAGAAAAGTTCCTTCATCAAATGACTCCTCTGCGGGAGACGAGTGAGTGGGCCTGGAGAGGAATGGAAGAGTCATAAGAGAGATGTATGAAAATGCTTTTTATGGAATGAATAATTTCTGGTCTGGAGGCGGCAGCGTCGTATTTAATTCTAATTTGGGGATTTTTGGGGTGCGCGTGATTGACGCCTATCGAGGGTGCAGGATGCTGTTTCTCAGCAGGCTGTCATTCCCCTGCTCCATTTACCTGTCAGCTCTCCTGTGGGGACTTCTCTCTCTGCATGCCATTAACCCATTTCCCACAGCACGTGCCTGCAGCCTCTCCCGGGAGCCAGGGGCACACGAGGGGCACACGAGGGACCCATCCATCCCCTGCAGCTGTGGGGAGCTGCTCTGGAGCTGTGCTGAGGCTCCTTTCTCTTGGCTGTACCTTTGCTGCACTGGTGAGCAGGAGCCTTCCTGCCCTCAGTCCACCTGTGGCTGTGCCTGGCCTCCCCAGCCCCGAGCTGGATGATGCTCCATCCACTCCAGGCTCGCTCCTGCCAACACAATGTGCTTTTCCTTACTTTGCGCAAGGTCATCCCTGACTCCCCTCTGTCCCTCACATGGCTTCATCTCCCTGGGAAAGGACTGGCTCTGATGCCTAAAGAGGCCAACCTAGAAACAGAGACTAGACAGGAGTCAGGGAATAAAGGTGGATATTTATTTGAAAGGCCTTCAGAGGCACACCCTGGGCAGGCCAAAGGCTACACCCAAGATGGACCCCGAGTCACGAGTTCTTCACACTTTTATAGGTTTCTCTAAAAACAAACAATTCAATTAGCTTGGTTATGAAATCTGTGCAGTGGCATCCCAAGAGCTGAAATGCAGGGTCACTGATAATTTCACCAATTAAACTTTAGCTAATGATGTAATTTCCCCTCAGCTTGCCCCCCTTCTCAAGATGCTGGGTTACACATTTTGGGCCTAGGCCGGGCTGGGTGTCCTTGGAGAGCAGCCTGGAGAGGCTTTGTTCTGTCTGTCTCAGCATGAGAGAGCAGCAGCTCCCAGGCTGCAGGACACTGCAGAGTTACACACTGGGAATGCAGAATTTGAAAAATATAAAAGCTAAAATGTAAGGCATCAGCTCTTGCTGTACCTGGGTTGGGGCCCTGCCCTGCAGCAGCGTGGGGGCCCTGCACAGCATCGTGCCCAGACTCTGCTGCATCAGGAGAGGTGTTGCTGGCACTGGGGCTCTGTTTTCTCCCATACTGGTAGTCCTACGCTTATAAAAAGGGCCATTAAGATTTTTGTTTTGCTGCAGTATAAACTTTAGCCAACTCCTTCCTCTTGTCCTGTCCCCTTAATTAAGAGTGTGTATGTTAAATGCTGTGAGCCCGAGCAGAGCCTCATTGCAAAGTAAACAGGAGTGTGGGACTTAGGCAGGTCTTTTGTTACTGCTGTACAGGGCTTATGCTAATAACAGCTGCAGAGATTGAACCCAATCCCTCATGAGCTTTCCAAGAGTCTGATTAATCTGTTTAACAATGGATCTGGGTTTTTGTTTTGATCTTTTTCATAGAAGTTAAGTTTTTGTCCCTTTCAGAGTAGCTGTGGATCATATAAGCACAGCAGTATTGTTTTCCTAATTGGCTTCAGGTTTCTCTCTATCTATTATGTTTAAGGGCTTACAAGATGCACCCGTCACCATGGCATCAAAATGCTTCCTATGCCAAAAATACTTGATAAAAACATACCTATATGTGTGCACACACTTCTTTTGGTCTGTTGGGAAGTGCAGAGACATTCTGCTGGAAGATCATGTTTTTGCATGATTGTATTCTCCAAACAGTCAACTTTGCAAATCGTGCTTTTCTGCTCATGCTGGCTCTGGTCCACGTGCCACTGGAGAGAGATGTCTTTCCAAAAAGCTTTGGGCCAGCCCATGTACAAGCAGAATTTTGCATTTATGTTGTTGATGGTCCATACTGGGCAATGGCACTGGTGCTGTACAAAGACAGGGTCAGTGACAGACCCTGACTCAAACTTATTGTCTGAAAGTCAAGATATAGCCGAGGGAGGAGAGAAGGGTGGGGAAGCAGGGGAAAGAGGACAAATCTTTAGCCAGACTAGTCTCCCCTGGGCAGGCCACAAATGCTCTGGCCTGCTCTGACTTTCTGAAAAATACAGCAGCAGTATGGGGAAGCAGAACATTTAAAGTGAAGATGCAGATGTTGAAGGTAACAGGATTTAAAGACTGCGTGGCACAAAATACAAGAAATGTTCCACTATTTTTAGCAGAAACTTCTTCCTCTTTTGATTCTACCTCTTCTTGAATGCACTCAATGATTGCTTTTCATGTGTGAATGCTTGTATAAATGGAGCTCCCTAAACAGACGTGGAATGTTTATATGAGTTAATGACTTCAGAGAGCTCTGGTTGTTTAAAACAGAGTGGCAATGAGGTTGCCTTGGCTGCGGTCAGTGCTCCTCAGTGGAGCAGATCCAGTGCCAGCAGTGGGACAGGACAGTGGTGGCAGCACACAGATCCATCCTTGGGGAGCCTTCTCATTATTGACTTCACTGTAACATGCTTATGGTGGGGTGGGAAGGAGCCTTCCCAGGGGCTGAGATATCTGTGTGAAGTGTGTAACCTCTCTGGGATTTGTGCCGAGTGACACCCTTAGCCTGAAATGGGGGGCTTGTCATTGATGGTCTTTATAAAGTGTTTTACCCTGGGTATTTTCCTGCTGCTTCTTTGCTTCCCTCTGAATTGAGTGGCCAGGAAAGAGCTGTGGCATTGTGTTGCTGGTTACCTCGGGGGCAGTCCTGCCTTGTCCATGGGCTGGATGCAAGCAGCTGAGGAAGGGTTTGCAGAGGTGAGACCGTCCTTAGGCCTCTGTAGAGAACTCCCAGAGAAAGGGATTAAGGAAAACAGTAAGCTCCTTTCTACCTGCCTCTCTTTTTCCCCAAGGTACAGCTATTTGTCTGCTCAGAGGATCTATCTGTCCTTGAATGCCCTTTTCACCAGTGCCAGAGGCATAAGTTCAAAGTGCCATGGCACAATGCTGGTCTGCAATCCTCCAGCAGGCAGCAAGTGATGTCCAGGGGAGCTGGAGGAGGCCAGTGAAGTCTTGCTGCCCTGTCAAGTGCTTGGCTGGACAGAGGCAGACACACAGAGCGCTTACCCCAGCAGGGAGCAGACAGATCTCATGACACTATAAGCATAGCAGAAGAGCTGGTAATTTTATTTTGAAGGATGCCTTTAGTGTGAGAGAGAGGGGGAATGCGTCTGCCTCAGTGTGAAGTGGATTTGTGACAGAGCTGCTGTGCACTCTTCTCGAAGGCTGTTGGGTTTTCCTTTCTCCTGGAGACTTAACTGGTGCCTCTGATCCGATGGCTGTGGAGAGCAGTGGATGATGATGTGCTGGTGGGATCGCAGCTCTTCCCTTTATCCTGTGTGCACAGATGTCTGGGAAAATGTGTGTGAGTGCATGTGCCATCCTTGGCAGCAGCTGGGCTGCGGTCACAGCTGAGCTGTCAGGCTGAGGACCTCCATCCAAACCCTCCGGGGGTGAGTGTCAGCCCACCTACAGCTTCAGATGTGTTTGCTGTAATGGTGCTGAAAACCAGCTTATCCTGTGTTAATCTTTTACCTGCACCTGCAGGCAGCTGTAAGGAGCCTTTGTGGAGGTTTTCAGCGTTTTCATCCTTCTTCATCAGTGCCAGCAGCTGCTGCTTTGTGGTAACATCAAAGGTTTTCTGGGCTGTGTAAGTCTCTTTATCCTCAGGCCAACCTGTTGTGTGGGCTTTCTTCCATTTGGCTTCCAGAGGTGGGTCTTTTTCCCTTTTAGTAGATTATTTTGTGGTGAACTTGAAGTTCTTGGATGGAAGTGGGATGTAGAAAGGTGGTCAGGAGCCATGGGCAGACATGGTCTGATGTTTCAGGCAAGGAAGGTCACTGCCACACCAGCACAGCAGCTGTGGAGACAAGGCTGACTGTGGTTATGGGATTAAGTCCTGTTATTTGACCTCAGTTTGTGAGAGGTTGAGTTGTGGTCACTGGATTTTGTGCAAAGGGATGAAAAGTTTTCCTCGGTGCCAAAGGGAATAATGAAGGCAGAGGAAGCAGGCGGGAAGTGGCAACTGTTAATACATAGTCCAGCAGAGGCAAATTGCAAATTCACCCCCTGGTGAGAAATCTCCATTATTTTACCCTTGTCTATGTAAATGCAGATGCTCACAGGAGTGGCCATTCAGGTGCAAACCCTGGCTGTTTTCTCCTGTGAGTCTGTTGAAAGATTCAGAAGACCTAAAGCTGTGGAAATGCAGCATCTGGACACCGGTCATAGTGCGATGCCAGTGGAATGGTGCAGAACAACTTAAATTAGTCCTTTGAAGTTATTCCACTCATAAGTGTACTTTTTGTGCCATGCTGATGGAACACAGAGAAATCAGCAGCCCTGCAGAAAGGCCGTGCAGTGGGCTGTGAAACAGACTGAACAGACTCATCATTTTGGGGAGTGCCCAGGCTGTTTGCTGGGTGCCTCGCTGCTGCTGTGCTTGGGGCTGAGGTGTGAGGGGCCTTCCGAGGACAGACCAGACCTGCTCACTGATGTCCTCACCAGGATTTTAGGAAGAGGGCAGGGGAACATCCTTTTGGATCTTAAGCTAGCATTTCAAAGGCATCAAGGTATCTGTTGGGGTCTGTTAAGAAGGATTCATGGGGATTACATCTTCTCCCCAGTATTGCTTCCCTGCCCGTGAACATATCCCACAGGATGTTTGTGAAGATAAGCAAATTTGCTTTGCGAGGTGCTCATATTCCTTCAGAATGGAGAGATATTTAAGCCCCATAAGTGGTTTAACTTAATGCTTTTGCAGCTTCATGTGAGAGCTTTTGGGAGAGTAACAGGAGGATGCTGAAAGCGTTTGGCTGCGGTCCTGGCACTGCCTGCATGGAGCCCTGCTGGCATCCTGCTGCCAGGAACAGAGCTTGTGTTTGCCTTTGCAGGGCTGCTGAGCTGCACCAGGGGCTGGTGCCAGTACAGCTTAACTCAGGTGTTGGCTGGGGCTGGAGGCATCTCCAAAGTTGACTTTCAGAGCACTGTATATGCAGACTTGCCATGTGGTTTTGCTCTGCTGGTTCAGCATGGGGTTTCCTGGCGGTGCTCTGTCTATCACAGCCTGACAAGATCAGCTGCAATTACCCTGGTGTTGGAAACAAGAGCCTCTTCCTGGCCTTGGAGTGCTGCTGCATTAATGTATAAAACGGATAAAAGCTTTAGGTAATGCAATGACTTGGGTATGGTCATGGAGTGAATAAGATTTCCAGAGCCAATGTGCTTACTCATCAGATGACTCATGTCTTAGTCACTTTTGGAATACGTGATTCTCTTTTGGGTGCTTCCAGAATGGGATGGGTGGAGATGAGCTGAAAATTTCCACCCCTGCCTTTGATAATTTTTTTTAAGAGCATCTAGAACATGATGGAATGGTTTATCAGACAGGAGAGGAAACAGCTCTATTTTGTGTGTACAGCGTATCCCAGGAGATTTGCCTGAATTCCGCAGCAATGCAAGGCTTTAAATTTTGCTGTTTGCTTCTTGGTCAGGCAGAGTGATCTCAGGCTTTAAGTTAGACTTCTTAAGCTTTTTTCTCAGCCTACTCTAAGGAGTCCCTTTTGTGGGTAGGTGCAAGTCTGAGCCTATTCTCAAACTCCTGTGCCACCAGCAGTGAGTAAAAGCACCCTCACATGGAAGCTGTCCCACTGAAACAGTCAACATTGCTATGCCAATAAAACCTTGTTCTCAACTTTTATTTATATGTAATTATATTTTTTCTGTTACCAAAATGTTGATGAAATTGATTTATGATTGTTCGGAAGCACGCACACGTGTAAGCAAGTGAATAGCAAATCTGAGAGCCTAGGGAAATTCCTTTGTAATCCACTCTAAGCTTTATATAGCAAGTAAACCTATTGGGTTTTTCTTCTTCTTTCTAATCTTTCATCTCTCTGATCTCACAGTCATCCTGCAACAAACACAATGTAGGCAATTGCTGATCTAATTCCTGATTAATGCAGGTTCCTGGTGGATCAGCTGAGCTCAGTGGCACAGTGTGATCTCTGCATCTTATTTGACCCAGTGGCTGGGCTGCAGCCAAAGTGGGAGAGTCACACAGGGAGTGACGTGGGGCTTTGCTGCTGGCTTAGGCATAGGCTTTGCTAAGCTGGATGTGGCTACACTCTCATCACTGCTTCAAATGTTGAAAATGGGGGTGCACTGGCTGTCAGGAGCAGGTCTGGAAGTGTGAGCCCAGTTTTGGTTTCTGTCAGGAATGGTGATGTGGTGTTGTTATACAAACCATGCTGGTGTTAGATCTACTCTTACAAAGGTGTGTCCGTTATAGGAAGAGTACAAAGGCACATGGAATAGGCAGAGGTCAGGAATCAGAAATTTGGGATTCTCTCACTGAGGTGAGAGGTGGTGACCCTGAGCAAGAGTGTCTCTTCCTAACTCCTCTGTGTAAATGTGGTTTTGGCCCTTGGTGAGTAGGCACTGTCTGTAAAACACAGGTAGGTCATGGCAGGTGACAGGCACTATGGAAATGTATTAAGCAAAATTTCCAAAAACAGCTGAAGAATTGGGTTTTATTGTTAAACAGAACTGGTGAAAGGAAAGCTAAAAATAGTTTTCCTATGGGTGTCTTTTGTCAGGTAATAGAGAATAATTCACAGGCTTGTAGGTTTTCAGTTTTCTGTAGTTGTCTGTGCTAGATCTCCTGGGTCACAGGTGTGGAGGATTTTATCAGCAGTTCCTCTCAGAGAATTCGAGTCAAGACAAATCTATCACTTCCTCAAGAAGTTTTCTAGTTTGCTTTGTCTCTTAACTGCAGAAGAAGGGTTTTTTTGTGTTCTGTTTTAAAATGTTTTTAAAATTTACCAAACTAATTTACCAACTATTGCTAGCCCCAAAGGCAAAAGAATGGCACTGATACACTATAATATTATAGTAATAGTAATAATAATAGTAATATGAGTGTTTTGCTGTCGTTACTGCACAAAAAGCCCTTCCAGATGAGGACAGTTGAAAAGCTGCCTCCAAGTGAGTCACCTCTCCTCAGTGGCACACAGAGCTTTGTGTGCTGCAGTGTGCACTGGTGAAGGGAAGAAAGATGGATGGAGATAGACTCCACCCAAGAGGATGGATGCAATGAGAATTATTTCTGCTACTGCCTTGACAAGAGCCCTGCTGGCCTAAGAAAATGTGAATGTGGAAGAAAATGTTGTCCTCCTCTCCTCCTGGGAAAGGAGCCCTGGGATGGCTCCCAGAGTAACTGGGCAGCTCTCTTTGAGACACGTGTGAAACACATTTACCCAGACACTCCTGTGAGCATTTCCACGTTTTTTAGGCTGAGATTTTCTGTGTTGTTCACACTTTGGCACATGTGTGATCATCCCTTCTGATGTCCTGAGACCACAGTTAAAGTTCAAGAATGTGTTGTAAGTGTTTTGCTGGAGTAGAGCCAACATCTCCATCGCAGAGAGGAGCAGTGTGTTGGGAAACTCAGTGGCTGCATACAGACTAATTGTTCTGGGATGCAACCTGGAAGGTGCTGAGCGCCCTGGCTGGCAGCCAGCAAGGCTTTTAACCACATGCTTTGCTTAGTTTTCCACGTTGTTACCAGTCTTGTTCTTTGATTTCTTTTCCCATAGCAACTGGAGAAGGATATCTGAGTAGCCAGAGCAGTGCAATTCATTTGCCAGTGACACCCTGACCTGTACCAGAGGGATGTCTTCCAGGACATGGGATACAGCTGTTGGGATCAGGTATTGCTACCAGTGCCCAAGTCAAGTGTCTTCAGATTCTTCCTTCTTTGCTCTCTTTTTGGGCACAGGGCAGGCCAGGCTGTGTGAGCAATGCTCAAACTACATTTGTAAACCACATCCCATCTTTCCACTGGTCTTTGCTTGCTATTACATTGCACAGATCATATTTCCTTACCACCCTTTCCTCTTAGACTGTGTTTGCCTTTCCCCTGCCTTGAAAATTTTAGCAGCAAACAGCCAAATTCAGGTTTTATTTGGAAATGGTATCAGCTGCAGTGGAGCCCAGGGCAGGAAAGACAAGAGGCCGAAAATCCTGTGGAGGTTGATGGCTTCTAACTCTCTTGTTTTCAAGGTTTTGGCTTTGCTGTGAGCAGGAGGAAGGTGCTGCAGCCCAGGCTGGAGGCTGGAAGGAGCTTTGGTTGTGCAGAGAGATGGCCCCATGTGTGCTGCCATCGACACTGGCTGTGACTCTTCTGTCCCTGCATCTGCAGCTGGGGCAGCTCCTCCCAGAGCTCTGTGTGCTTCACTGGGGCGTGAAAGGCAGGACTAAACCCTGCCTTGTCCAAAACTGTCAGGACACCTCCTTGCCAGCAGATTTACTCCCCGTTCTGCTCCTGCACCTGCTGACTTGGTGACCAGAAACCTGCCTTTTTCCACTGCTCCTTTGCAGCAATGATGTGGCTTTGCACCATTTCTGAGACTTGAGAAAGAGCCCAGCTGATAGAGTACAAGGCACAGTCCTGAGCCACAAGCACAGGGGCACTGCTTTGGTGTCCCAGGGCAGCCTGGAACCCCAGCCTGGGTTCAATCCGTTCACTGGGGTGAAATTAGGGTGCCCCAGGGTGGCATTCTCATACTCGTGTTTTAACTAAAGCTGCACCTGGGAACTGTTGTTGGCCCTTGGGTGCTGTAAAGCCTTTTTCACTCTGACAAATGCTGAGTTGTCATCAGCCTGAATTTCAGGGATAGCATTGCAGTGACTCAAAAGAACAGCTTTCTCCCCAGCAGCCTTTGCCTGGATAATCTCCAGTCATTGACCTCGGGGCTTTGAAAGTGCATATAGGCTTAAAGAGCTAAAGCTTAAGGCTTCAAAGGAAGCGGGAAGCCTGCTACCCTTTACATTTCCAAGTGTGGGCTGTGTGTGCACAACAAGGGTAATTGTCGGGGTGTACCCGGGTCTGGCTCCCATGGGATCTGTTGCTCATCCCCCAGAGCCTGTTTGCTCTGTAGGGAGCCTCTCTGCTGCCACTGCCTTTGATATTGTGCAGGTTATCCGAGGACATGTTTTCAAGTCCTGGGGTTTCTAAAGATGTGAGGATTATCAGAAGATGGAAGTTATCCATGTGGAAATAGAACAGATACTTCGAGCTCTGAATTTGAAGTCCATTTGTCTTGTCATACAGAGTTCACTGGTTTTGCCTTGCCCTGTGCAATTCTGTGCTTTGCCCTTTGCCTGGGGCTATGCAGATTGGCAGATTGGCAGTGTTGATGAAGACCTTCAGCCCATGGACATTTAGAAATGGGTGCTGGGATAATTTCCCTGGTTAAAACTCTTTGCAGAGATCACCTTGAATAGAAATCTCTGCCCGTATTTGAACTGCTGGGAAGAAGAAAACCTGCAGTGTTCTGTGCTTACACTTTTATTGCAATCCTGGAACAGGTGGAAATTAATGTTTTTAAAATGCTGAAAAGACTTTTCACTGCAGCTGGCTTACAGAACTAAGGAACTTGATATATCCCCTGAAATACCTCCAGATCTCTCAAAGGCAGCTGAAGGCTTTCTCCTTATCTGGGAGGGAGATAAACCTCTAAGACCTGACATGTATAAATGCGAACTTGTTCTGCCTGGCGGCTTGTTTGGTTGGTTGTAGATGCTTTCTAGACAATTGTTCAAATAGTGCTGGTCTGTGCTGTGAGAACTGAGCCTGGCAGAGGTGTTTGATGCTGAATTCTTTTGCTGTGTTGAAGATCTGTATGTGTCCTTTCCCAGATCCCACTATGCTGCTCTTAAACTGAACAACCAGCATTGTTCTGCAGTGATTTGCTTTCTGTCATTGAATTCTTATATCTTGAGCAGCAGCAGGGATTCTGTGAGCACCTGGAAAGCAGAGTTAGCCATGGCAGTCAGGATAGAAGGTGCCAGTGAGTGCAGAGGAGGCAGGCAGCGCTGAGAAATATGCTGGTGAAATGAATAAACTGGGGAGGAGGAAAGAGATGTCCTGGAAGCATCTGGGTGCCAATGTGCAGCTTGGGCTGAGACTCTGCTGCTAAAGCAGCAGCCTGTCTGTACAATTCCAGGTGGCTTCTTCCCTCCTCCTTAATTTATTTAATTACTCGTGTATCTCACGGGCTCCGCTGTGGAAGGAGGATGCAGTCCCACGAGATCAGCTGCTGTGTGCACTTGGTTTCTGTTCCTCAGGGTGACAGATTGGTGTGTGTGAGAGCTGCCTTGCCTGGCTGGCAGGCTCCCTGCTGCTCCAGAGCCTTCGCTGCAGGCTGGGCTTACCAGGCTTAAAAGCCAGACCTTACACTAAAACCAGAGGGCAGGTGCCTTGTGCTGTGGCTGTTCACACAAATCTGTGCATGAGCTCATTGCTGTGAATTCTGTTTTCGGTTCTGTTTCTTTTCTATTCCCTTTTCTTGCTCTCTGTGCCACAGAGGTGCTTTCCATGGGCTGCTTGCTGGTGCCCTGGTCCTGCTGTCCAGCAAAGTTCCCGGAAGGCACTGGGTAACTGCACTGGCTTAGAGACAGGTTTGGTTTGAGTGCTAGGTTCTGCTCCCAAGAAATCCAAATGCAAATTCAGTGGGGATTTGGCCTTTGTGGAATGTTAGACTTCGCCCTTGCAGACTGAGAGGCTGTTCAAGTCCTCTTGATTTCTTCATTTTCCGTTTGTTTATCACAACAAACAGTGATGCACGTGTCTGTATCATCTTCTGTGGCAGTTTTGAGGTTCATTATGGATTGCAGCAGGAGATGGTTCACCTGAGACCAATCCCTTCCCCTCAGAACAACTTCTTTTTTTAACCTGCTGTTTACCCTGCCATGGTACAGACATTTGGAAAGCCATTATTGCAACGAAGGTCCTAAATATTAAAGCTTCCCTGATTCTGAGGCAATTATTTTGCTCATTAATCAATAGAGCCTGGCTACTGCCTTACTTGTTAGTATTTTACAAATAATCCAAGACTTGCAACTTTCATGTAATCTGACATTCTCAGTTATTTTTTGAAGCACCCCCTCACTGACTGTTTAAATCCACCTCCAGCAAGCTGTGCTCCCTGCCACGGCTGCCTCCTCTCCTGGGAATCATGCTGCCTTTCAGCCCAGCAAGTGACAGCAAACCATGACACTTCTTCCTCCTCTTCCTCCTCCTCCTCCTCCTCCTCTTCCCTGCTCATGTTCAGCCCCAGGAGCCTGCTCCCTCCACGGCACAGGTCCTGCACTGACCCTACATGGGACTCTTCTGTGTGAGCTGATGCTGTCCGTGCCCACCTCAGGCTGTAGCACCTCAGGTGCTGGTTGGGAGTCTGCTTTTCCATTGGATTTATGGGGATCAGCTTTCCCTGGGCAGCATGCAGGTTGCATTTGGGGTATTTCCTGCACTCTTGATGTGATGCCTTGTGTTTTAGCTTTTCTATTTTTCAAAT